>VMRM01000035.1:4609052-5009541 GCA_010277075.1 Poeciliopsis retropinna | reverse complement strand
ACATGGGATTAGTTGGGCCCTTAGAAACGATGATTACTGAAAATTTCAAAATAAAAGCCCTGAAACTTTACATCAGTTTATTTTTGTTTTGGGCATTTTATAACTCATTTGACCCAATGAATGTTAATCATGGGATTAGTTTGGAATTTAAATAAAGCTTACTGAAAATTTCAAAATAAAAGCCTTAAAATTCGTCCGTGGCTAGGGCAGCGCCGCAGGCGCTGCAATGATATTATTTTTCATTATCTTTTTCTCTCAGGTTAGGGCTCTGTCTTGCGCAGCTAATTAGCATTAGCATTTTACCTTAAATAAGGGTATTAGCTATGTCTAAAGCTTATTAGCCAGGTTTCGTGTACTAAATGGAGTAAGTCAATTGCAGACAAACATGCTAGTGATGTACCACATGCTACTGACATTAGCATTTGCTAATGCTAACAGTAGCATTTTGGCTAATTTTAGCATATACACTTATTTAACAGACTGAATGATGCAAGTCATGTTAGTAAACATTCTTGTGACATTTTAACCAAGCTTAGCATTGATGTTAAGCATCAGCAAGCTGGGTCCAATCCGACGGCACACTTTGGCAGGCCCCGGTTAAATTTCTCCAGGAATTTTCTAGTTGGGGGCATGCCCATAGCAATGCATAGGAGGCAGTGACAAAGTCACAGCCTCATGCATTGCATGGCATGCACCTATTGTTCTTCACCCAATAGAACGCCTCTTTATATTGGGGCCATGCCCATAGCAATGCATAGGAGGCAGTGACAAAGTCACAGCTCATGCATTGCAGGCATGCACCTATTGTTCTTCACCCAATAGAACGCCTCTTTATTATTATTATAACTTCTTCTTCCGTTACCGTTAATGCGGCTCGTACCGCTGCGTGCCACCCACAAAAGTGGTATCGAAACGTGCGGCTCGATCCCGGCATTGGAGCTATTACTTTTATGGGGATTCGGACTTACGATGGCGAAGTAAAAAAGCAAAAAAACGATTTAAAATTTTTGTCGGTTTGAAACGGCGGGAACTAGAGTGTAGCCGGCGTCTCGTTAGAGTGTGGGAAGCAGAGAGATTTTGACCCCCAAATAAATTTTGAAATTGCCGTCACGCCCACAAATATCGCCCTATCGGTATCAAACTCGGTCAAACATCGATACGAGTGCCTGCTCCGGTAAAATGTTTTCGAAAATTCCTAGGGCTTATGGATTTCTGTCAAGGTGCTTTAGAGCGAAGTCATGCGACAGGATTTTCACACCCTCGGCCTCATTGACTTCCATGTATTTCTCAAAAATGTCAAACCTCAGCGCACAACCATTTCTAACTCGTCGCTGGTTATTACTGTGAGTGATGTACAGATATGAATAGCGGTACTATCGGAGACGAAAGATAGCCCTTCATACGCTTCAAACCGTTTCCGATACGTGTCACGGTTCCCGAACGGGAAGGAGTGTTCGGAATGGTTTTTCCATTCAAACTGCCTGGGTGTCTCACAAAGATAGAATTCTTTCTGTCTCACACACATGGCAGTTGGCAGAGGAGCCTTCCCATAGCAACGGAACACAGCAGGGCCCAGCAGCTCATTAGGACTACAGCTTAGGACTACAAATACTCCATATTTGTAGTTTTAAATCAAAATCAGTTAAAACAGAGGGCAGAATGACATGTAGAACTACTTGCTGTTTTGACCAATAGATAACTGATTTATGAACACAGCAGGGCCGAGCAGCTGATTAGGACTACAAATACTCCATATTTGTAGTTTTAAATAAAACTCAGTTAAAACAGAGGGCAGAACTGACATGTAGAACTACTTGCTGTTTTGACCAATAGATAACTGATTTATCCCAAACACTGTTACTCATATGATTAGTGTATCCCTTTAAAATAAAGCCTACTGAAAATTTCAAAATAAAAGACCTGAAAATTTTTACATCAGATAATTGCTCTTTGGAGCAAAATATAACTGATTTCACCGAATCACTGTTACACATGGGATTAGTTGGGCCCTGTGAAATGATGATTAATGAAAATTTCAAAATAAAAGCCTGAATATTCCTCTCAGGCCTGTCACAAAAACTAACTGCTTCAAACAGTGGAATTCTGTGCACTCACATGACAGTTGAGCTGCTCTTTAGAACTACAATGACTGAATTAAAGAACTACAACATGGCGGACTGTCACTTTATACTGAGGGGACTAAGCTGTCCTTTACAACTACTTGTGTTTTGGGAGTTTTATAACTGATTTTAATCAACCGTTGTTACACATGGGATTACTGAAGCAATTTAAAATTAAGTTTAATGAAAATTTCAAAATAAAAGCCCTGAAACTTTTACATCAGTTCATTTTTGTTTTGGGCATTTTATAACTCATTTAATCCAATGAATGTTAATCATGGGATTAGTTTGGACATTTAAAATGAAGCTTAATGAAAATTTCAAAATAAAAGCCTTAGATGTTTGTGGCTAGGGCAGCGCCGCAGGCGCTGCAATGATATTATTTTTCATTACCTTTTTCTTCAGGTTAGGGCTCTCTCTTGCGCAGCAAGACAGAGCATTAGCATTAGCATTTTACCTTAAATAAGGTATTAGCTATGTCTAAAGCTTATAGCCATGTTTCGTGTACTAAATGGAGTAAGTCAATTACAGACAACATGCTAGTGATGCTCCACATGCTACTGACATTAGCATTTGCTAATGCTAACAGTAGCATTTTGGCTAATTTTAGCATATACACTTATTTTAACAGACTCAGTAGTGCAAGTCCATGTTAGTCAACATTCCTTTGATTTTTTTTAACCAAGCTAGTATTGATGCTAATGTTTAGCATCAGCACGCTGGGTCCAATCCGACGGGCACACTTTGGCAGGCCCCGGTTAAATTTCTCCAGGAATTTTTAGTTATTATTATTATTATAACTTCTTCTTCCGTGACCGTTAATGCGGCTCATACCGCTGCGTGCCCACCCAAAAAGTGGTATCGAAACGTGCGGCTCGGCGCCGGCATTGGAGCTATTACTTTTATGGGGATTCGGACTTACGATGGCGACGTAAAAAGCAAAAACGATTTAAAATTTTTGTCAGTTTGAAGGCGGGGGAACTAGAGTGTAACCGACGTCTCGTTAGAGTGTGGGAAGCAGAGAGATTTTGACCCCCAATAAATTTTGAAATTGCCGTCACGCCCACAAATATCGCCCTATCTGTATCAAACTCGGTCAAAACATCGATACGAGTGTCTGCTCCGGTAAAATGTTTTCGAAATTTCCTAGGGCTTACGGATTTCTGTCAAGGTGCTTTAGAGCGAAGTCATGCGACAGGATTTTCACACCCTCGGCCTCATTGACTTCCATGTATTTCTCAAAATGTCAAACCTCAGCGCACAACCATTTCTATCTCGTCGCTGTTATTACTGTGAGTGATGTACAGATATGATTCGCGGTACTATCGGAGACGAAAGATAGCCCTCTCATACGCTTCAAACCGTTTTCCGATACGTGCCACGGTTCCCGAACGGGAAGGAGTTGTTCGGAATGGTTTTTCCATTCAAACTGACTGGGTGTCTCACAAAGATAGAATTCTTTCTCCACCATTCTGTCTCACACACATGGCAGTTGGCAGAGGAGCCATTCCCATAGCAACGGAACACAGCAGGGCCGAGCAGCTGATTAGGACTACAGTTAGGACTACAAATACTCCATATTGTAGTTTTAAATCAAAATCTGTTTAAAACAGAACTGACATGTAGAACTACTTGCTATATTAACCAATAGATAACTGATTTATGAACACAGCAGGGCCGAGCAGCTGATTAGGACTACAAATTCTCCATATTTGTAGTTTTAAATCAAAATCAGTTAAAACAGGGCAGAACTGAATGTAGAACTACTTGCTGTTTTGACCAATAGATAACTTGGTCGAGCAGCTGATTAGGACTACAAATTCTCCATATTTGTAGTTTTAAATAAAAATCAGTTCAAACAGAGGGCAGAATGACATGTAGACTGCTTGCTGTTTTGACCAATAGATAACTGATTTATCCCAACACTGTTACTCATAGGATTAGTGTATCCCTTTAAAATAAAGGTACTGAAAATTTCAAAATAAAAGACCTGAAAATTTTTACATCAGATAATTCCTCTTTGGAGCAAAATATAAATGATTAAACCCAATTACTGTTACCATGGGATTAGTTGGGCCCCTTGAAATGACGATTACTGAATATTTCAAATAAAAGCCCTGAAACTTTTACATCACTTTATTTTTGTTTTGGGCATTTTATACTCATTAACCCATGAATGTTAATCATGGGATTAGTTTGGACATTTAAAATGAAGCTTACTGAAAATTTCAAAATAAAAGCCTTAAGATTCGTTTGTGGCTAGGGCAGCGCCGCAGGCGCTGCAATGATATTATTTTTCATTATCTTTTTCTTCAGGTTAGGGCTCTGTCTTGTGCAGCAAGACAGAGCATTAGATTAGCATTTTATCTTAAAAAGGTATTAGCTATGTCAAAAGCTTATTAGCCATGTTTCATATACTAAATGGACTAAGTCAATTACAGACAACATGCTAGTGATGTACCACATGCTACTGACATTAGCATTTGCTAATGCTAACATTAGCATTTTGGCTAATTTTAGCAATTATATTATTTTAAACAGACCGAATGGTGCAAGTCCATGTTAATAAACATTCCTGTGATTTTTTAGCCAAACGTAGCATTGATGCTAAGCATCAGAACGCTGGGTCCAATCCGACGGGCACACTTTGGCAGGCCCCGGTTAAATTTCTCCAGGAATTTTCTAGTTATTATTATTATTATAACTTCTTCTTCCGTGACCGTTAATGCGGCTCATACCGCTGCGTGCCCACCCACAAAAGTGGTATCGAAACGTGCGGCTCGGCGCCGGCATTGGAGCTATTACTTTTATGGGATTCGGACTTACGATGGCGAAGTAAAAAAGCAAAAAACGATTTAAAATTTTTGTCGGTTTTGAAACGGGGAACTAGAGTGTAGCCGGCGTCTCGTTAGAGTGTGGGAAGCAGAGAGATTTTGACCCCCAAATAAATTTTGAAATTGCCGTCACGCCCACAAATATCGCCCTATCTGTATCAAACTCGGTCAAAACATCGATACGAGTGTCTGCTCCGGTAAAATCTTTTCGAAATTTTCCTAGGGCTTACGGATTTCTGTCAAGGTGCTTTAGAGCGAAGTCATGCGACAGGATTTTTCACACCCTCGGCCTCATTGACTTCCAGGTATTTCTGAAAAATGTCAAACCTCAGCGCACAACCATTTCTATCTCGTCGCTGTTATTACTGTGAGTGATGTACAGATATGATTCGCGGTACTATCGGAGACGAAAGATAGCCCTCTCATACGCTTCAAAACCGTTTTCCGATACGTGCCACGGTTCCCGAACGGGAAGGAGTTGGTTTCGGAATGGTTTTTCCATTCAAACTGACTGGGTGTCTCACAAAGATAGAATTCTTTCTCCACCTTTCTGTTTCACACACATGACAGTTGGAAGAGGATCCATTCCCATAGCAACGGAACACAGCAGGGCCGAGCAGCTGCTTAGGACGACAGATTAGGACTACAAATACTCCATATTTGTAGTTTTAAATCAAAATCAGTTAAAACAGGGCAGAACTGACATGTAGAACTACTTGCTGTTTGACCAATAGATAACTGATTTATGAACACAGCAGGGCCGAGCAGCTGATTAGGACTACAGATTAGGACTACAAATACTCCATATTTGTAGTTTTAAATCAAAATCAGTTTAAAACAGAACTGACATGTAGAAACTACTTGCTGTTTTGACCAATAGATAACTGATTTATGAACATAGCAGGGCCGAGCAGCTGATAAGGACTACAAATTCTCCATATTTGTAGTTTTAAATCAAAATCAGTTAAAACAGAACTGACATGTAGAACTACTTGCTGTTTTGACCAATACATAACTGATTTATGAACATAGCAGGACCGAGCAGCTGATTAGGACTACAAATACTCCATATTTGTAGTTTTAAATAAAACTCAGTTAAAACAGAGGGCAGAACTGACATGTAGAACTACTTGCAGTTTTGACCAATAGATAACTGATTTATCCCAAACACTGTTACTCATAGGATTAGTGTAGCCCTTTAAAATCAAACTTCCTGAAAATTTCAAAATAAAAGACCTGAAAATTTTTACATCAGATAATTGCTCTTTGGAGCAAAATATAACTGATTTCACCGAATCACTGTTACACATGGGATTAGTTGGGCCCTTAGAAACGAGGATTCTGACATTTTCAAAATAAAGCCCTGAAACTTTTAAGTCAGTTCAGTTTTGTTTTGGGCATTTTATAATCATTTAACCCAATGAATGTTAATCATGGGATTAGTTTGGACATTTAAAATGAAGCTTACTGAAATTTCAAAATAAAAGCCTTGACATACTTGTGGCTAGTGCAGCGCCGCAGGCGCTGCAATGATATTATCTTACATGACTTTTTCTCTCAGGTTAGGGCTCTGTCTTGCGCAGCAGACAGAGCATTAGCATTAGCATTTTACCTTAAATAAGGTATTAGCTATGTCAAAAGCTTATTAGCCATGTTTCGTGTACTAAATGGACTAACTCAATTACAGACAACATGCTACTGACATTAGCATTTGCTAATGCTAACATTAGCATTTGGCTAATTTTAGCATATTCACTTATTTTAACAGACCGAATGGTGCAAGTCCATGTTAGTAAACATTCCGTCATTTTTTAGCCAACCTTAGCATTCATGTAAGCATCAAAACGGGGGTCCAATCCGACGGGCCACACTTTGGCAGGCCCCGGTTAAATTTCTCCAGGAATTTCTAGTTGGGGCATGCCCATAGCAATGCATAGGAGGCAGTGACAAAGTCACAGCCTCATGCATTGCATGGCAGGCACCTATTGTTCTTCACCCAATAGAACGCCTCTTTATTATTATTATTATTATTATAACTTCTTCTTCCGTGACCGTTAATGCGGCTCATACCGCTGCGTGCCCACCCACAAAAGGTGGTATCGAAACGTGCGGCTCGGCGCCGGCATTGGAGCTATTACTTTTATGGGATTCGGACTTACGATGGCGAAGTAAAAAGCAAAAAAACGATTTAAAATTTTTGTCGGTTTGAAACGGCGGGAACTAGAGTGTAGCCGGCGTCTCGTTAGAGTGTGGAAGCAGAGAGATTTGACCCCCAAATAATTTTGAAATTGCCGTCACGCCCACACATATCGCCCTATCGGTATCAAACTCGGTCAAAACACGATACGAGTGTCTGCTCCGGTTAAAATGTTTTCGAAATTTTCCTAGGGCTTACGGATTTCTGTCAAGGTTGCTTTAGAGCGAAGTCATGCGACAGGATTTTCACACCCTCGGCCTCATTGACTTCCATGTATTTCTCAAAAATGTCAAACCTCAGCGCACAACCATTTCTATCTCGTCGCTGTTATTACTGTGAGTGATGTACAGATATGATTCGCGGTACTATCGGAGACGAAAGATAGCCTCTCATACGCTTCAAACCGTTTTCCGATACGTGTCACGGTTCCCGAACGGGAAGAGTTGTTCGGAATGGTTTTCCCATTAAAACTGACTGGGGTCTCACAAAGATAGAATTCTTTCTCCACCATTCTGTCTCACACCATGGCAGTTGGCAGAGGAGCCATTCCCATAGCAACGGAACACAGCAGGGCCGAGCAGCTGATTAGGACTACAGATTAGGACTACAATACTCCATATTTGTAGTTTTAAATCAAAATCAGTTAAAAACAGAGGGCAGAACTGACATGTAGAACTACTTGCTGTTTTGACCAATACATAACTGATTTATGAACACAGCGGGCCGAGCAGCTGATTAGGACTACAAATTCTCCATATTTGTAGTTTTAAATAAACTCAGTTTAAACAGAGGGCAGAACTGACATGTAGAACTACTTGCAGTTTTGACCAATAGATAAATGATTTATCCCAAACATGTTACTCATAGGATTAGTGTAGCCCTTTAAAATCAAACTTCCTGGAAAATTTCAAAATTAAAAGACCTGAAAATTTTTACATCAGATAATGCTCTTTGGAGCAAAATATAACTGATTTCACGAATCACGTTACACATGGGATTAGTTGGGCCCTTAGAAACGATGATTTTGACATTTTCAAAATAAAAGCCCTGAAACTTTTAAGTCAGTTCAGTTTTGTTTTGGGCATTTTATAACTCATTTAACCCAATGAATGTTAATCATGGGATTAGTTTGGACATTTAAAATGAAGCTTAATGAAATTTCAAAATAAAACCTTGACATTCGTCGTGGCTAAGGCAGCGCCGGCAGGCGCTGCAATTATATTATCTTACATGATCTTTTTCTCTCAGGTTAGGGCTCTGTCTTGCGCAGCGAGACAGAGCATTAGCATTAGCATTTTACCTTAATAAGGTATTAGCTATGTCTAAAGCTTATTAGCCATGTTTCGTGTACTAATGGGTAAGTCAATTCCAGACAACATGCTAGTGATGCCCCACATGCTACTGACATTAGCATTTGCTAATGCTAACATTAGCATTTTGGCTAATTTTAGCATATATACTTATTTTAACAGACCGAATGGTGAAAGTCCATGTTAGTCAACATTCCTGTCATTTTTTTAGCCAAGCTTAGCATTGATGCTAAGCATCAGAACGCTGGGTCCAATCCGACGGGCACACTTTGGCAGGCCCCGGTTAAATTTCTCCAGGAATTTTCTAGTTATTATTATTATTGGGGCATGCCCATAGCAATGCATAGGAGGCAGTGACAAAGTCACAGCCTCATGCATTGCATGGCATGCACCTATTGTTCTTCACCCAATAGAACGCCTCTTTATTATTATTATTATTATGGGGCATGCCCATAGCAATGCATAGGAGGCAGTGACAAAGTCACAGCCTCATGCATTGCATGGCATGCACCTATTGTTCTTCACCCAATAGAACGCCTCTTATTATTGGGGCCTGCCCATAGCAATGCATAGGAGACAGTGACAAAGTCACTGTCATGCATTGCATGGCAGGCACATATTGTTCTTCACCCAATAGAACGCCTCTTTATTATTGGGGCATGCCCATAGCAATGCATAGGAGGCAGTGACAAAGTCACAGCCTCATGCATTGCATGGCAGGCACCTATTGTTCTTCACCCAATAGAACGCCTCTTTATTATTATTATTATTATTATTATAACTTCTTCTTCCGTGACCGTTAATGCGGCTCATACCGCTGCGTGCCCACCCACAAAAGTGGTATCGAAACGTGCGGCTCGGCGCCGGCATTGGAGCTATTACTTTATGGGATTCGGACTTAGATGGCGAAGTAAAAAGCAAAAAACGATTTAAAATTTTGTCGGTTTGAAACGGCGGGAACTAGAGTGTAGCCAGCGTCTCGTTAGAGTGTGGGAAGCAGAGAGATTTTGACCCCCAAATAAATTTTGAAATTGCCGTCACGCCCAACCATATCGCCCTATCGGTATCAACTCGGTCAAAACATCGATACGAGTGTCTGCTCCGGTTAAATGTTTTCGAAATTTTCCTAGGGCTTACGGATTTCTGTCAAGGTGCTTTAGAGCGAAGTCATGCGACAGGATTTTCACACCCTCGGCCTCATTGACTTCCATGTATTTCTCAAAAATGTCAAACCTCAGCGCACAAACCATTTCTATCTCGTCGCTGTTATTACTGTGAGTGATGTACAGATTGATTCGCGGTACTATCGGAGACGAAAGATAGCCCTCTCATACGCTTCAAACCGTTTTCCGATACGTGCCACGGTTCCCGAACGGGAAGGAGTTGTTCGGAATGGTTTTTCCATTCAAACTGCCTGGGTGTCTCACAAAGATAGAATTCTTTCTCCACCTTTCTGTTTCACACACATGACAGTTGGCAGAGGATCCATTCCCATAGCAACGGAACACAGCAGGGCCGAGCAGCTGATTAGGACTACAGATTAGGACTACAAATTCTCCATATTTGTAGTTTTAAATAAAAATCAGTTAAAACAGGGCAGAACTAACATTTACAACTACTTGCTGTTTTGACAAATAGATAACTGATTTATCCCAAACACTGTTACTCATAGGATTAGTGTGGCCCTTTAAAATAAAGCCTACTGAAATTTTCAAAATAAAAGACCTGAAAATTTTTAAATCAGATAATTGCTCTTTGGAGCAAAATATAACTGATTTCACCGAATCACTGTTACACATGGGATTAGTTGGGCCTTGTGAAATGATGATTACTGAAAATTTCAAAATAAAAGCCCTGAAACTTTTATATCAGTTTATTTTTGTTTTGGGCATTTTATAACTCATTTGACCCAATGAATGTTAATCATGGGATTAGTTTGGACATTTAAAATTAAGCTTAATGAAAATTTCAAAATAAAAACCTTAAAATTCGTCCGTGGCTAGGGCAGCGCCGCAGGCGCTGCAATGATATTATTTTTCATTATCTTTTTCTCTCAGGTTAGGGCTCTGTCTTGCGCAGCAAGACAGAGCATTAGCATTAGCATTTTACCTTAAATAAGGTATTAGCTATGTCTAAAACGTATTAGCCATGTTTCGTGTACTAAATGGAGTAAGTCAAATACAGACAACATGCTAGTGATGCCCCACATGCTACTGACATTAGCATTGCTAATGCTAACATTAGCATTTTGGCTAATTTTAGCTCATTCACTCATTTTAACATACTGAATGGTGCAAGTACATGTTAGTGAACATTCTTGTGATTGTCCACATGCTACTTTGCACTGTTTTATCATTGATGCTAATGTTTAGCATCAGTATCCGACGGGCACACTTTGGCAGGCCCCGGTTAAATTTCTCCAGGAATTTTCTAGTTATTATAACTTCTTCTTCCGTTACCGTTAATGCGGCTCGTACCGCTGCGTGCCCACCCACAAAAGTGGTATCGAAACGTGCGGCTCGATCCCGGCATTGGAGCTATTACTTTTATGGGGATTCGGACTTACGATGGCGAAGTAAAAAGCAAAAAACGATTTAAAATTTTTGTCGGTTTGAAACGGCGGGAACTAGAGTGTAGCCGGCGTCTCGTTTAGAGTGTGGGAAGCAGAGAGATTTTGACCCCCAAATAAATTTTGAAATTGCCGTCACGCCCACAAATATCGCCCTATCGGTATCAAACTCGGTCAAAACATCGATACGAGTGCCTGCTCCGGTAAAATGTTTTCGAAAATTTCCTAGGGCTTACGGATTTCTGTCAAGGTGCTTTAGAGCGAAGTCATGCGACAGGATTTTCACACCCTCAGCCTCATTGACTTCCATGTATTTCTCAAAAATGTCAAACCTCAGCGCAAACCCATTTCTAACTCGTCGCTGTTATTACTGTGAGTGATGTACAGATATGAATCGCGGTACTATCGGAGACGAAAGATAGCCCTCTCATACGCTTCAAACCGTTTTCCGATACGTGTCACGGTTCCCGAACGGGAAGGAGTTGTTCGGAATGGTTTTTCCATTCAAACTGCCTGGGTGTCTCACAAAGATAGAATTCTTTCTCCACCATTCTGTCTCACACACATGGCAGTTGGCAGAGGAGCCATTCCCATAGCAACGGAACACAGCAGGGCCGAGCGCTCATTAGGACTACAGATTAGGACTACAAATTCTCCATATTTGTAGTTTTAAATCAAAATCAGTTAAAACAGAGGGCAGAACTGACATGTAGAACTACTTGCTGTTTTGACCAATAGATAACTGATTTATGAACCACAGCAGGGCCGAGCAGCTGATTGGACTACAGATTAGGACTACAATACTCCATATTTGTAGTTTTAAATAAAAATCAGTTAAAACAGGGCAGAACTGACATGTACAACTACTTGCTGTTTTGACCAATAGATAACTTGGTCGAGCAGCTGATTAGGACTACAAATACTCCATATTTGTAGTTTTAAATCAAAATCTTTAAAACAGGGTGTACAATTGATATGTAGAACTAATTGCTGTTTTGACCAATAGATAACTGATTTATCCCAAAACCTGTTACTCATAGGATTAGTGTAGCCCTTTAAAATAAAGCCTACTGAAAATTTCAAAATAAAAGCCTTTACATTTTTACATCAGATAATGTTATTTTCGCAATTGCAAAACTGATTTCACCCAATCACTGTTACACATGGGATAGTTGGGCCCTGTGAAATGATGATTACTGAAAATTTCAAAATAAAAGCCCCTGAAACTTTTACATCAGTTATTTTGTTTTTGGGCATTTTATGACTCATTAACCCAATGAATGTTAATCATGGGATAGTTTGGACATTTAAAATGAAGCTTACTGAAATTTCAAAATAAAAGCTTAACATTCGTCTGTGGCTAGTGCAGCGCCGCAGGCGCTGCAATGATATTATCTTTCATTATCTTTATCTCTCAGGTCTTGCGCAGCAAGACGGGGCATTAACTTTAGCACACACATTAGCATTTCAATGTCCCCACTAGTGCACTGCCGTAGGCAGTGCAATTAAAATTATCCTGCAGTATCATTTTCTCTAAGGTTTTACAGTGAATGGAGTAAGTCAAATACAGACAACAATGCTAGTGATGCCCCACATGCTATGACATTAGCATTTCTAATGCTAACATTAGCATTTTGGCTAATTTTAGCATATACACTTATTTTAACAGACTGAATGGTGCAAGTCCATGTTAGTAACATTCCTGTCATTTTTTAGCCAAGCTTATGCTAAGCTATGCTAAGATCAGAACGCTGGGTCCAATCCGACGGGCACACTTTGGCAGGCCCCCGGTTAAATTTCTCCAGGAATTTTTCTAGTTATTATTATTATTATAACTTCTTCTTCCGTGACCGTTAATGCGGCTCATACCGCTGCGTGCCCACCCACAAAAGTGGTATCGAAACGTGCGGCTCGGCGCCGGCATTGGAGCTATTACTTTTATGGGATTCGGACTTACGATGGCGACGTAAAAAAGCAAAAAAACGATTTAAAATTTTTGTCCAGTTTGAAACGGCGGGGAACTAGAGTGTAACCGACGTCTCGTTAGAGTGTGGGAAGCAGAGAGATTTTGACCCCCAAATAAATTTTGAAATTGCCGTCACGCCCACAAATATCGCCCTATCTGTATCAAACTCGGTCAAAAACATCGATACGAGTGTCTGCTCCGGTAAAATGTTTTCGAAATTTTCCTAGGGCTTACGGATTTCTGTCAAGTGCTTTAGAGCGAAGTCATGCGACAGGATTTTCACACCCTCGGCCTCATTGACTTCCATGTATTTCTCAAAAATGTCAAACCCAGCGCACAACCATTTCTATCTCGTCGCTGTTTTACTGTGGATGATGTACAGATATGATTCGCGGTACTATCGGAGACGAAAGATAGCCCTCTCATACGCTTCAAACCGTTTCCGATAGTGCCACGGTTCCCGAACGGGAAGGAGTTGTTCGGAATGGTTTTCCATTCAAAATGACTGGGTGTCTCACAAAGATAGAATTCTTTCTCCACCATTCTGTCTCACACACATGGCAGTTGGCAGAGGAGCCATTCCCATAGCAACGGAACACAGCGGGCCGAGCAGCTGATTAGGACTACAGATTAGGACTACAAATACTCCATATTTGTAGTTTAAATCAAAATCTGTTAAAACAGAACTGACATGTAGAACTACTTGCTATATTAACCAATAGATACTGATTTATGAACACAGCAGGGCCGAGCAGCTGATAGGACTACAAATTCTCCATATTTGTAGTTTTAAATCAAAATCAGTTAAAACAGGGCAGAACTGACATGTAGAACTACTTGCTGTTTTGACCAATAGATAACTTGGTCGAGCAGCTGATTAGGACTACAAATTCTCCATATTTGTAGTTTTAAATAAAAATCAGTTCAAACAGAGGGCAGAACTGACATGTAGAACTGCTTGCTGTTTTGACCAATAGATAACTGATTTATCCCAAACACTGTTACTCATAGGATTAGTGTATCCCTTTAAAATAAAGCGTACTGAAAATTTCAAAATAAAAGACCTGAAAATTTTACATCAGATAATTCCTCTTTGGAGCAAAATATAACTGATTAAACCCAATTACTGTTACACATGGGATTAGTTGGGCCCTTGAAATGACGATTACTGATATTTCAAAATAAAAGCCCTGAAACTTTTACATCACTTTATTTTTGTTTGGGCATTTTATAACTCATTTAACCCAATGAATGTTAATCATGGGATTAGTTTGGACATTAAAATGAAGCTTACTGAAAATTTCAAAATAAAAGCCTTAAGATCGTTTGTGGCTAGGGCAGCGCCGCAGGCGCTGCAATGATATTATTTTTCATTATCTTTTTCTCTCAGGTTAGGGCTCTGTCTTGTGCAGCAAGACAGAGCATTAGCATTAGCATTTTATCTTAAATAAGGTATTAGCTATGTCAAAAGCTTATTAGCCTGTTCATATACTAAATGGACTAAGTCAATTACAGACAACATGCTAGTGATGTACCACATGCTACTGACATTAGCATTTGCTAATGCTAACATTAGCATTTGGCTAATTTTAGCATATATACTTATTTTAACAGACCGAATGGTGCAAGTCCATGTTAATAAACATTCCTGTGATTTTTAGCCAAACGTAGCATTGATGCTAAGCATCAGAACGCTGGGTCCAATCCGACGGGCACACTTTGGCAGGCCCGGTTAAATTTCTCCAGGAATTTTCTAGTTGGGGCATGCCCATAGCAATGCATAGGAGGCAGTGACAAAGTCACAGCCTCATGCATTGCATGGCAGGCACTATTGTTCTTCACCCAATAGAACGCCTCTTTATTTATTATTATTATAACTTCTTCTTCCGTGACCGTTAATGCGGCTCATACCGCTGCGTGCCCACCCACAAAAGTGGTATCGAAACGTGCGGCTCGGCGCCGGCATTGGAGCTATTACTTTTATGGGGATTCGGACTACGATGGCGAAGTAAAAAGCAAAAAACGATTTAAAATTTTTGTCGGTTTGAAAACGGCGGGAACTAGAGTGTAGCCGGCGTCTCGTTAGAGTGTGGGAAGCAGAGAGATTTTGACCCCCAAATAAATTTTGAAATTGCCGCACGCCCACAAATATCGCCCTATCGGTATCAAACTCGGTCAAAACATCGATACGAGTGTCTGCTCCGGTAAAATGTTTTCGAAATTTCCTAGGGCTTACGGATTCTGTCAAGGTGCTTTAGAGCGAAGTCATGCGACAGGATTTTCACACCCTCGGCCTCATTGACTTCCATTTATTTCCAAAAATGTCAAACCTTTGCGCACAACCATTTCATCTCGTCGCTGTTATTACTGTGAGTGATGTACAGATATGATTCGCGGTACTATCGGAGACGAAAGATAGCCCTCTCATACGCTTCAAACCGTTTTCCGATACGTGCCACGGTTCCCGAACGGGAAGGAGTTGTTCGGATGGTTTTCCATTCAAACTGACTGGGGTCTCACAAAGATAGAATTCTTTCTCCACCTTTCTGTCTCACACACATGACAGTTGGCAGAGGATCCATTCCCATAGCAACGGAACACAGCAGGGCCGAGCAGCTGATTAGGACTACAGATTAGGACTACAAATACTCCATATTTGTAGTTTTACATAAAATCAGTTTTAAAACAGAGGGCAGAACTGATATGTAGAACTACTTGCTGTTTTGACCAATAGATAACTGATTATGAACACAGCAGGGCGAGCAGCTGATTAGGACTACAGATTAGGACTACAAATACTCCATATTTGTAGTTTTAAATAAAAATCAGTTAAAACAGAGGGCAGAACTGACATGTAGAACTACTTGCTGTTTTGACCAATAGATAACTGATTTATCCCAAACACTGTTACTCATAGGATTAGTGTGGCCCTTTACAATAAAGCCTATTGAAAATTTCAAAATAAAAGACATGACAATTTTTAAGTGACATAATTGCTCTTTGGATCAAAATATAACTGATTTTACCCAATCACTGTTACACTTGGGATTAGTTGGGCCCTTAGAAACGATGATTTCTGAAAATTTCAAAATAAAAGCCTTTACATTTTTACATCAGATAATTGTTATTTTCGCAATTGCAAAACAGATTTAACCGAATCACTGTTACACATGGGATTACTTGGGCCGTTAGAAATTATGATTTCGGAAAATTTCAAAATAAAAGCCCTGAAACTTTAAAGTCAGTTCATTTTTGTTTTGGGCATTTTATAACTCATTTGACCAATGAATTTAATCATGGGATTAGTTTGGACATTTAAAATGAAGCTTACTGAAAATTTCAAAATAAAAGCCTTAACATTCGTCTGTGGCTATGCAGCGCCGCAGGCGCTGCAATGATATTATCTTCATTATCTTTATCTCTCAGGTCTTGCGCAGCAAGACGTGCATTAACTTTAGCACACACATTAGCATTTCACTGTCCCCCACTAGTGCACTGCCGTAGGCAGTGCAATAAATTATCCTGCAGTATCATTTTCTCTAAGGTTACAGTGAATGGAGTAAGTCAAATAAAGACAACATGCTAGTGATACCCACATGCTACTGACATTAGCATTTGCTAATGCTAACATTAGCATTTTGGCTAATTTTAGCATATACAATTTTAACAGACTGAATGGTGCAAGTCCATGTTAGTAAACATTACTGTGTTTTTTTAGCCAAGCTTAGCATTGATGCTAATGTTTAGCATCAGAACCTGGGTCCAATCCGACGGGCACACTTTGGCAGGCCCCGGTTAAATTTCTCCAGGAATTTTCTATTATTATAACTTCTTCTTCCGTGACCGTTAATGCGGTCGTACCGCTGCGAGCCCACCACAAAAGTGGTATCGAAACGTGCGGCTCGATCCCGGCATTGGAGCTATTTTTTATGGGGATTCGGACTTACGATGGCGAAGTAAAAAGCAAAAAACGATTTAAAATTTTTGTCGGTTTGAAAACGGCGGGAACTAGAGTGTAGCCGGGTCTCGTTTAGGGTGGGAACAGAGAGATTTTGACCCCCAAATAATTTTGAAATTGCCGTCACGCCCACAAATATCCCCTATCGGTATCAAACTCGGTCAAAACATGATACGAGTGTCTGCTCCGGTAAAATGTTTTCGAAATTTTCCTAGGGCTTACGGATTTCTGTCAAGGTGCTTTAAGCGAAGTCATGCGACAGGATTTTCCACCCTCGGCCTCATTGACTTCCATTATTTCTCAAAAATGTCAAACCTCAGCGCACAACCATTTCTATCTCGTCGCTGTTATTACTGTGATGATGTACAGATATGATTCGCGGTACTATGGAGACGAAAAAGCCCTCTCATACGCTTCAAACCGTTTTCCGATACGTGCCACGGTTCCCGAACGGGAAGGAGTTGTTCGGAATGGTTTTTCCATTCAAACTGACTGGGTGTCTCACAAGATAGAATTCTTTCTCCCCTTTCTGTTTCACACACATGACAGTTGCAGAGGATCCATCCCATAGCAACGGAAACAGCAGGGCCGAGCAGCTAATTAGGACTACAGGTTAGGACTACAAATACTCCATATTTGTAGTTTTAAACAAAAATCAGCTAAAACAGAGGGCAGAACTGACATGTAGAATACTTGCAGTTTTGACCAATAGATAACTTCATTTATGATGATTTATGAACACAGCAGGGCCGAGCAGTGATAAGAACTACAAATTCTCCATATTTGTAGTTTTAAATCAAAATCAGTTAAAACAGAACTGACTGTAGAACTACTTGCTGTTTTGACCAATACATAACTGATTTATGAACACAGCGGCCGAGCAGCTGATTAGGACTACAAATTCTCCATATTTGTAGTTTTAAATAAAACTCAGTTTAAACGAGGGCAGAACTGACATGTAGAACTACTTGCAGTTTTGACCAATAGATAACTGATTTATCCCAAACACTGTTACTCATAGGATTAGTGTAGCCCTTTAAAATCAAACTTCCTGAAAATTTCAAAATAAAAGACCGAAAATTTTTACATCAGATAATTGCTCTTTGGAGCAAAATATAACTGATTTCACCGAATCACTGTACACATGGGATTAGTTGGGCCCTTAGAAACGAGGATTTCTGACATTTTCAAAAAAAAGCCCTGAAACTTTTAAGTCAGTTCAGTTTTGTTTTGGGCATTTAAACCATTTAACCCAATGAATTTAATCATGGGATTAGTTTGGACATTTAAAATGAGCTTACTGAAAATTTCAAAATAAAAGCCTTGACATACGTCTGGGCTAGTGCAGCGCCGCACGCTGCAATGATATTTCTTACATGATCTTTTTCTCTCAGGTTAGGGCTCTGTCTTGCGCAGCTAATTAGCTTAGCATTTTACCTTAAATAAGGTATTAGCTATGTCTAAAGCTTATTCCATGTTTCGTGTACTAAATGGAGTAAGTCAATTGCAGACAACAGCTAGTGATGTACCACATGCTACTGACATTGCATTTGCTAATGCTACATTAGCATTTGGCTAATTTGCAAACACTTATTTAACAGACTGAATGGTGCAAGTCCATGTTAGAAACTTCCTGTGATTTTTTAGCCAAGCTTAGCATTGATGCTAAGCATCAGAACGCTGGGTCCAATCCGACGGGCACACTTGGCAGGCCCCGGTTAAATTTCTCCAGGAATTTTTAGTTATTATTATTATTATAACTTCTTCTTCCTGACCGTTAATGGGCTCATACCGCTGCGTGCCCACCCACAAAAGTGGTATCGAAACGTGCGGCTCGGCGCCGGCATTGGAGCTATTACTTTTATGGGGATTCGGACTTACGATGGCGACTAAAAAGCAAAAAAACGATTTAAAATTTTTGTCAGTTTGAAACGGCGGGAACTAGAGTGTAACCGACGTCTCGTTAGAGTGTGGGAAGCAGAGAGATTTTGACCCCCAAATAAAATTTTGAAATTGCCGTCACGCCCCAAATATCCCCTATCTGTATCAAACTGGTCAAAACATCGATACGAGTGTCTGCTCCGGTAAAATGTTTTCGAAATTTTCCTAGGGCTTACGGATTTCTGTCAAGGTGCTTTAGAGCGAAGTCATGCGACAGGATTTTCACACCCCGGCCTCATTGACTTCCATGTATTTCTCAAAAATGTCAAACCTCAGCGCACAACCATTTCTATCTCGTCGCTGTTATTACTGTGAGTGATGTACAGATATGATTCGCGGTACTATCGGAGACGAAGATAGCCCTCTCATACGCTTCAAACCGTTTTCCGATACGTGCCACGGTTCCCGAACGGAAGGGTTGTTCGGAATGGTTTTTCCATTCAAACTGACTGGGTGTCTCACAAAGATAGAATTCTTTCTCCACCTTCTTTCACACAATGGCAGTTGGCAGAGGAGCATTCCATAGCAACGGAACACAGCAGGGCCAGCAGCTGATTAGGACTACAGATTAGGACTACAAATACTCCATATTTGTAGTTTTAAATCAAAATCTTTAAAACAGAACTGACATGTAGAACTATTGCTATATTAACCAATAGATAACGATTATGAACAGCAGGGCCAGCAGCTGATTAGGACTACAAATTCTCCATATTTGTAGTTTTAAATCAAAACAGTTAAAACAGGGCAGAACTGACATGTAGAACTACTTGCTGTTTTGACCAATAGATAACTTGGTCGAGCAGCTGATTAGGACTACAAATTCTCCATTTGTAGTTTTAAATAAAAATCAGTTCAAACAGAGGGCAGAACTGACTGTAGAACTGCTTGCTGTTTTGACCAATAGATAACTGATTTATCCCAAACCTGTTTATCATAGGATTAGTGTATCCCTTTTAAAATAAAGCGTACTGAAATTTCAAAATAAAAGACCTGAAATTTTACATCAGATAATCCTCTTTGGAGCAAAAATATAACTGTTAAACCCAATTACTGTTACACATGGGATTAGTTGGGCCCCTGAAATGACGATTACTGAATATTCAAAATAAAAGCCCTGAAACTTTTACATCACTTTATTTTGTTTTGGGCATTTTATAACTCATTTAACCCAATGAATGTTAAATGGGATTAGTTTGGCATTTAAAATGAAGCTTACTGAAAATTCAAAATAAAGCCTTAAGATTCGTTGTGGCTAGGGCAGCGCCGCAGGCGCTGCAATGATATTATTTTTCATTATCTTTTTCTCTCAGGTTAGGGCTCTGTCTTGTGCAGCAAGACAGAGCATTAGCATTAGCATTTTATCTTAAATAGGTATTAGCTATGTCAAAAGCTTATTAGCATGTTTCATTACTAAATGGACTAAGTCAATTACAGACAACATGCTAGTGATGTACCACATGCTACTGACATTAGCATTTGCTATGCTAACATTAGCATTTTGGCTAATTTTAGCATATATACTTATTTTAACAGACCGAATGGTGCAAGTCCATGTTAAAAACATTCCTGTGATTTTTTAGCCAAACGTAGCATTGATGTAAGCATCAGAACCTGGGTCCAATCCGACGGGCACACTTTGGCAGGCCCCGGTTAAATTCTCCCGGGAATTTTCTATTATTATTATAATTTTCTTCCGGACCGTTAATGCGGCTCGTACCGCTGCGAGCCCACCCAAAAGTGGTATCGAAACGTGCGGCTCGATCCCGGTTGGAGCTATTACTTTATGGGGATTCGCACTTACGATGGCGACGTAAAAAGCAAAAAAACGATCAAAAATTTTTGTCGGTTTTGAAACGGCGGGAACTAGAGTGTAGCCGGCGTCTCGTTAGAGTGTGGGAAGCAGAGAATTTTGACCCCCAAATAAATTTTGAAATTTCCGTCACGCCCCAAATATCGCCCTATCGGTATCAAAACTCGGTAAAACATCATACGAGTGCCTGCTCCGGTAAAATGTTTTCGAAATTTCCTAGGGCTTATGGATTTCTGTCAAGGTGCTTTAGAGCGAAGTCATGCGACAGGATTTTCACACCCTCAGCCTCATTGACTTCCATGATTTCTCAAAAATGTCAAACCTCAGCGCACAACCATTCATTCTCGTCGCTGTTTTACTGTGAGTGATGTACAGATATGAATCGCGGTTACTATCGGAGACGAAAGATAGCCTTCATACGCTTCAAACCGTTTTCGATACTGTCACGGTTCCCGAACGGGAAGGAGTTGTTCGGAATGGTTCCCATTAAAACTGACTGGGTGTCTCACAAAGATAGAATTCTTTCTTTCTCAACCACATGGCAGTTGGCAGAGGATCCATTCCCATAGCAACGGAACACAGCAGGGCGAGCAGCTCATTAGGACTACAGATTAGGACTACAAATACTCCATATTTGTAGTTTTAAATCAAAATCAGTTAAAACAGAGGGCAGAACTAATATGTAGAACTACTTGCTGTTTTGACCAATAGATAACTTGGTCAAGCAGCTGATTAGGACTACAAATTCTCCATATTTGTAGTTTTAAATCAAAATCTTTTAAAACAGGGCAGAACTGACATGTAGAACTACTTGCTGTTTTCACCAATAGATAACTCATTTATCCCAAACACTGTTACTCATAGGATTAGTGTAGCCCTTTAAAATAAAACTTACTGAAAATTTCAAAATAAAAGCCTTTACATTTTTACATCAGATAATTGTTATTTTCGCAATTGCAAAACTGATTTCACCGAATCACTGTTACACATGGGATTAGTTGGGCCCTTAGAAACGATGATTAATGAAAATTTCAAAATAAAAGCCCTGAACTTTTACATCAGTTTATTTTTGTTTGGGCATTTTATAACTCATTTAACCCAATTAATGTTAATCATGGGATTAGTTTGGACATTTAAAATGAAGCTTACTGAAATTTCAAAATAAAAGACTTAAGATTCGTCTGCGGCTAAGGCAGCGCCGCAGGCGCTGCAATGATATTATCGTACATTATCTTTATCTCTCAGGTTAGGGCATTAGCATTAGCATTAGCATTTTACCTTAAATAAGGTATTAGCTATGTTAAAGCTTATTAGCCATGTTTCGTGTACTAAATGGAGTAAGTCAATTACAGACAACATGCTAGTGATGCCCCACATGCTACTGACATTAGCATTTGCTAATGCTAACATTAGCATTTTGGCTAATTTTAGCATATACACTATTTTAACAGACTGAATGGTGCAAGTCCATGTTAGTAAACATTCCTGTGATTTTTTTTAGCCAAGCTTAGCATTGATGCTAATGTTTAGCATCAGCACGCTGGGTCCAATCCGACGGGCACACTTTGGCAGGCCCCGGTTAAATTTCTCCAGGAATTTTCTAGTTATTATTATTATTATAACTTCTTCTTCCGTGACCGTTAATGCGGCTCATACCGCTGCGTGCCCACCCCAAAAGTGGTATCGAAACGTGCGGCTCGGCGCCGGCATTGGAGCTATTACTTTTATGGGGATTCGGACTTACGATGGCGAAGTAAAAAGCAAAAAACGATTTAAAATTTTGTCGGTTTGAAACGGCGGGAACTAGAGTGTAGCCGGCGTCTCGTTAGAGTGTGGGAAGCAGAGAGATTTTGACCCCCAAATAAATTTTGAAATTGCCGTCACGCCCACAAATATCGCCCTATCTGTATCAAACGGTCAAAACATCGATACGAGTGTCTGCTCCGGTAAAATCTTTTCGAAATTTTCCTAGGGCTTACGGATTTCTGTCAAGGTGCTTTAGAGCGAAGTCATGCGACAGGATTTTCACACCCTCGGCCTCATTGACTTCCATGTATTTCTGAAAAATGTCAAACCTCAGCGCACAACCATTTCTATCTCGTCGCTGTTATTACTGTGAGTGATGTACAGATATGATTCGCGGTACTATCGGAGACGAAAGATAGCCCTCTCATACGCTTCAAAACCGTTTTCCGATAGTGCCACGGTTCCCGAACGGGAAGGAGTTGTTCGGAATGGTTTTTCCATTCAAACTGACTGGGTGTCTCACAAAGATAGAATTCTTTCTCCACCTTTCTGTTTCACACACATGACAGTTGGAAGAGGATCCATTCCCATAGCAACGGAACACAGCAGGGCCGAGCAGCTGATTAGGACGACAGATTAGGACTACAAATACTCCATATTTGTAGTTTTAAATCAAAATCAGTTAAAACAGGGCAGGACTGACATGTAGAACTACTTGCTGTTTTGACCAATAGATATGATTTATGAACACAGCAGGGCCGAGCAGCTGATTAGGACTACAGATTAGGACTACAAATACTCCATATTTGTAGTTTTAAATCAAAATCAGTTTAAAACAGAACTGACATGTAGAACTACTTGCTGTTTTGACCAATAGATAACTGATTTATGAACATAGCAGGGCCGAGCAGCTGATAAGGACTACAAATTCTCCATATTTGTAGTTTTAAATCAAAATCAGTTAAAACAGAACTGACATGTAGAACTACTTGCTGTTTTGACCAATACATAACTGATTTTGAACATAGCAGGACCGAGCAGCTGATTAGGACTACAAATACTCCATATTTGTAGTTTTAAATAAAACTCAGTTAAAACAGAGGGCAGAACTGACATGTAGAACTACTTGCAGTTTTGACCAATAGATAACTGATTTATCCCAAACACTGTTACTCATAGGATTAGTGTGGCCCTTTAAAATAAAGCTTACTGAAAATTTCAAAATAAAAGCCTGAATATTCCTCTCAGGCC
Organism: Poeciliopsis retropinna; assembly: GCA_010277075.1. Lineage (NCBI taxonomy): Eukaryota > Metazoa > Chordata > Actinopteri > Cyprinodontiformes > Poeciliidae > Poeciliopsis > Poeciliopsis retropinna. Next base: position 4,985,836 of record VMRM01000035.1, on the reverse strand, counting down.
TTTCACAAAAACTAACTGCTTCAAACAGTTGGAATTATGTGTCACTCACATGACAGTTGAGCTGCTCTTTAGAACTACAATGACTGAATTAAAGAACTACAACATGGCGGAACTGTCACTTTCTACTGAGGAGGACTAAGCTGTCCTTTAGAACTACTTGTGTTTTGGGAGTTTTATAACTGATTTTAACCAACCGTTGTTACACATGGGATTATTGAAGCAATTTAAAATTAAGCTTACTGAAAATTTCAAAATAAAAGCCTTAACATTCGTCTGTGGCTAAGGCAGCGCCGCAGGCGCTGCAATGATATTATCTACATGATCTTTTTCTCTCAGGTTAGGGCTCTGTCTGCGCAGCAAGACAGAGCATTAGCATTAGCATTTTACATTAAATAAGGTAATAACTATGTCTAAAGCTTATTAGCCATGTTTCGTGACTAAATGGAGTAAGTCAATTACAGACAACATGCTAGTGATGCCCCACATGCTACTGACATTAGCATTTGCTAATGCTAACATTAGCATTTTGGCTAATTTTCGCATATATACTTATTTTAACAGACTGAATGGTGCAAGTCCATGTTAGTAAACATTCTTGTGACTTTTTAGCCAAGCTTAGCTAATGCTAATGCTTAGCATCAGAACGCTGGGTCCAATCCGACGGGCACACTTTGGCAGGCCCCGGTTAAATTTCTCCAGGAATTTTCTAGTTATTTATTATTCTTCCGTAGACCGGAATGCGGCTCGTACCGCTGCGAGCCCACCCACAAAAGTGGTATCAAAACGTGTGGTTTGATCCCGGCATTGGAGCTATTACTTTTATGGGGATTCGGACTTACGATGGCGACGTAAAAAGCAAAAAACGAGCCAAATTTCCAACTTTCGAAATTCAGAGCATAACTGACAAAACTAGAGTGTAGCCGGCGTCTCGTTAGAGTGTGGGAAGCAGAGAGATTTTGACCCCCAAATAAATTTTGAAATTGCCGTCACGCCCACAAATATCGCCCTATCTGTATCAAACTCGGTCAAAACATCGATACGAGTGTCTGCTCCGGTAAAATGTTTTCGAAATTTTCCTAGGGCTTACGGATTTCTGTCAAGGTGCTTTAGAGCGAAGTCATGCGACAGGATTTTCACACCCTCGGCCTCATTGACTTCCATGTATTTCTCAAAAATGTCAAACCTCAGCGCACAACCATTTCTATCTCGTCGCTGTTATTACTGTGAGTATGTACAGATATGATTCGCGGTACTATCGGAGACGAAAGATAGCCCTCTCATACGCTTCAAAACCGTTTTCCGATACGTGCCACGGTTCCCGAACGGGAAGGAGTTGTTCGGAATGGTTTTTCCATTCAAACTGACTGGGTGTCTCACAAAGATAGAATTCTTTCTCCACCTTTCTGTTTCACACACATGACAGTTGGCAGAGGATCCATTCCCATAGCAACGGAACACAGCAGGGCCGAGCAGCTGATTAGGACGACAGATTAGGACTACAAATACTCCATATTTGTAGTTTTAAACAAAAATCAGCTAAAACAGAGGGCAGAACTGACATGTAGAACTACTTGCTGTTTTGACCAATAGATAACTGATTTATGAACACAGCAGGGCCGAGCAGCTGATTAGGACTACAAATTCTCCATATTTGTAGTTTTAAATAAAAATCAGCTAAAACAGCTGATTAGGACTACAAATTCTCCATATTTGTAGTTTTAAATAAAAATCAGCTAAAACAGCTGATTAGGACTACAAATTCTCCATATTTGTAGTTTTAAATAAAAATCAGCTAAAACAGCTGATTAGGACTACAAATTCTCCATATTTGTAGTTTTAAATAAAAATCAGCTAAAACAGCTGATTAGGACTACAAATACTCCATATTTGTAGTTTTAAATAAAAATCAGTTAAAACAGAGGGCAGAACTGATATGTAGAACTACTTGCTGTTTTGACCAATAGATAACTGATTTATGAACACAGCAGGGCCGAGCAGCTGATTAGGACTACAAATTCTCCATATTTGTAGTTTTAAATAAAAATCAGCTAAAACAGTGATTAGGACTACAAATTCTCCATATTTGTAGTTTTAAATAAAAATCAGCTAAAACAGCTGATTAGGACTACAAATTCTCCATATTTGTAGTTTTAAATAAAAATCAGCTAAAACAGCTGATTAGGACTACAAATTCTCCATATTTGTAGTTTTAAATAAAAATCAGCTAAAACAGCTGATTAGGACTACAAATACTCCATATTTGTAGTTTTAAATAAAAATCAGTTAAAACAGAGGGCAGAACTGATATGTAGAACTACTTGCTGTTTTGACCAATAGATAACTGATTTATGAACACAGCAGGGCCGAGCAGCTGATTAGGACTACAGATTAGGACTACAAATACTCCATATTTGTAGTTTTAAATAAAAATCTGTTAAAACAGAACTGACATGTAGAACTACTTGCTGTTTTGACCAATAGATAACTGATTTATGAACACAGCAGGGCCGAGCAGCTGAGTAGGACTACAAATACTCCATATTTGTAGTTTTAAATCAAAATCAGTTAAAACAGAGGGCAGAACTGACATGTAGAACTACTTGCTATATTAACCAATAGATAACTCATTTATGAACACAGCAGGGCCGAGCAGCTGATTAGGACTACAGATTAGGACTACAAATTCTCCATATTTGTAGTTTTAAATAAAAATCATTTAAAACAGGGCAGAACTGACATGTAGAACTACTTGCTGTTTTGACCAATAGATAACTGATTTATGAACACAGCAGGGCCGACCAGCTGATTAGGACTACAGATTAGGACTACAAATTCTCCATATTTGTAGTTTTAAATCAAAATCAGTTAAAACAGAGGGCAGAACTGACATGTAGAACTACTTGCTGTTTTGACCAATAGATAACTGATTTATGAACACAGCAGGGCCGAGCAGCTGATTAGGACTACAAATTCTCCATATTTGTAGTTTTAAATAAAAATCAGCTAAAACAGCTGATTAGGACTACAAATTCTCCATATTTGTAGTTTTAAATAAAAATCAGTTAAAACAGAGGGCAGAACTGACATGTAGAACTACTTGCTGTTTTGACCAATAGATAACTGATTTATCCCAAACACTGTTACTCATAGGATTAGTGTATCCCTTTAAAATAAAGCGTACTGAAAATTTCAAAATAAAAGACCTGAAAATTTTAAAATCACATAATTGCTCTTTGGAGCAAAATATAACTGATTTCACCGAATCACTGTTACACATGGGATTAGTTGGGCCCTGTGAGATGATGATTACTGAAAATTTCAAAATAAAAGCCCTGAAACTTTTACATCAGTTTATTTTTGTTTTGGGCATTTTATGACTCATTCAACTCAATGAATATTAATCATGGGATTAGTTTGGACATTTAAAATGAAGCTTACTGAAAATTTCAAAATAAAAGCCTTAACATTCGTCTGTGGCTAAGGCAGCGCCGCAGGCGCTGCAATGATATTATTTTTCATTATCTTTTTCTCTCAGGTTAGGGCTCTGTCTTGCGCAGCTAATTAGCATTAGCATTTTACCTTAAATAAGGTATTAGCTATGTCTAAAGCTTATTAGCCATGTTTCGTGTACTAAATGGAGTAAGTCAATTACAGACAACATGCTAGTGATGCCCCACATGCTACTGACATTAGCATTTGCTAATGCTAACATTAGCATTTTGGCTAATTTTAGCATATACACTTATTTTAAGAGACTGAATGGTGCAAATCCATGTTAGTAAACATTCCTGTGATTTTTTTAGCCAAGCTTAGCATTGACGCTAATGTTTAGCATCAGCAAGCTGGGTCCAATCCGACGGGCACACTTTGGCAGGCCCCGGTTAAATTTCTCCAGGAATTTTCTAGTTATTAATTAAATCATCTTTAACAAGTGGATTTTAGCCTTGATTTAAAGGAACTCTCAGTGTTTCCGCTGTTTTACAGTTTTCTGGAAGTTTCTCCAGGTTTGGTTCTGGTTCTGGGGATGCAGAGCAGAACCAGAACCAAAAGACCTGAGATGTCTGGAAGGTTGCTATGACAACAGCAGATCTTTGAGCCGTTCAGTGATTTATAAACTAACAACAGTATTTTAAAGCCTATTCGGCATAGGGACTTTAGAACTGACGTGCTCTACCTTCCTGGTTTTAGTCAGAACACCAGCTGCAGCGTTCTGGATCAGCTGCAGCTGGAGGATTTTTTAGACAGGCATTTTGCAATAATCAATGTAACTGAAGATAAACGCATGGATGAGTTTCTCTAGATCTTGCTGAGTAATTAGTCCTCTAATCCTGGAAAAGAAGCTACTGATTATATTTTTTACAAACAAGCAGAAACCCAACAAAACGACGACTCACTACCAATCCAGACCTCCCAGGTGCGCCTGGCTGGCCCGGAAACCCGACCTCCCCCTTTTCTCCCTTCTCTCCCTTCATGCCTTGGTCACCGTTAGTCAGCTGTAAAGACACAGGAGAAATTCACAACTCAAGAATATCAGCTAAAGAAAACAAGTGAAAGAGAGAAACTTACCCATCCACCAGTGAGGAGAAATGAACCTTAAAAAGGAAAAGAAAGAAGCTGAAAACGGCTTTTAAGTCAAGTTAAGTTAATTTGTCAAAGTGCTTCACACAATAAAAACATAATCCTGCAACCAATTATAAAACAAGCAATAGCCATCATCAAAATCACCCAGCAAACACACATCAAAGATGCTGATCAATATTCAGTTGTCATTAATCAAAGGTGGAGTTTTAGCCTCTGTTTAAAGGAACTCAGTGTTTTCCAGTTTTCTGGAAGTTTGTTTCAGATTTGTGGTGCATAAAAACTGAAAGCTGATTCTCCATATTTTTAATCAAGAGTCCCAGAATATTTCAGACCCAGTTTAATTGTTTCATCTACGCCTGTTAAAATAAGCAATTAATGAACTAAATAATTTCCCTCCTGATGATTAGTGCTGTTTAATGGTCAGTTTTGTTGACAGAGACATTATAATCCATTTTATTTATGGTTTCAGTTGGATAATTAAAATATCTTCCAGTTATCTTTATAAAATTAAACATTCTTGGTCTTTGAGAGGGTGAACTTGCATTATTATGTAATTGAACATGGTTTCAAAACATTTAGAACTGGCTGAGAATCTAGAATGGGACTGACATCTGACACAAACCTGATCCAAATCCAGATTAAAACCATCCATCCATCCATCCATCCATCTTCTTTCGCTTATCCAGGGTCGGGTCGTGGGGGAGGCCCATACTTCCCCTCCCCAGCCACTTCTTCCAGCTCCTCTGGGGGAACCCAAGGCGTTCCCAGGCCAGCTGGGATACACAGTCCCTCCAGCGTGTCCTGGGTCTTCCTTGGGGCCTCCTTCCGGTGGGACATGAACACCTCACCAGGGAGGCATCCAGGAGGCATCCTGACCAGATGCCCGAGCCTCAACTGGCTGTGGAAGAGCAGCGGCTCTAGTCTGAGTCCCTTCCAGATGACTGAGCTTCTCACCCTATCTCTAAGGGAGAGCCCAGCCACCCGACGGAGGAAACCCATTTCGGCCGCTTGTATCTGTGATCTCGTTCTTTCGGTCATGACCCAAAGCTCATGACCATAGATGAGGGTAGGAACGTAGATCGACCGGTAAATCGAGAGCTTCACTGTTGGCTCAGCTCTCTCTTCACCACGACGGACCGGTACAGCGCCCGCTTCACAGCAGACGCTGCACCCATCCGCCTGTCGATCTCCCGCTTCCTTCTTCCCTCATTCGTGAACAAGATCCCCAGATACTTGAACTCCTCCACTTGAGGCAGGACATCGCCCTCGACCCGGTAAAAGGCTCTCCACCCTTTTCCGTCTCAAGACGATGGTCTCGGACTTGGAGACACTGATTCTCATCCCGGCCGTTTCACACTCAGCTGCGAACCGCTCCAGCGAGAGCTGCAGATCACGTCCTGATGGAGCCAATAGAACCACATCAGCCGCAAAAAGCAGAGATGCGATCCTAAGTCCATCAAAACGGATCCCCTCAACACCTTGGCTGCGTCTAGAAATTCTGTCCATGACAGTGATGAACAGAACCACTGAGAAAGGGCAACCAAGGCGGAGTCCAACTCTCACTGAAAACAAGCCCGACAAACTGGCAGCAAGGCGGACCAGACTCTGACACCGGTCGTACAGGGACCTGACAACCCATATCAAAGGGCCCGGTACCCCATACTCCCGGAGAACCCCCTGCAGGGCTTCCTGAAGGACACGGTCGAACGCCTTCTCCATGTCCACAAAACATGTAGACCAGTTGGGCGAACTCCCATGGACCCTCCAGGACCCTGCTGAGGGTGTAGAGCTGGTCCAGTGTTCCACGGCCAGGATGAAAACCACAGTGCTCTTCCTGTAACCAAGGCTCGACTATCCGACGGACCCTCCTCTCCAACCCCAACACCAACAATGTTGAAGAGAGTCGGGCATGTTTTTGTAAAGATGTTGCTCAATTTGTTTTTTGTTGACATGGCAGATTTGCTGTATTAAAAAATCCATGGCGGGAGCCAGTATCGCAACGTGCCGGATTGATACATCGTCACAAAAACACGCCCGACTCTCTTCAACATCGTTGGTGTGGTCTCCTCTGGCGTCTTCTCTTTCTTTTGCTCTGTTGCCTTCGCATTTTGCTGGATATCGTCTTTGGATTTGAGCCGATGCAGTTTTAATTTTAAAGCGACTAATTCCTCATTCAGTTCAACATTCTCTGAGTCCAGCCACTTCCTATCTTTGTATTGTTCAATGAATACTTTGTTCCGTTTTTGTCTTATGTCAAAATTGCCATCTTCGAGCTGCACATTCGACCGAAGGAGGGAATTGTAATCTCTTTCCAAAGATTCAATTGTTGTTCTAGCCTCCTCTAATTCTTCATGAAGCCCCTCTATCCTTCTCTCATATCGCACTTTTACGTCGAGAAGCATCTTATTTTCTGCGACCAAGGTGGAAATATTGGTCGCGGTGTTGCCAGTCAGGCGTTCAATTTTAACCCTCAGGTTTTCAACGGTCTTCTTCAAATGGGTATTCTCCTCCTCGAGATCCACACAGCGATTCTGAAGAACCTGCACCGTTGTAAATAAAAAGTCGTTCTCAGCCATGATAACTACTACTACTCTAAACTACTCAAACCGCAAATGAATTTCTCTGTGGAATCTTGGAAGACAGAGACAGTCACCAATGATGTCACAGAGAGGATGAGTGACATCACAGTTTCACATCAAAGCCACAGACGTCTGTTGCGTGCGAGGGGGAGGGGAGCGTGAGGGGAGGATTTTTTTTTTACTTTATTCGCAGACACACTGTATGACGACAGAGTGAAACATTTGTTATGCTTAAAAAAAACCCAAATACAGATAAACAATATTCAAGAAAAAGCTAAGGGGCTTCAGTTCCCAACTGTACATTCAATGTCGCCATCGGGGTCTTCGGGCTGCACTTTGTCTGGTCCCTTTTTTAATGCTAAGCTTTTAAGACCTGTCTGCCTTGGGTGACCCTACCAGGGGCATGAAGCCCCAGACAGCATGGCTCCGAGGATCATTGGGGCATCAAACCCCTCCACCACAATAAGGTGGCAGCCCGGGGAGATTAAAACTAATCTGATTAGCTCTTAATCCAAATAACAGCATAAAGTTTGTTCAACCACAGGAAATATTGAAACCATAATAAAAGTAATTTAAACAAAAAAACCAGCTAAATGTTGGTCCTGATCCAACAGGAAATCTGAAACTTCTACAAAACTAGAATAAAACTCAAGTAGAGTTGCTTTTGAACCAAAATAAATCGAACATTGACCAACAGATTTGATGTATATTGATCATTTTAACAATGCTACTTAACAAAATGTGATCATTTTCATGTTTTCACGAGATAAAGCGCTTTGAACTGTTGTGTTGCTGGAATGTGCTGTACCAATAAATCTCTCCTGAAGGTTTGTGGTTTAAAAACACGTAAAATCTCCAGAAAAACAAAAGTAATGTTGAAACTAAAGTCCATTTCTGGCTTTAAACAAATTAAAACATAATAAAATGTGCTGCTTCCTGATCCTAGGATATATTATGCATTTAGAATATTTTAATGCTAAGCTTTTAAACAATGTTAACCAAAAACTAGAAAATTCCTGAAGAAATTTAACCGGGTCCTGCCAAAGTGTGCCCGTCGGATTGGACCCAGCGTGCTGATGCTTAGCATCAAAGCTAAGCTTAGCTAAAAAATCACAAGAATGTTTTCTAACATGGACTTGCACCATACGGTCTGTTAAAATAAGTGTATATGCTAAAATTAGCCAAATGCTAATGTTAGCATTAGCAAATGCTAATGTCAGTAGCATGTGGGGCATCACTAGCATGTTGTCTGTATTTGACTTACTCCATTCACTGTAAACCTGAGAGAAAATGATACTGCAGGATAATTTTATTGCGCTGCCTACGGCAGTGCACTAGTGGGGGACAGTGAAATGCTAATGTTTGTGCTAAAGTTAATGCACTGTCTTGCTGCGCAAGACCTGAGAGATAAAGATAATGTAAGATAATATCATTGCAGCGCCTGCGGCGCTGCCCTAGCCACAAACGAATCTTAAGGCTTTTATTTTGAAATTTTCAGTAAGCTTAATTTTAAATGTCCAAACTAATACCATGATTAACATTCATTGGGTTAAATGAGTTATAAAATGCCCAAAACAAAAATGAACTGATGTAAAAGTTTTAGCGCTTTTATTTTGAAATTTTCAGTAATCATCATTTCAAGGGGCCCAACTAATCCCATGTGTAACAGTGATTGGGTGAAATCAGTTATATTTTGCTCCAAATAGCAATTATCTGATTTAAAAATTGTCAGGTGTTTTATTTTGAAATTTTCATTAAGCTTAATTTTAAATTGCTTCAGTAATCCCATGTGTAACAACGGTTGGTTAAAATCAGTTATAAAACTCCCAAAACACAAGTAGTTGTAAAGGACAGCTTAGTCCTCCTCAGTAGAAAGTGACAGTTCCGCCATGTTGTAGTTCTTTAAATCAGTCATTGTAGTTCTAAAGAGCAGTTCAACTGTCATGTGAGTGAGACACACAAGGAGAGACATAATTCCAACTGTTTGAAGCAGTTAGTTTTTGTGAAAGGCCTGAGAGGAATATTCAGGCTTTTATTTTGAAATTTTCAGTAGGCTTTATTTTAAAGGGCTACACTAATCCTATGAGTAACAGTGTTTGGGATAAATCAGTTATCTATTGGTCAAAACAGCAAGTAGTTCTACATATCAGTTCTGCCCTCTGTTTTAACTGATTTTTATTTAAAACTACAAATATGGAGTATTTGTAGTCCTAATCAGCTGCTCGGCCCTGCTGTGTTCCGTTGCTATGGGAATGGATCCTCTGCCAACTGCCATGTGTGTGAGACAGAAAGGTGGAGAAAGAATTCTATCTTTGTGAGACACCCAGTCAGCTTGAATGAAAAAAGCAGTCCGAACAACTCCTTCCCGTTCGGCAACCGTGACACGTATCGGAAAACCGTTTGAAGCGTATGAGAGGGTTATCTTTTGTCTCCGATAGTACCGCGATTCATATCTGTACATCACTCACAGTAATAACAGCGACGAGATAAAAATGGTGTGCGCTGAGGTTTGACATTTTTGAGAAATACATGGAAGTCAATGTGGCTGAGCGTGTGGAAATGTCGCATGACTTCGCTCTGAAGCACCTTGACAGAAAACCGTAAGCCCTAGGAAAATTTCGAAAACATTTTACCGGAGCAGGCACTCGTATCGATGTCATGATCAAGTTTGATACCGATAGGGCGATATTTGTGGGCGTGACGGTGATTTCAAAATTTATTTGGGGGTCAAAATCGCTCTGCTTCCCACACTCTAACGAGACGTCAGTTACACTCTAGTTTCAGCCGTTTCAAACTGACAAAAATTTTTGATCGTTTTTTGCTTTTTACGTCATCATCGTAACTCCGAATCCCACCAAAAGTAATAGCTCCAATGCCGGCGCCGAGCCGCACATTTTGATACCACTTTTGTGGGTGGGCTCGCAGCGGTACGAGCCGCATTAACGGTCACGGAAGAAATTATAATAATAAAGAAACATTCTATTAGGTGAAGAACAATAGGTGCCTGCCATGCAATGCATGGAGGCAGTGACTCACTTGCTGAGTCACTGCTCTCCTTATGCATTTAAAAAAGGCCCTTCCCCATGCTAAAATGGTCTTAGTTTGAAAATCTCCACAAATTTAAGTGGGAACTGTCTGAAAATTGTTAGTGACCCATAATGGCAGCTAGAAAAACTTGCTTTTCACGGACCATCTACTGTCAGTGTAATAATAATTGCTTGTCATCTTTGATAATGTTGCTTAATTTTAGTTTATGAAGCTAAATCCCCTTCCAATATTTGGGACAAATCCTGGGATTTTCCTGTAATCTGGACAGGAGAAAACTGACTAACTTTAGTTGCATGCCATACTTCCTAGTTGCTTTGCTCCAGTTGAGAGTCTGATGAGAGTTTCTCCTTTGGGCTTTCGCTGATCACATCATACCCATCAGAGCCTCCTCTTGACCCAAAAACACATCAGAGTGACTCGGTTTTGTTTTAACTGATGCAATGTGAAATGAGTACAGGATTTAAAAAAAGATGTGAAGAGACAAGTCAAGTATCAAGCTGCCAGAAAAGAATGATGGATGGGTATGGATTCACATTCTGACATCCAGTTTCACTCTCTGAGTTTTTGTCTTTGCATCTGGATAAAAACATAAAAAATGTGCAGCCACTGAAGTGTTTGTTCTTTCCTTTAACCTTTAATTTATATTTCAATCTTTCCAGCCGAGGATACGGTTTAGAAACAATGAGCTGAAATTTTAGTGCAGAACAGTCTTTCGGTATTTATTCTATTTTCTGCCTATTTTTTTTTCTTTATCTCTTATTTTTTTCCAAAGCTGTATATAATTATTTTTGTTGTTTTAATAAAAATATTGCTTGAGGCTAAATAGGAAACGTATGTGTCTTGCTAGCAAAAAGTTTTGGGTTTGACTCCAGCTTGTTACAGCCACCTGGGCAAGGCATTTAATCCCAGATTACCTGCTGTGTTTGAATATGTAATTTGGTGAATGTGGCTCTATTGTAATTTACTTTGGTGGTTGATATAACTAGAAAAGCACCATACAAATTCAGTCCATTTACCAATCAATTCTGACAATGTTATTAGTTTCATAGTAACCGTGATGGAGATTTTTCTGACGATGTCGTTTTATCTTAGTTTTTCAATCGGATAATATAGACAAAAAGTACTAAATCCCTGAATGCTTAGTACACAAATTGTAGCTTAATGAAAAAGGAAATCTTTTCTCTTTCTGAAATTATTCAAAAATCATGATGTTCCTAAAGTGCAGTCATTGCTTCAAGGTCTCTTGCAGCCTCGCTCTTTTCCTTTTTAATTCTCATTAAGACATTTTACAAAAACCGCAACTGTAAATGAACAGTCTTAACTTCACTCAAAGTCCCTTAACTTACCTTGATTGCCTCTTTACATACTGCAGTTTAGATAGCAGATCTAGTCTTATTTTCAAAAATAAAAATAAATATGGGGGTATAGCTATTTTATTTTTCTTTTCTTTGATGTCCAGAACCTATCATGGTGCACTTTGAGCTGTGTGAAAATAACATTTAATAAACTTTGATTGCAGACTTTTGGGGCAAAGCCTTTGATCTTCTAAAAGCTACAGATCTACCACTGCTCAGAGCTACATGTATTAGTTTGAGGTTTCCACACACAACATGTCTGTGGTTTCTCCATAACTAAGAAACTGCAGAGGGATAAATTGAAACGATCAAATCTCGTCTCATTTTATATAAAGAAGAAATAAAAATTATCCTTCAAGTCTGCTGCTGTTCAGGGCAAAGTTACATGAACTGAATAAATATTTTAAGCAGTTTTTCGTTTAAAAAGTTGCAGTCCAAGCAAGACTGTGTTTGAAAAAGCAAATACTCTCATATTTGTTTCTTCTCCAGAATTGTTTAGAAGCCGTCTGTAGGTTTAGCTTAGCTTTAGCTTAGCAACTAGCTACAAGAGATGGAAGGAAAATTCAGAATTATATATTGTCAGGAGTGGTTTATACTAGAGCGGCTTCAGATGGAAACTGTAAGGCTCCATTTCGAAGAACCACTTTTGCTCTGTGAGAGGATCTGCAGTCTGGAACTCACTTCCTGTTGATTTAAAGGCCATAACCAGTTTTAGTATATTAAAAAAAAAAAAAAAAAACTCTGGTTATATCAAAAACTGAACTGTATCCATTTTTAATGTTTTATGATTCACTGTTAGTTTGTAGATTTTGTCAACATTATGTTCTATTTTAAATTATTATCACTTCAGTGTTTAAAGGTACTTTTTAAAAGCCCATCTAAGGACAAGTGCTGCGAATTAGCTGTTGATGCAAACATGGGTTTGCTGTTTTGTGCAGTTTGTCTATGTCAATGTGTGCCTGTCCCTATCAAATAAACTTAAAATAAAATAAATACATTTATTGAACTTATGTTTTACTACAATCTTACTCCTCAAGCTTAGAAGAAAAACAGATGATCAATCACTTTATTTTATTATTTATCTTTTTTTTTTTTTTTTTTAATAAAAGCATAAATCCAGTTTCTTGTGAAAGGATGTCATGACCAACGACAATTGTCGGGCGTGATCAAAGCTTTCCTCAAAGAAAGAAGCTTTACAGTTTTCTTTTGAATCCAGAGGATGATGTTATTCATACGCTCTAAAAGCAGATTTCTCTGAAGTGAAGGTCTGCCGGACAATCCTGCCATGTCACAAACCTTTTCACCAACTATGAAGGGAAACCTCAGTTAATACTTGTGTAAATAGAATAAGTAATCAAACTCAGAGTGGACAATATCATTCAAAATCATTTTGACTTGAGAAAAGATTTTTCCTGAGTGGCATATTTGACTTGATATTAAGGTCAGTGTTAAGTTTTATCAAACAACCAAAGATTAGAGGCCTTTGATTTTGTCTGAAAAAGTCTTTCCTCCAGGTCTGGGTTTGTCTTTGCTTCAGGTGGAGGAGTATAATATGAAGATGGATAAACAGATCAAGGCCTTTTTTTTCCCAGCAAAGCAGGTTCAGCCTGTTACTGTAAGAAGCTCTAAATTTGTAAAACTGTCAGCAATCCCATTCTCACATCTAACCATGAGATATGGATTATGACAAAAAGAATAAGATCAGAGTTACTGGGCAGAAAGATCTCTGAATGTTTCTTCTTAACTTGTTGCCTTATATACTTTGTCAGATAAGAAGAAGAAAATGATGGAGGAACTTAAAAAAAATAATATAGAGAACCACAATTTAGCTTTAGCAAGATGTAGAGAGTTTAGTTTATAATTTGTGGAGTACTTTAGCACCAAAATACACTAAATAATTGTTGTTATTGTTATATCAACCTTCCAACCAATCAGATCTTCTGTTTCAAGTCTACTTAGCAACACAGAACAACTGGAACATTTTAAAGTGTAGTTTTTCTTTTGCTGTGGTTGCATTGTTGTTTTTGTTTTTCTTTAATTCATATAAAGCTCTTTGAACTGACGTGCTGCTGAAAAAGGTCTATACAAATACAACTTCTTCTTCGATATGATTTGCACATCGCACATGTATTCATCGATATGCATTTCATGCATTCAATATTGCATGAAAATGCATTATTTTCATGTCTAATGCATCTATAAAAACATGTTCAGTTTTTATAGATGGCTAATTGTTATACAAATGAAGGAAATTGAGGACTGATTAATTTTTTTTTAACTAAAAGGATAATGAATGCTTATTTTGCATGTGCTGGCATGAAACACAATTCTTTTTTTTTTTTTTTTTTTTTGAAGAGTTGCAGATTACTTTCACAAGTAAAACCACCCCAGGCTGTTTTGTATATTAGTTTGACTGTTCCCTAAAAGAAAAAGCAAAACACCCTAATTAGTCTTTAGTGTCCAGCCTGCCTTCACTTCTCAGGTTGCAGCAGTCGGCACCAGGGGAATGTGTCGGTACAACGTGTTCTGTGTTTGACAGGGTAAACACAGGAGATCTGCGGTTTTGCTCCTCTCCAGAATTGTTTAGAAGCCATCTTTGGTTGCAAGGGAGGAATCTTCTGATAGACTGAAATGCTTCATTTGACTTCTGCTCCCACAGGAAGGATTTTGCTAAATTAAATTTCTGAAAAGAAGAACTATTAATAGTCTGTTTACTCTAACTAGGTTCTTGTGTTTAGGCTGATCAGAAGGTTTCTAAATGTTAAGCTTCACTCTTTCTCTGATCAAAACTACTTTTTAAATGTTTTTTTTTTCCAAACTCAGCAGATGGAATAAAACGGCAGTAGCATATGATTTCTTCCCTTTACATCCAATCAGTGTGCAGGAAATGCAAAGAGGCACTCGATGCAGTAATGAGACTCAGATATTCACAATGAGCTCTCTGCAGAGGGAAAAGCAAATTCACCGCTTCCTGTCCATAATGTTTTAGACCCTTGTTCTCGTCAAGTGCAGCATCCTCTCCAGTCAGTGCAAAGGTTTCTCTGGGCTGTCAATATTCTAAGAAAATGACTTATTTCCCCTGATATTATTAAATTCAACTTTAATAATGTCTGTTGTGAAAATTTTGAAGTGATGGTGTTGGATGCCAATTAACTTTTTATTATTTTCATGTCTAATGCAAAATGTATATAGCTTATATATAATTTTATATATGTAGTTTGAAATTGTTTTCAACCAAGAAGTTTGTTTCTGATTGAAAGTGAAACACAGAATAAGCAAAAATACACTTTGAAGATACGTTGTGCTTTGTTTAGGAGATCTTTATGCCATTTAAAATGATACATTTTCTACAGATATTTGTTCTGCAAGAATTGAGGCTTGTTCTGCTTATAATTTACCAAACAATTAAAAGTAAGCAATGTCACATTGACATTGTTAAGGACATTGCTAAGGTTTCTCGGACAAAATGACTCGCTCCTGCAGTTCCAGACTTTAACAAACCTGTCTGCAAAAGAAACAAAAGCCCTGGAAAGCAAAACCTCATGTTTACCTGTTTGCTTGAGAAAAAAAAAATCATACAAGGGGAACATTAGTTTTTCGTCAGGCGCACATGAGAGAGAGAGAGAAAGAGACAGAGAGCGAAAGGGAGAGAGAGAAAACACATTTTATGGTTGTGTAATATGACAGAAGCTGTGCCACAGAAAATCAAAAACAAGAAAGATCACCGTGACCTGATTTCAGACTGTTCTTCTTGACACCCTTACATCTGAAAAATCATATCATTTCTGCCACACTTCCATGCTGTTGTTGTGGCATCATATCTGAATAAATGGATCCTTGATTTCTGCCTCAGCTTGAATGCATTCAAGCTGTTCTTCTTCAAACATTTTTGAGACATTATCGTTAAACTTAGTGGGGACTGACTGCTGAAAAACATGAACACATTCAGCTCTGAGTTGAAAAACGTCTGGAAGATTCAAAATCTCAACAAAGCAAGCAAAAAAAAAAAAAAAAAAAAACTAAGAAATTGGAAACAAAGATTTTTTTTAACGGAGACAATAATGATGGTGCTCACAGCATAATTTTGTCCGTAAATTATTTACTACTATATAAAAAGATTTACATTTTTGAAAACTAAATAACGGGAACTGGCATTAATTCATAACGCCTGACAGTTTTTACAGTCAAATAAAGTTCAAAAGCCAAGATTTTAAAAATAAATATGTTTTTCTATATCTATTTATCTTTGAAGTCGTTAAGAACTGCGTCACATGCGAGCTGACAGCAGTCTAACTAATGCAGCATTAATTACTGGTGTCTGTCAAAGCATCCCAACCAAAGATTAACGCTAATATACATAAATCTGCTCAAACAGCTCCCAAGCTTCCCACAGCGGCACTTATTAACCCCAATTTGGCTTTGTCTCCTAGATGTTTCATGATGAATTTATCACATAATGTCTGCAAAACACTAGAAGTCATGTCAAAGCAATCTGTTGCTAAATGAATAGAAATAAAACCCACTTTCCAACAACGGCAACATCTAGGAGGCATGTTAAACTTTCTCTTCTTTTTTTTTTTATTGTGTTTTCGGAACGCATAAAGGCATCTTTTATAGTTTCTTGATGAATCCAGTGATGTGATCGTGTCCTCAGACAGACCTTTAGAAAAAGCTTGAAGAGCCTAATCACACTTTCACCAGACTCGTCGTCACGTCTCTCTCTCTGAGCCGGTTCCTGTATCTTGACAGGAACACTCAGTTTTCATTGGTTGTGAGAAAATCGGCTTTCTCGGCACACAATGCAGCTCCGAGCTCCACATTTGTTCTGCTTCTGTCTGACCATACTGTAGCAAGCATCTAATTACGAGAATATATATTTATTAACATATTTACAATTATTAAGCTAAACTTTTTTTTTTTCCTGTTTCGAGCTTAAATAGCCCTGTTTTTTTTTTGTTTTTTTTTTTCCAGCAGTCATTATCTTTTCGGACAGGCGTTTGTCCATGTGAACGTGTTCTCCAGTAAATGTGTATTTGTCGGTCTCATCTGGAGAACCATCTGCTCGTCTGTCTGTCAGTCAGCTAATGTTTTCTTTCTTGCTTGAGACAAACACCCAAAATGTCCAGAGTGGTTGGACCGCACTCAGAAACAGATTTGGAAAAGGAAGAAATTGGTAGGAAAATTAAAGTGACTTCAATCAGTTTTTTCCACTCTTTGTTTGCTTTGGGCAGCTGGTGGATTTAATCAGTTGTGTTGTGCATTAACAATGTTTTCTCATTCATCTGAGAGACATCAAAACATGAATATCAAAGGCAGCTTTTGTATCTTTGTTGTGAGACCCTCCTTGTCCTCAAGCACATTTTTCCACACTTTGTTCTGGTTGAATTGTATACATTTCTAATCGCATGAATTAGGCTGAAGGAGTCAGTTGGATGAGTTTATGTTATATTTTTCCTCATTTCTGCTCTTCTGCTCTCTGCCTTTTATTGAAACATTAATTTGGGTGTGATGTCAGAAATAAGCAGCAGTGGTAGTTTATTAATCTGTGTTCACTTCTTGTCATTTTTTTCTTCTTCATGTCACATTTTGAAAATAAATTGAAGAAAAGATCAATGATTTTTAACACCTCATCCTTTTGGCTGTTGGAGGTCAATGTCCTGTTTATTAATTTGTTTTTTGTTTTTTTTGCTTTTTGCTCAAAAATAGTTGCCAAAATTTTCTCAAGTTGTACTTGTTTGAAAATCGTCCTTCTACGATTACTTTGGCGAATCCATTGAGTTTAGCAGCTGTTTTATTTAACAATTGTTACCTTGCTTTGGTGACCAAAATGGACCAGATACTGATGCAAAAGTACACCAAACATCCAGTCACACTGTAGTCAAAAGAAGTATTTCGGGCTCTGCATAAGAAATTAAATCCTAAGCGCTTCGTCCCTCTAGTCACAATCAGAACTTTCAGGCTGACAACAATATATCCTGATTCAGAAAATCAGAATCTCCTACCAAATCTTTTCTTTTCTCAGATTTTCCCCCGTTCTCAGCCGAGGGACATATTGTTGGTTTAAAGGTATGAATAGGAGTTAATGAATGCATCATTTGGCATGCAATCTATGAGACATTCGAAATCCAGTGTTAGGGATTGCCTTATTAAATGAGACTAACTTAAGTATGTGTGTGTTGTGTTTGTGCCGTTTGGAGCCAGAGCTCCAGCTTGGTAACAATGGCTCACAAATTAATTAAAGTCATTTGTTTAGTAAACATTACACAAAAGAGGATGTGAATTTTACTTGCTTTGCTTCTATTAATAGAGTACTGCCTCTGTAATTATGTAGTTTATGACCTTTATGGTTGATTTACCTCTTCCTGTTCGAGTATTTCACATTATATCTGTCTTTATGTAAATTATAAATCCCAAAAGCAAACTTTCTAAATTTATTTTTAATTTGACATTCAATTCTGAAAATGATTAGCTGCAGCTTATTGCCCATTTGTGTGGATCCCATGACATTAGTATGAAACAAAACAATCCAGAGAAAATGGACTGCCAGTCCTTGTTTTTTGTTGTTGCATTTCACATAATAGTCAGTCTTACAGTATTTTACTGGTATTAAGAAGAGAGGAAAGCTCCCTGCAGGGATTTTCTATGCTTACAGAGAATATTATCCCCCGCTATCAAACTGTCAAACTTACTGCTGAGATGAAGCAAAGTTGGGGCAAAAAAAAGAGAAAAAAATGCTCCTGTTGGGAGAACAATGATGGTTATAATTTTCTGCAAAGGTGGTGACAGGATGTGGCCCTGATAGAAAAAGTTAATTGCTGTATCAAAGTTTAAGCTGTCACAACGCATACAAAATATTTTACTGGCATGTTGTGACATTTTTTGTCACAGGTGACAATCTAAGCAAAAAAATGACATGAAAGGGTAAGAAAAAATGGGTTGAGCTTTTCTGCTGGATGTCCCCTGTCTTTCCTGTCTGTCAAGTCTGGGATTTAGTTAAAGCTTCGTGGCTCGGATCTAAACGGTTGGCAGGTTTCTGTCTCACATCACTGGACTAAAGGCTGAGTCACGACAAGGCAGAGCAGAAAAGTGGATGTGTCTGAATCACAGAAGCACGACTCTGAAGCCTTCATGTTTGATTTCACACCAGGACTTAGATCCTTAAAAGCTTCAGACCTACTTCTAACTTTTTTTACTCCCAACACTGCACAGACCTGCTGTAAATTCATCTAAATTAAAATGTAAAGAAAAAAAGAATGTGGTCTTTACCAGTGCTTGAAATTTAAATTTAACTTGATGTGCACAGAAATAAACACACTCCACTTTGTCATTATATAATAAAGAAGGATGAAGTTAAAATGGAAAAGGTCTGTGCAAAAAGAAAAGTCTGCACATGTTGCTTCTGTATAATGTAAGAAGGAAAGTAACAACCAGGTGCTGCCAGTTAGACAGTCTTGAACAGTTCTATAAAGGTAGACTTTTGACAGTCAGGAGCGTACAGGTGTATTTTACAGCTGCATGCAAAGACCTAGGAGAGGAACCTGTTCCTATACATCAATTTGAAAAGTTTATAAAACTATTTCCCAACGATTGTATGGCTATCATTCTACTGTGAGTAAAATTCATGGACAGGTTTAAGGGATCTTGTTTATGTTCCGTCAAAACTGGTTGATTCTATATGATTAATTCTTTAACAATTGGCATGAGATTTTTACTTATAATGAGGGGAAAATGTTAAAAGTAAAATAATCTGCCAGTGGAACTGCCCCATTTTTATCAATAAAAAGGAGTAAGTCACTGAAAACAAGATGAAATTTACCTGTGAGTTAGTTTTGTTGAATTTCAAATGTACTCATTAATTTGTATTAGAAACTACACTATGTTCCAAGTTATTATGCAAATTGGATTTAAGTGCAATAAAGATTACATTTTTTGTTGTGCTATTAAATTTATAGATGCCATTGTGCGTCAGGGCTTTTTGAATCACTATAATTAATTTCAGAGAGCTGGTTGATTAGTTTGTCTGGTGAGCTTAATTAAAGAAAATCTACTTAGGAGGGATGTTCCACATTATTAAGCAGGCCACAGGTTTCAAGCAATATGGGAAAGAGAAAGGAGCTCTGCTGACGAAAATCATCAAATAGTGTAGTGCCGTATGACGAGGTATGAAAACATTAGATATTTAACGAAAACTGAAGCGTTATACTGTGAAGAGATTTGTGGCTAATTCAGAACAAAGATGGGTTTGTACAGATAAAGAAATAATGAGGAAGGTTTCTGGGTGGTCCAGATGGATGCAGTAGTGGATTGGTGGTGGATGGCCACCATGTCCCAACACGGCTGTGAGACCGTGGGGAGAGAGAGAGAGAGCCGGTCGGGCCCTTCAGAGTCCCCGACGGTGTGAAAATTACCTCATCAAAGTATATGGACTTTCTGGCTGATCACTTTCTGTCTTGGTTCAAAAAGAAGAGCCGTACTCATGAATAACGATGCACCATCTCATGTTGCAAGGAAAACAACTGCTTCATTGGCTGCTATGGGCATGAAAGGGGAGAAACTCATGGTGTGGTCACCATCCTCCTCTGACCTCTGACCCGATTGAAAACCTTTGGAGTTTCCTCAAGCTGAGGATCTGAGGGTGGGATGCAGTTCATATCAAAACAGCAGCTCTGGGAAGGTTTTCTGACATCCTGCAAAGAAATTCAAGCAGAAACTTTCCACAAACTCACAAGTTCAATGGATGCAAGAATTGTGCAGGTGATGTCAAAGAAGTAACTCTGTCTGTTAAGATGTTTTTGATTGAAATAGCTTTTGATTTAGTACATGTGACCACTTAATGCTGTACATTCTAGGAATGACCATTTGCAGTTCTTTATAATCCATAAAATGTTTAGAAAATCTGCTGTGCATAATAACTTGGAACAGTGCATTTTGAGTTTTTTATTTTTTAAGAAAATACTGTTCTCATGGGGAGCTTTGTTCAGCAAAATTTGATTTACACTATAACAGTTCATGACTTGAAAATTATAAATGACCATCATTTGCATTGACCATTTAGGAAAATCTGAGAAAATATCACTTGCATAATAATTTGGAACACGGTGTAGATCCAAAACACTTGAATATATAAAGCATAAGCTATAGATTAACTATATTTTGATGACATTCACTAAGTTTGTCCAACTTTTTCCTTTTGAGGCAATCATTTGTAATAGTGAAATCAACAATTATGAGTTACTAAGCAGAAAATATTTACCAAGGACAACTTGTTAGCTAATTAATAACTTTTTTTCCCCTAAAATGGAAATTTAATTAATCCACATTACAGATTAAAGCTGTCGGTTATTTAATGAGTCATGCTGAGGCAGTTGTAGAACTAGTTTACTCCAAACACTATGTCGTAGTGAAGCTGCGGTCTTTTTGTTTACCCGACGAAGAACCTGTGGTCTGCATCCTGTTGACTCCACTTTGAAGGTGCCGATGTGCTTTAATTAGGCTGCAGAGGGAAATGGCTGTAAATGTCCGGGGCTCCTTTGACATGCGAGCTGGCAGACTGACAGACAAGCAGATGTTGAAGCCGAGCTTGCCTTCCTTTGTGTGGAGGGCTCTGCTGCGTTTGGCCTCATTTAAAAGACACACAGTGTGATGGAGATTAGGAGCAAGCTGTGCAACCGGTGTTTAGTGGGTCGAGTGGGACGACGGGCAAGCAGGGGGCAAATTTTGCATATCAAAGCCAAGCTAACAGAAAGAAGAGCGAACATCAGGCACGGCGATCTCCACTCTGTTCAAATCGTCATGATAGGAGGCAGAGGAGAAACACTCTGAAGATAAGAGAATGCAAGTGAGAGGGATTCACTGAGCATGACTGATTTATCGGCAAATTAAGGGTTTGTCTTTATCTTGCTTTAACACCTTGTCAATACATCCTACCATGCAGGGTGGTGATGAGTGTGTGTGCTCAGAAATGATTGCTAGCTTGCAGAAAAACAACTGAACAGTTGAGTTTGAGGGAAGAAAACTGCTTCAAAGACTGCAATCTTACCAAAAAGGGGAGATTTTGTCTAAAATTAATATAGTGGTCTTTCATATGAATGAAAAGATTAGTTTGAGTTTTATCCTCTCTGATGTAAGTAAACATGTTCTCATTTCCAGGCCATTAAATACTGCCAGCTGAAGCGTTTCAGAAACTGGCTTCTATGTTATGATTATAGCTGTAAAAGTTTTTGAAATGGTCTGAGGAGCTCAGCAGCTCCTTAAAGGGTTTTTCTGGGAGATTAATATTAAAAATTCAGTTTGGTTTATTCAATTCAGTCCCTTTATATTGCTCCAATCCACAACAACCGTCATCTTCAGGCATTTTACAAGACAAACAGATCCAGTTCATAACCAGAAAGATAAATCTAATATCTCATTCATACAGATGGATTCAATAACATTCACTCAGACCAAGCAATTCCTCATCCTGAGCAAATATTCAGCAACCGCTAGGAGGAACAAACTCTTTCCTACAAAATCGGACCCATTACGAGCCGAAGGTATGAGACCTTTTATTGATTTTGAATCGATACAATACCAAGTTAAAATGGGGCCAGCATTGCTGATACCAATATTTATTATTTTATATTTGAAATATCATCAAACTTCTGACCTTTTGGCATTTTTGTGTTTTTTCCATTGAATTAGATTGTTGTCATGCTAGTAACTGATACTGATACCAACTTATATTTTCTTTAATATATTTGCAGAGACTGGAAAATATGAGTTCAATAACTTAACGGCTAATTAATGAGTTCTGCCTTGAAGATCATTGTTAAATAAAATAAAAAATAAAAAAAACTGATATTCTATTCAGAATACAACTGTCTAATTGAAAATTCATACAAACATTTGATTATGCCAGCGAGTTGTGAAAGTTTTGGAAGCATAATAAAAACCACATTGAAAGAACCACATCTAAAAACAGCATCTCTCCCTCATTAATTGGGTGCTTTTATCCAAGGCTGAAAGCACCTTTTGTTAGCCTCGTTCGCAATTACCCCGCGTGATTAAATCCTTCTATAACAGCATTTTGTGTTATTAATAACACCTCCATTCCAGGTATTACAGAGGACAAAAGCAATCCAACAAACCCAATGACCAATGGGTCATTTACTACTTCCTTTATAATTTTACAACCTCATCCTACTTACATCCCCCCAAAAATGAGCTTCATCTGTAACTTAGCGACACCCATTGCCTCAGAATTAATGTCATTACTCTCCATCCGGCCGTGGAGCTATGCTGCATGACCATTAGAGTGTGACAACATGGATTATGTCCCATCATGTCCCGGAGGGTTACAGGCTGCCAGGGTGGGCTGATGGGGGGGGCAGCGGCAGGAGAAGACAGAACAAATGCAATTTAAGTCTCAAGAACCCCCCCCCCTGAAAAGCCCAGTTATGTCTGCTGGGAGGACGGGGTGATGAGGGTCATTTTGTTCTTCCTAATGGAGCTGAAGATCGGCAGCGTCTGATAATGGGGTCTCTTTTTATTCTCTTAGCTTTAATTCACTGCCCACATCACTGTCACACTTCTAACGCTCCCCTCCCCTCCCATACTCCACACTCACTGCAGGAAAAGGATGATTGAGAGTCCCCCAAAAAGAAGAGCATGATTAAAAAGTCAGTGCCTGCAGATCGATTTTGTGTAAAAAGTTCTCTTCATGCTGAAAACCCAGCAGCGAGGAATTGGAAAGTGGTAAAACAAGTGAGGGAGGGATGGCCGAACCTCTGACGAAGAGATGTGTGATTCGATTTTCAGTTATCATATTTTGTCAGCCTGCACGCCTGCATGAGACAAGTACAATTTCACAGAAGACGTAAGCGTCAGACAAGTGATTGGTCCTCACAGAAAAACTGCTTAGGAGGCACAATGTAGTGTAGTGTTCAGCAGTAAAACAGCAACCTGCTCAATGACAACAGCGAGACATGGAAAGACGAGGAAGGAGGGGAGATGAGTAAATAGATGAAGGAAGCCTGGAAGAAACTCATTATTCTTGTTCACAGGTTTCATACTTCAGTATTCACTCATGGGTTTGCAGTAATGATGGTGTAGCGGTGCATAAAATCACTCCTGACACAAACCACGTGCTGTTTTAATTCTTTGCAAAATGGACAGACTTGAAACTCAGCATAGAGCCATACATGCAGTTTGTTCCAAGCAATTCTCCCATGAGTCTGTGCATGAGATGTTAACGTGCCAGTGGTTTTGTTCATTGTGTGCTGCCTAATTGTGCTTCTATAATGGCTTCGCGATGCTGGAGGCTTGAGCCTTAATTAATCACTTTTTCTCCAATGTTTGTATTACACTCAAAGTCCCACACACACTCAAACTGTCACAGATATTACGAGAACGAAATGCAGCAGGGTCGATGTGCAAAACATAAACTTTTTAAAATGTTTTTAAATATTTATTTTTTTCATTGTTTTTTTTTTTTTGAATGATGTTTTAATTATAAATACAAATGACATTCAAATGTTTTTAATAGTCTTGTTTTCTTCGGATCCACTAAAGCACAAATTAAGCACTTCTTTTTTAAAATTTTAAGTAAGACTACAGCAGTTCTTTTTTTAGCAGCATTGGAGACAATGGAATGCGTTTTCTGCACCCAAAATCGTAAATGAGTTTTTTTCCCTGTTTGGTGTCAGCTAATAATATCAAAGCTCTTAAACCTGAAGTTGTTTTCGAAGGTAAGCTGCAACTGTGCTAAACTTTCTTCAGGATTGAAAAGAGTTTAGCTTGAAAAACATTCAACCTCATGCAGTCTCTCAGAAACCAGCACAGCCAAATCGCACAGAGTAAAACAGTCAAGATTTCTGAGAAGTTATTTATTTTATCACTTGAAGACGTAAGCGTCAGACCATCAAATTTTAGATAGACAGATGATCTTTTAACGTAGATGAAAACATGAAACAAGGCGGCAGGAGATAAATCAGTGGTAATTAAATTATAACTGCTGAAATTAATAAACAAAAATATATAGTAGGTAAAGTTTGTGACTCAAAGGTGTTGAAAAATTGCATTAATTGAAAGTTATTGTTCTTACTTATACCATCTCCCCTCAGTTTCTCCTACTGTAAAAAATGTTTAAGAGAATATGATGATCACCAAACCCTGGGGAACCAATAGTTTCAAAAGTCCTGCATAACTGTTGCCATCCTATTGGAGACAAGATAAAAGCACAGGATGGTGCTGGATGAAACATGCATCATGTGTGGAAGTCTTAAATGCCTTTCACATTGTATTTATGTGTTTTGTGTGCTGCTGCAGTTAATAGAGTTCAAAAGGATTGATTTTTTTCCGCAGGAGGACATTGTGCTAAGTTTGCACTGAAGCTCTTTCTGAACTTTAGATAGACCTCCAATCTTCCAATATCTTCCGACACCAGCAGGGTCAAGTGATTATCCAAGCCTGTGAGCACTGGTGCCGAAGGTCATGGGTCAGGTTGCAACAGTGAGACGGGTATTGATTAGTCCTGGGATACCTAGGCTGATTGAGGAGTGCAGTAATTGGCCCGTTTTCTACAAGTCTTGTACTTCTCCAGCACCAGGGTTTTGAAGATCAAGTATTTACACTTCACCTTATATTACTCTGTCAAATATTCTAGCAATAAATAATGTAAATAAAATAAAATCTACAGTACCTGTTTCTGTTGAGGATTAATGTTTTCTGTATTTTTTTCTGAAAGTCACACAGCTCTCTTTTAAGGATGAGGCCAAATAAATTTACACTGCAGAAGAAAATGCTAAATATCTGGAGTTCAGATCAGGTCAGGAGCTCATCTGCATACAGAAATCCTAAGACACAAATAAGTGTTTACAATTAAAATTCTGTATTTAAATTTGCTCAGTGACAGAGAGAGCAGTGGAGGGCAATGATGAAAACAATGATCTCCTGTACACACATTCTGGCTGTAGGGTTTGGCCCTGAATGCTTCAGGGGAAAGAGGATGCCATGTTGCTGTGGCGAGTGTGATGGAGAGCTTGTTGTTTTTGATTGACAGCTTCTGTGTTTATTCATCCCGGGGTGAGTGTGTGCATGTGTGTGTTTCAGTAGGGTAACTCAGTGTGGCACATTTCCCTTTTAAACACCACACGTGTCCTAATTAGCATACATTCATAAGCGGTGCGTCCCGGCAGAATGAATGGTAGATTGAAAATGAGTCCGCTTTACATTAAAACACAACTGGCAAATAATAAGAAATTAATTTACACTTGTTTTTATTATACAACAATGTGACTGAGGGATATTTTTTTTTGTCATTTAGCTATTCAAAACCTTCATTTGAGGGGTTTTGAGGCGAATTTGAGTGCTTGGACAGTGTGAAGAAGTCAGCAGGACTGGCCCCTAATGAGCCTCTTCATGCCCTCCCTGTCTTGTTATTAAGTATTCATGATGCCGATATTTTTAACCACAGACATCAGTGTCGGGGTCGTTATAGAGAGGCTCCAAAAACATGTCACACTGTGGCTGGATTTCCAAAAAAAATGATAAAAACGGTGCCACCTACAGTCTGCCCTGCTGTTGGTTTAAACTGGCTGAGGGGGCGAAGGTGCCATTTTGAGAAGGTTTACAGCTCAGGACTCGAACATTATGTGAGCTCCATTCATCACAATGAGAGGCAATAGTATTTAGGCTTTTTTCGTTTATTTCACACCATGTTCACATAAATAAAAATCTGTTTTGTAATTCTGTTAAACATATTGTTCAACATGAGATGTTTTTGTTTTAACTTTATAGGTGAAATTGAAGAATTTCAAGGTATCCTCCTTTATTATTTAATCCGTCCTGTTTAGTGCATCACTAGAGCTGGGCAGAAAGCATCCTGGCAGCATGATTCTGCCACCACCATGCTTGATAGTTGACTTAGTGCTTCACTGAACTGTGTCCAGGTAGCTCCATCTTGGTCTCATCTCACCTTAGAAACTAAAAAGTATTTCTTCTTCACTGCAACTTCTTTCATAGTCATAACCAAATTGATCTATGGTGATCTAAAACCTGTGTGTATCCACTTGCTTCACGCCATCTTTCGGGATAACTCCTAAACCTCCAGGTTCCTTTTGTCTGATCAAAACAGTTTAAACAGAAGGTTGAGAGCAGGACACACATTTAGATTGTTCTTTTCTTTAGTGTGAGATTATGTTACTGCTATAAGCTCTGGTACCCAATAAGTGTCAGTATAATAACCATGCAATCCATATTTGATAGTGTTGCTTTGAATTTGATTGCTAGTTTTGGAAAGTTTAACAATCCCTTTGCAATGTTAACAAAATTCCAGTTAGAGGCATTTCACTATGGATATTCACATGCCAGTTTTCTGCATTAAACCTCAAACCCCATCTTTGTTAACTAGGAAGTGTAAAAAGAAACTATACATGACGTCAAACAGTATGTCACCTTTCTACTTGTACATAATTTTTGTTTTCCTTTATGTTTTTTTGTGTTCTTCCTCATAATGAAGCTGTTTCATTTGTGTTATTTGGTAAAATCAAAAACGCAGCATGAGAACTGGATAAAGCATGGGAGCAACCAAACACACTCGCCTCTGTTTGCAGCCAGATCACAGGATGACTGTAGGAAGCAGTTTAGGCTCTGTGTAAAGTGAGTGGGTGCTGGAAGGAGTGGATTGATAATGGTAGTGGGGGTCCTGGGTTGCTCTGTTTGTGAGGACTGGCATGGCAGAGGAAACTCTCTCTATCATTGATTTTTTTTTTTGTGCCGTGCTAAAATGAAAGCTGAGGTCCTGATGATACTTGGGAGAGGCTGACCCCAGATGTGCAGATGTGTTATTATGGTCTCTGTGTCTCTAACTGCTGTAGTCACACTATGCTGAAAGACTCAGCGAAACAAAGGCTTTTGTTGGAAGCTAGGACTATGTGCCCGGTTGTTTGGATAGTTTGTTCATTTAATGCCTCAGTGACCAGGCATACGGTAGCTCTCCAAAATTTTCACAAAGCTAAGTATTGAAATTAGATCAAAAGGTGCCCATAGTTCAAGATGGTGTGCACTTATGCAACCAGATTAATTTCACTATTCTTTCCATTTCTAGATCAAAAATATTTCTTTCCTCTTGAACTGTGCATGATGTACCTCTGTAAGCCTATTTTCACTTTTCCAACCTGACTTTCTTCAAAAAGTAAAAAAAAAACAACAACCCAGAAATATGGCTCTCCATAGAAATGTTTTACATATTGTTTCTTTGACTTTTATTTTACTTCTTCTAAAGTTTTGTATTTATATGTAATTTCTGTAGCACTTTAGCAAGTGAAACTACAGTTGTATGATTTGTTTGTGTACACAATCCTGGCCAATAAATCTGATTCTGATCCCAACAAGAGAAAAAAGTTTTCGATATTTTTGAATACATCAATAAATGTGTAACAACTTTTCAGATAATCTATTTCATTATTTCCCTCTTGGATCCTTCTGTCAGAGAGTGGCAGTTTTGTAATTTTTGGTGTACAAAAGAATACATTTTTTATGACTTTTGCTTATAATTGTATGTCTATTTCAGCTCATCATATATATTTAAGGTTGTGTTAAATAAAGTCTTGTAATGACACTTTGGTTTCAGCTAAAACGGCAGGAATCACACAAGGCAGAGAATATCAAACTGTATTTATTTTCATTTTGATATAATTTATACTTCATTAAAACTAAGATTGACTATTGAGTATAGTGGTGCATAAATAAAACAATAGATTTATTGTAGACATGCACAACTCTTCTCAGAATGATCCAGTAAATACGCGTCTTTTGTCTATTCCTTCGTTATGAAGCACAGAAATCACAGTATTTCCAGTAATAGTTTGTTCTCAAAGGAATAAAAGCCACATGTTGCCTGCAAGACTTTCTTGCCCCATTATAATTGCTTTTTGTTGTTTCCTGTATGCAGCACCTTCTCGTGTTTGGTGGTTGTTGTCCAGATTTCAGCGGTCAGCATTCATTTTTCGTAGCTTTGGTGGCAGATTGTCCTCCAGCCTCCCTCCAGTTGACAGGAGGGGGCTATGCATGGGCACAGGAGTGGGTGACAGCGTGGTTGGTGGGCTGCACTGGTACAAGTCTCCTGTTGACTGTGTCATGGGCTCAAAGCCCACCTTGAGTGACTTGAGTTGCAGCCGATTTTGTGTTCCTGGGCTGGGGGAGGAGCTCAGCCTCTGCAGCTTCATGGGGAGGTCTCCTGTGCTGCACGCCTTCTCTGCATGCTGGGAGGTGAGCAAAAGCACCTTCCTCTGCAGGTCCTCCTTCCCTGACGAGCTCATCCTCTGCAGCTTGCTCGGCAACCGGCCGCTTGCTCCTCCCTGACGGCCCCTATCCTCTGAAGTGTTGATGCAATCCACGGAAA
The DNA here is from genome assembly GCA_010277075.1 of Poeciliopsis retropinna. Taxonomy (NCBI): domain Eukaryota; kingdom Metazoa; phylum Chordata; class Actinopteri; order Cyprinodontiformes; family Poeciliidae; genus Poeciliopsis; species Poeciliopsis retropinna. The sequence continues at coordinate 4,956,893 of VMRM01000035.1, read as the reverse complement.
ACACCCGGTCGCGCCGGGCGCCGTGGCTCTCAGTCAGTGCAGGGGTGGGAGTGGACTGAGGTGAAGGCAACGAGTTTTCCTCCTCCTGCTCTTTGACGCTGTATGGAGGTGTTGGCACCTCAAATGTGCTGTGGAACTGAGAGTAGTCCACTCTGAAGAAGCCTTCCTCCAGAGACATGACGGGCAGGAAGCGGTGGCCCCATAAAACCTCGTCTTCAGTGTATGACGTCCGCGCTTGGCATGTCATACCTGCAAAACAGTGATGGATGAGTAATTATCTCAATGACTTTCAATTAATGAGGTGCAAATAAAGCATGTCTGTATGGAGGGATGCACGTTTTACTCAAAAACAAATTAATCACATGAAAAAGCAATAAACTGCATTTAATGGATTTCTCAATATAAGCTCTTAAAACCTAATATATCGATATCTTTCTAGTCACAAAGCATGTACTGTAGTAAAATAACAAGGATGACATTGCAAGAAGCAAAATATCTTTATGTACGGTTGGAATAAGTGAAATCTTTCCAGGCTGGAGGGTGGCTGCAGTTTGTGATTAGTGTGCATTTTTTGATGTGACCAGTAAAAACACAACAAAAACTCAAAGTCTTACCAAGTATTTTCATCTAGTTCCTAGTGCAAATGAACGGGTCCACTTGAAATAAAACTAAACTAGCTAACAAATAACTTTTCAGCAACATATAAGTGCTTGTTTAAGTCAATAATTTCATGATATTGATGAAAAATGACTGTCAGATTATTTCACTTTTAACATGGGAAAAATGTCTTGTTAAAAGTTAAATAATCTTTCAGTGGAACTAGGACTTTTTTGTCAATATTAAGGAATCCTTCACTTAAAACAAGCACTTATATCTTGCTTAAAAATTACTTGTAAGTTAGTTTTGCCTTGTATATCAAGCATACAAAGATATTTACACTAGAAACCAAAAAATATGTCTATATACTTGGTAAGATTTTGTGTATTTGAGGTGAAGTTGAATAACTTCAGGCAGCATGTGCCTGATGTGTATCTCACACAGACACATCAGAGGTTTTTGATGTGGGTCAGGAGTACACTGCTCCCTCATGTGGAGGACTTAAACTTTCTATTTTCTTTGAGGGTGAGGGTAGAGCAGAAGATTTACAGTTTAGTTTTGACAGCAGCTGCACTGGGGTTGCTCTGTCTTGTTTCGTGGTTTAAAAAGAGCAGAGCTAAATGGAGACGGTTGTATTCGACTCCACACTGGGGAAAGTGAAATGAGCTTCCTACAAAGAGTTTCTGGTTCAACCAAAGAAACAGAAGAGTTTGAAAAACAAAAAACTGGTCAGAGGAGACTGAAACAGAGCTTCCTGGCTGACATTCATATGGCTTTTTAAGGTGGAAAGTAAAATAATTTATCGCTCTGTACATCTGCAAAGCGATTAGAGAAATGGCAATTACCGCTTGCAGCTGTAATTGTAGATGATGTTATAAGATTTTTACTTGTATAAATTTTCTTCCAACTCACACGTTTGCTCTACTTTTGCTGCTCTGTCACATAAAGTCTGTAAAGATGAAAGACATTGTAGTTCGATGTTTTAATGTGACAAAATCTGAAAAAAACTTCAAGTCATGAATATGTTTGCAAGTAACTCTTCATCTGCCAGCCGCCATTCTTTATTGAAGCAGCAAGAAGCACAAAATAGAATATAATGACCTGCAGAAGTTTTAAACTGGTTTGTAAATAAGCCAAGCTTTCTTGTAATCTTCATCAATACTGTTCTTTGGAAGGTTTTCATGTCTTTGCCCTTCATAACACCATATTCCACAACTGTTTTTAAAATACAGCGGAGGACAGAAGATAGCTATTTGCAGCAGCTGAGAACCATTAACTGAAACATATAATATTTAGATGCTAAGTTTTTTACTAACAGGTAATCCATATCCATTTTAAAACAGGTTAAACTGTTAGAGTTTTATTGGTTAGGGTTTAAGTGGCTTAAAAAAATGTATTCCTTTCATGTACCAAACTAAAATTGAGCCAATGTCCAGAGAAATAATTATAGTTTCTAAATATAAACATTACGTTTGCGATGGACTGAGTTTTGAGTCTCAATTCTACTCACTGCGTTCTAGAGAAAAGATATGCACCATTCTCCCAGTGGAGATATTTATTTTTTTCCAAAGTACATTTTTTTTGGAGGTTTATGATGATCAATAAACGCACAGCTGTAATTTCTGTGTTGCAGTCTGAGTTTCTGTAGAGCTCTGCGGTTAGTAGAGTAGGAGTATTATCGCGTACCTCTGAGCGACGAGGGGTGCAGTGTTATGTCATAGCCTGATTCTATTCCCGGCTCACTACACTTCATCTAACAAAACCATTTAACAGCTATATATTACCTCAAAGGTCACGTTTTAAAATACTTTAGCCTAAAGTATTAGCTCTGATTACAACAATGAGCACTGTGTTAGTTTTCAAGCACTTTTATTTGAAGAGGGCTGTTTTGTTGTTGTTGTTGTTGTTGTTTCCCCCCTTTTGGTCAACACACATGACAACAGCAATATAGGAGCATTGAAGACTTGTGGGTTTTGCCCTTGACAGGCATGCCATTTTAGCTTCATCTCTCAGGCATCATATGGGTATCCACCCACCTGGATAATGTTCACTGCATCTTGCATAAAAATAAAAGCCTCCAGCAACACAAATACTTGGCAGACAGCAAGCCGGACATCCCAGAAGAAGGTTCTTGTGAACATTTCTGGCAGCAGCTTCCACTGAATCTTAGCTTTGGGATGCACAAATCAAGGTTCTGAGGCTTATGTTGCGTTTCAGGTGAAGTGGAAATTTCTGGATTGTATTGTTCTGTCAGGAACAGATATTTAATTGGTTTATCTGGCAATTTCTTCATAAACATTTGTTGCCAATTTTGCTGTTTTTAAGTCCAACTATATGGTGCAGTTGAGATCAAAGTTATTCATACACCTGTCAGATTTCGATACAGATTATCCTTCTGGTAAAAATGATACAGGGATCGCTAATGAAAGTATACAAAAGGAGTATTTTAGTTGCATAAAAACACTTGTGTAAAATTACACCCTTCTTAATAACCAATGGGAAACTCTTTGTTAGCATCACAGCAGTCAGACTCTATGTATAATTTCTGACTAGCATGTCTTACATTTCCGGTGGCATTTTTTACCATTTACTTTTGATGATGACATCCAAATGCTTAAAATTGGAAGAGCATAATCTTTAGCTTTGCCCAGATTTAAATGGAAACACTTACTGGACCACTACAAAAATGTTATAAACATATAGGTAAAATTTAAGTGCATTGGGCTTGTGTGTGTGTCTATATGGTTAGTGGTGGTGTTTTTCTATTTCTGTGTATTTTAGGAGGATAAACCTTTACCCTGTCTGCTATTTATTTGTGACTTTAATGCATAAGTGGAATCCAAACAGTTTTGTTGGGTTGAAAAGTCAAATTTGGATTTTATTTGTTTGGCTTTATCAGAGAAATGAAGTAGAAAGTCTTTAATGTTTGTAGTTTTTGCTAACAATTATAAATAATCTGCCCGCTAAGCTGTCTGGGTTAAGAAGAAAATGAAATGTCAGGACCTGCAAGATGTGCACGAGTCCATGTGTAGGTGTTGGAGTTTGAGTATTTTAACATATTTCCTTCTCAGCTTCTTAGCAGCGCTGCGATGTTAATAAGACGAGCTGTTGCTCTCACGCTGATCCTTCCCTCCTGCCTCCTCCTGAGCTCTGTTGTCTCCACTACAAAAGTGGCAGAGTGCAGCAGGACGGATGGAGTTGGCGCAGAAGAGGGAAGATGAATTTATTTGCATTGGACTATAGGGAGGAATCGTTCTGTTAAATATGCAACAGGGGGATCAGTGTAGCTGCTGAGGATTTTCTCTGCAATAAGCAGGCTCTACACCAACTCCTGCTTCTAACCGTCATCAGAGAAATGCTGCATGAAAACATTCATCACAGTGATGCACACTTCTGTGACCACAGGCATTTATTATGCATATAGTGGGCTTTAACTGGTCATGGAGTAATAAAATATTCCTCATAATTCAATCAGGCGCTCATTCACATGTCATTCTTTCTCTCTCCCTCTCCCCAGTTCTTTTTTTAACATGTAAAATAGAAAAATAAGTTAATATTTACATTTTAACGCTGTGTGAATACTGAAGATAGGAATCAGTGGCAGCAGAAAAATAGAAACAGGAACCGCTTTCTCACCCGTGGTCTCCACGATGCCCTCGAGGATAACGACAATCTCAAATTGTTCGTTCATGAGGGAGCGCTGCGATAAGTCGAAAAACGGACTTTTGGGATTTATTTCATGGCAGATTGTGAGAGGAGACACCAGGAAGAGCTGGTCTGCTCCCGTCCCGAAGCCAACATCCAGCTCACACTGGTCCAGTGGCAAGAACTCTCCTTCAGGTGTCTGACGAGACTGGAGGATAACAATGAAAACCAAAATGGGAGAAAAAGAAGGAAGACCCATTAAGTAAGATGTATCACATAACAAAGATGAGGTTTTTGTTTAGTTTCATTTGAAGTCAGTGAAAATAAAGAGGAAAATAAAGTCAAGTCTGTTGATAAAGAATATAATTGCACTTTTTAGGCAACTTTATTTGGAAAGACTTCTACAATTAATATCATAAACGAATTGTATGAACATTTATACATATTTTTAATAGTAATTTTGTCCACATGCATGACATCAGTGCATATGTTAGTGACTTAGATGTCAAACATTCAGGATTTTCAGACAGTTGTAGTCTCAGAAGAAATGACACTTAATAACTGCCAGGTAAAATGTTTGCTTCTCTCATGATGAAGTTCTGAATTTTCCAGCTAACTGTAATTTAAATAATTTCTATATGCCAAATCTGCAGGTTTACTCTAAAACTAATCATTCTTTTGGATGCCCAACAACGTTCTTACCTTTTTTGTTTTTTCTTTATTGCCAGAAAGTGTTTCTGAATACATGCACGAGCAATCCTCCTACACAAAAATCTCCACCTCTGCACCGCTCACAGCTTCTTTATCATCTCCCACACAAATATACATGCATCCCATCTCAGCTCCCTTCCAAACAAACAAGAAAATATTCATGAAGTTTTACAAGAATCAATTCTCACAAACTATGTAGTCTTGAGCATGTTAGCATTTATGTAGCCATGGCATAAAAAGTTAAAGGAAGTATTTACAAAAAGGTCAAATAGTGGTACTGAAGTACTCAATATTTGTAAATTTTAGTTATTTATTGATACGTTAGCCCTGCATTATTTAGGCTACATTAGCGCTATAGCATTTCGGCTTCGTTATCCGTGTGCCAAATTCTGCTATTCTCCACAATGAGCTTCTTCAGTGGTAACCCATTTCACCCATACAGTAGTGGCATATGGAAACTTTAAGGATATTTCTTAATATTTAAAGGATTTGAGTCGCAGTTAAAAATAAACCTAACAAATGCTAACAATCGCAAATACACATCTAGAGGTCAACTTTCTGTCTTTGTTCTGGTTTAGAAGATCTGAATTAGGGTTGGGAGATGTAAGCATAGTGTTCAACTTTATTGTTGAAAAAACATATTTGCATGCTAAGAATTTGCTTTATAATGACAAAGACATTTTCATTAAGGTTTGCAAATCCAGGTTTGCTGTTTGAAATGTTTATTTTATGAAGCTTGAACATAAAGAAAAAGCACTCTTATTGCATATGATTAAAATGTCTGGTGTTTTTACTGTTTTTGTTCCATAATAATATAGAAATCCTTCTCCTTTTATTTAATTTGTGTGTGTGTTGGTCACAAATCATTTTAATTTCACATCAGCTATTGGTTACAAAAGGTCATTCAGAAGTGCTCGCTCCAAATGACTATTTTTTTGTAAAAAAAAAGATTTTTAATAGTTACTTGCATTTAATCTTTATTAGGTTACTATTGCCAAAATGATCCTCTATATTATTTGTTTGTACTATAGACACAATAAGGTGTTATTCCTCTGATTTTTGCCCATATTGAGACGACCGTGTCATACAATTGGAGCAGGATTTTATCTTTTGGTTGCAGTATGATTCGAATCTCCTGTTTCACCACATCCTGAAAGAAGTCTGTTGAATTAAGATCAGGTAACCATGAAGGTCACTGGACCAAAGTGAACTTATGTTCAAGAAACCAGTTTGAGAATATATGAGCAAACAAAATGAGTTTTTCAGGCTCATGTCAGTTTGCCTTATCCAGGTGTCGCCGGTATTTCTCTCTCACACACACCAGGTGAAAACAGCAGCAGCAAAGCACTTACAGCTGGTGTTAGTGCAGGTCTTATGTTTTATCCAAGCTTTAGGCATCCTGCAGACATATTACTCAGAGTCGAGTATCATTCTGACCTCCCGGGGATTTCACTCTGCACTGCATCCGTCTGAGACACAAACTGTGGAAGAGGGGTGAGTAAACAGGCTTTGAATTGCCAGAAAACACCAGCTTTATTCCCTCTCCTGTGCATGTCAGTGAAATGCCCCCATTTTAGTTGGAGAAGGCCTTTGATGCTGGTTTGGAGAGTGTTCGAATGTTTGGCCCTTCCAGGCTGCTGAATCCTGTTTAGTGTCATTCGCTCCATGAGGGTGAGCTCGGGATAGCTGTGAGAAGTTCTGCATTTCATTTTCTGTCTTTGTCACTTAAGATTTAGAAGATGGATGACTATATGCAAATACTGACAGTTGAAGCTCCTCACACAGGGCCCCTATGGCAAAGTGCTGTGCTCCCCCCTGCACAGAGATTCAGAGATAGACGAGCTTGTCGACTGTTTTTTTTTTCTCTTCTTTGAATCTGACATGCTTTTCTAACAAAAGAGCAGATTTCCATCCTGAAGCTCAGAGGATGATACAACAAACTCATTGTATTCATTTTATTCAATGCTTTCAGGGAAATGGTGTAGAAAAAGAACTGGACATTTGTGTTGGAGAGAAATGGTTACATTTGCATGTCAATAGAAGTGTAGCTGTTTTTTTTTTTTTAATTCTCATAAGACATAATAAGATTTCAATAATCTTTACAACAAGAATAAAGTCTCGATCGTAGCTCTACCACAAACGAATTATGATTTTGTGTCAGGTGTTGGTGTATCCATACCTTTCGGACCATTATCTTGATAAAATATCCATAGACAATCTATTTTCAGAGGAGTAATAAGGTCCTCTGATCTTATTAGGAGTTGATATGAGGATCTTTTCTCAAATATTCAGCCCATGTTTTATCGTGTGTTAGCTGGTGAATAGCTTAGTCAAGTCTGACCAAAGCATGCCATTCCAGTTGAACACATAGCAGCATTAAGCAAACTCCAACAGTGAACTTTGGAGATCTTTGTACCTCTCATACCATTTTCCTCACTGCACGTGATGTCAACAAAAACTCAGATCCTTTCCCAGTCTTGCTTGTCAAAGTGTCCTGATCTATTCTGAGATTTTTCCTGCACAATTTTGAGTTACAGCGCACTGCAGAAACACAAAATCTTACCAAGTATTCTGGTTTAGTTTCTAGTGCAAGCATCTTAGCACAATAAAAAAGATAAAGTATTTCACAAGTAGATTGTTGGAAAGATAGTTGAGTTTGTTTTAATTAAAATATTCCTCAATATTGATGAAAAGTTACGCGTTTCAACGACAGGGTTTTTCACTTATAAGTAAAATAATCTGCCAATGCAACAAGTATCTTTTCATAAACATTAAAAAGTTATTTACTTAAACAAGCAACTATGTATTTCTAAAAAGTTACTTTTTGTCGTAATTCAAGTGTACTAAGGTACTTTCACTAAAGATTTGAAAAAAATACTTGGTGAGATTTTTTTTTTAGTGTGGAAAACCCTTCTATTTGTGGATTATTTTCATAAAACATATCTAAAATATTTAATAGAAAATGCAAGATGTGAGGCTGAAATGCTAACTGACACACTACTGACAGGTGTTTTTAAAGCACTTATTTTCCTTGGTCTAAGGAAGGACATGTCTTGGTGAAACATGCAGTAGTTAGACAACTGCTGCACACGAACATTTAAATAACTTTGAATTAAATTCTGCAATAATAATAAGAAATCCTGGCCACCGTGTCTCATTATCTCATTATTGGCTAGACTTTATATAAGTGTGTCTAAAATAAGATTACTGTGGAGGTTTGTGTTCTTTCAATATTAAAAATTAGACACTAATGGATGGTGCTTGAAATATGAAGTCTAATCATTTTCTTTTTAGGCTTTGTGCTCTTTTTTTCCCCCTTTCCGTATTTAAGTATGTTTTAGTCCTTTGTATGACACTTAGCAGAAGAGAGGTGTGTCAAAATGTCATTCGAAATTATACTCTTAAATCAGAAACAAAATGGCATTTTAGTCTTTTAGTTCTGAAGGTTCATGCACACCGTCAGTGTTTTTGAACGGGTGCGTAGGAGAAAAACATCCACAGACTAGAGAGAATCGAACTTCTGCAGTCTTATTGTTTGCAAAATATTTCACCGGGGGAAAAGATGTCGCACCTTTTGCCAAACTGTGCACAAGTTGTGAAAACTTGCGTAAAAATTTTTTTTTTTTTAAAAGTTTAAACAGGAGGGCTTTGAGCTGCAGATATTTGAAATGATTTCTGGGTTTGAGGCTGACTAATCAATGCCTGCAGAGCTCTCTCCAACAATCATCCGCTCAATCATGCAGTTGGAACTGTTTCGTATTGGGAAAGCAATACTGAGAATATTTCTCTTATGCCTGAAATAGATTGCACCTCTCAAGTACTGAAAATACATAGAAAAACATGTTACTCATTTTTATTGTACCAACTTTCTTTGACTATTTGAGCTGTTTTGACATTTTTTCCACCTACTCCTTTACATGCCCACCCTCCATCCATCCTCCCAGTAAAACCAGTTAACATTTCAGGGAGGATTATTTATTAGCATGCCCTTCAAAGCTGTCAGACACCCAACAAAGCTGCCACTTTGTGGATGACAGCTCTCACTGGTCTGTTTCACCCCATTTTCTGCCTCCTGTCATCAAGTAATGCAGGGCTGCAGGCCACCGACATGATGCCCAAAGCCATGCAAACAAGAGCTTCCATCTTGTTTTACAGGATCAAACATGCATTCTTGTGAATGTTTCCTTCTAATTTATTTTCCAAACCCCCTTTTTGTGTAATCAACTACAAACTTTGTTCATAGTTCAAAGTTTCTGCAGATGGCAACTTCGAAATATTGCCGTTCTGAATTGAATTTGTGTCTAAATTTGGCCAAAGCACATGATCTGTTCCATCGTAGCTTTGACTGAAGTGGAATTTCACTCTCTAGACCTGGACAAGTAAAGAAAAATCATTTAATTCAGTAGAAGATAAATATTTTCTTTTTCTAGAGGACAGAAATCTAACAGTAAGTTAAATAGATTTTACACTGATTTCTATAAATATGCAATCTTTTAATTTCCTTCAACACAATTCAAATATTTTCCTTGTCAGTGTAGACTCATAAGTCTGCATTGCATAAGTTAAAAAAGAGGTATTTAAGACTTTTATGGACTGAAAAGCGATTTAGATTTGGGTTAAACTGGAAATGCACCTCTTGAACGAGATCGAGAACTTGGTTTTTGTTTGAATCCAGGTAGCATTTAGGGATGAGCAACATGGACTTCAAATTTTATCACAATAATTTGCAGCAATTATTGTAAGAACTGTAAGAGATAATTAAATACAATCCTGCAATGATTTTCTTTTTTTTTTTGGCAGTAGTTTAGTAATTGTATGCCCATCATATTTTCATATTTACTCAATGTTCCACATCAGTGGAAAAAAAGTTATTGTATTTGGCAAACTATGATTAGTTTATTGTAGTCACAATTGTTTATGGTAATTATGAATAATCTAATAACCATATCTAATGATCAAAATCACACTGATAAAATAAACTTTTTGCACTATACAGGAAATATTATGCATTTTTTATTTAGTAAAGCTGACACTTTGGCAAAATGACTCCACCACCAGGTCTCTCCTGCAGACCAGCGGAGAGGCAGATTGCTGCCAGGCTCTCCAAACATGTGAGCCAAAACATCTTATTCTGGCATCCTGGGCATCACCAAAGCAAAAAGGAGAAACAACACACAGCATGAAGGTGTAGGCAGATGGCTACAGACCCACTTCAAACCAAAAAAGGTCAGTGGGTCTATGTATTGCACTCAGAGTGATGAAAGACTGCAGCTTTTATCCTACACAGTAGCACTTTTGTTGGCTTTATCTACATATCACCACTGAATATGGTGGTTATCTTGCTGACATATAGAGAAGTGATATGCTTAGTAAAGGTCATATTTGCCTTCATTAAGTGAAAGTGGCTGGATTGTTTTGATCATTTTCTGTTAGAAAACGTTACATCTTACCACAGTTCTGCTTATTCCAAGAATGTTTCTTTTAATATCAGTGTCATGTAAAATGTTTAATAACCTCTGGCAACATTTCCTGGCCTGCTCAACCTCTAATTTATCAAAGTTTTAGATTAGACATGTTAGAATTAAAGAATTAACACATAATCAAAAGGGGGAAAATAATAAAAGGGAGTAAATAATTATGTTTTACTCTAATATGAATGATCATAAACCATCTTCTATCAGTTTTCTTGACTCAACAGCTTCATTTTTAATAAATATCAACACTGATGTGGATACTTGGATTGTATTTTCCCTTGGATAACCAAAATTCATTTTGAGCCAATCGACAACCGAAGAGCCAGATTAATAAGGGAGGCACCCATATTAATGTCTGCCAAAATCTGCAGAGCAATTCATCATGTAAGTAACTGTGAGAAACGGAAGGCTGAAAACCACAAAAATCCATCCAGGTTTCTGTTTCCTTCAGTTATACAGGGCAATGCTGATCATGTCTGCACTAAAAACGAAGGAAACCAATTATTTTGTTCTGCATGCCTGTGTCAGACGTAAGAGAACTGAGAACTGAGGAACTGCTTGTTTTATCTCATTGAAGTCACGTTTCTTCCCATTTCTATAATGTGAGTCCATGAAAAATTTCCTCACAATGTGCAGGGTCCAAGTTTTTTTCATAAACACATTGATCTTCAAAATGCTATTACAGTTGACCATAGTTACAAAGCTAAACTAAAATCTCCAAAAACTAGGGACCCCCTATAAAAACACTAAAAGCTGCCTGTTTTAAATATACCTTTAATATGCATTAATACGTGCAATAGAAAACACTTTGGTGCAGAGGCTAATATCTGTTCTTCCTTAACTCCACTCCTGGATAGCGTAGCCAATTGAAGAAAGGTGCTTCTGGATTGGCTGCTTTGCTACTGATAAATAATAGCATATCAAGTAGCGTTGCAGATGGGTATTTCAACTTCCAAAGCTGCCTTTTCTTTTGAATATTTCAGAAAATTATCCTCAAATATGGGCTTTTTGTAGTTATGTACCACTGAAAAATCATGCAGAGGTTCATAATAGTTGAAAAGTCAATTTTATGATCCATCTGTCAGGTTGTCAGTCAGGTTTTGCTGGGTTCAACTTCATTTCTCAGACATGACAGACGCCCATCTGCTCTACAGTAAAATTGGCATGTCTTCTACTGCACTCATGTTTGCTTTCATAATTTTTAATAAGGCTGCACAATATATTGACTCACAGACATAATCACAGTATCAGTGTGTGCAGTATCGCTGTTGCAAAGGACTGCTTGGATGCAATATTTGGTAGATTATTAAATTTCAAGCTTCAGGGATTCATGCTCTGGATATCAGTGACGTATTTGGTCAAAGGCATGAGCTTTAAGTGCCCTTTCTGCACACAATTACATTGTGTAATGGGACGGAAAGATTAAAGTCATAAAAAACGTTGGTTAATCACAATAAAAGTCATTATTGCACTTTTCAGCAGTGGTATCAGAATTATTTTCCAGATATCCTAATCTTTAAAACATGCTGTTACACTCAGGTATATACAGAGCTAAAACTGAGGAAAAGAATTATCCACGTCAAAATAAAAAAGGAAAATTGTATATAAAGCCAGGAGAATTATAGCTTAAGGTCACTTTAAAGTACATCAAGTAAGTATTCTTCCTTGGAGGCAAAGTACAATGATGTTAGCCTCGGTTTGAACTTCTCCAAGCGCAATTTAAAGTGAGTTCAAATCACTGCAGTAACACTTTTAAAATGTGTTCATATGTGAAATTATTTGAAATATTACAGGAGTATATCAGCTATTCATTTACTCAGAGCTTTAGGATCAGGCTGGAGTCAAAGTTTGCCCTTTTCTCTAACAGCTTTAAAATATCTTCTCTATCTTCTTTTTATTTTGCCCTGAATGAGACAGAGCTGTAGCTCAACAGCACCACCAACATCCTCAAGAAGGAAGTGCATCTCCAGCATTCAGCTTGAGTGATTTTTCATTTATCCAAAAAAACTTATGTGGCATGTGATATTTAAAGGCATTTGCATAGCAAACAACGCATTTGTTTCCGGAGTGACTCACCTGATCTGTTTGTCTCTTTGGTGATTTGCGCTCAGGCAGAGCTGCAGTATGGGTAAGAGAGTCTTTGAAGCGAGAGAACAAGGTTAGACCACAAAGCCCTGGAGCAAATGTAAGTGTACGGTGGTTGCTATGTTTATTTATTTTTTCACAGAAAGAGAAACTGTGCAAATTTTGTACAGTTTGCAGCAAGATTTCAAAGCTTATGTCTAGTTTTTCAAAGATAAAAAAGACGGTTCAGACTACACTGGACTCATCACATGGGCTTCCATTTTTTGTTTTATTTTTTTTAATTTCCCAAGACTATCACACATATTGAAGGTTGTATGTAGACTTTGCTACACAGAAGATTTGTGGTACAGTTTCGTGACTCTACTTCCTGTTTGTGGGTCTGTTACCCTCCTTCGTGCTCCTCAATGTGGAGCAGCTCTATCCTTTCTGCCTCCTGCTCTCCAGCATGCATCATTAAGCTGACCAACGCTGTGTGTGTGGAAGAGAACACAGACATAAACAAGCTCCAAGCACATCGCTAATGCAGTTTGTCTTCTTTTATGGCCCACTTTGCTCACCGAACATGGATGTGGCTGAAAGGAGATCCGTGGTGATAATTAAAAGAAGAGCCAGCGAACCTCGCTGCTGTTTGTGTTGTAATTTTCTGCATTGCTGCTCATTTTTAGAGTGTGAGGTTCATTAGCTGTGTTAACTACAAAATAAAATAAAATCTGCTGAGTTCTTCATTAGTATAGTTGTTCATTTCCTTCTGTTTAAACTTCTTTTAACTGTTAACTTCTTTCCAATGTTGGGGATCTCTTCACTTTCTCTGCAACTTCCAGTCACATTAACTCAGTCTCCAGTTTTTGTGAAGAAACTGAGGCAGCTGTCCTCTCTACAGCTCTCCTGACATAAACCATCACTGCTTTTTCTCATGGATCCAGGTGGTTTGAAGTTTACCAACCTATAGATCTGCCAACCAACCTCAAGCGCAGAGATTATCCTAATTCTGCCTTAAGTTTGCTCTGTTAAAGTGTACATGTGTAAAATTGTCTGTTTTTGTGCAGCTGAGGACCAAATGTTAATTTTAACCTTTGATTTATTTGAAGCTGCTTCTTGTATTTCAAAGAAGCCAAAGTGAATAAAGTCTCTTCAGATACAAGCTGTCAGGCTGATTTAAAAAATATATATATATATATTATTATGGAAATGAAAAGATTGTGTCATGCATGAGAGGAAAAGAATAGTTTAAAGGTTTAATTCATAGAGTAGAGCAGGGTAGGGTGAAGTACAACCAACCTCTTATCTGCATTGCTTAGTGAAAAAACAGAATGTCTGATGCATTCAGTTTCTATTCATCACAAATCTGGAACAAACTTCCAGAAAACTCCAAAACAGCTGGAACTCTGAGTTCTCTAGATCTAGTCTAAAACCCAACTGTTTTGAGCTGCCTTGGATTTGTAGTAAGGGGAACATAGATCAAGCTATTTGATATGTATTATTTTATAGTTTTGATTATAGCACTTGATAAAATGTTATGTTCATTGCTTGTTTCATAATTGGTGACTGTTCGATGTTTTTATGATGTAAAACACTTTAAATTTTCTTGTTGCTTAATTGTTCTACACAAATAAACTTGACTTGTTCCACCTGGCGTTGCGCAAAGTTGCGCATTCTGCTTACCTTTATGAGTTTGCACCTGATCTGCGCGGACACCATGTGGCTGTTGCGCAGGTTGCCCACTCGGAACATGAGGCAGAGTTTGCCGTCTCTTTGGGAAATCACCGCGTCCTGGCTGAACATGAGCGTCTCCGCGCGTTTCTTAGGCTGGGACATTTTGATGAACATGCAGCCGATGAGGAAGGCGTCCACTATGGAGCCCAGCAGCGACTGGAATAGGAAGAGGATGATCCCCTCCGGGCACTTCTCGGTAATGTACCGGTAGCCGTAGCCGATGGTGGCCTCGGTCTCGATGAAAAAGAGGAACGCTGAAGGGAAGTTGTAAACGTTCGCCACGCAGGGGGTGTAGGACGGATCGTGGCCGTGATTTAGATCCCCCCTGATGTAGGCAATGATCCACCACATCGATGCCATGACGAGCCAAGCGATGGTGTAGGTGAGGATGAAGATGAGCAGGTTCCAGCGCCACTTCAGGTCCACCAGAGTGGTGAACAGGTCGGAGAGGTACCTGCTGGTCTCCCCGCCGAGGTTTCCGTGCTGCACGTTGCAGCGGCCGTTCTTCTCCACGAAGCGTTGGCGTTTCTTCTTCACCGGGGCAGAGAAAGTAGTTGCCCGGTTGGTGTTCACCACCTGGTAGTCTTCTCCAAATTTCCTCCGAAGTGCTGCCATGTCCGCCCGTCTAGTGTTAACTAGCGCAACAGTCGCAGTTTAATCCATGATGTGTTTAGAGTTTTAGTCTCCAACGGATTGGTTACCTGCAGTGCGTAAAATACGCCATGGCCACTTCAGTGCGCACAGCGGATCCTGGGAATGACGAAAAATAAAAACAAACAAACAGAAAATACCTACTGCCTCTTTGCTTTTATTGCACAGTAGATGTTGGCTTGCTGAAAAGCTCCACGGTCCTCTTGGTTATTTCACATCACACCAATCAGTCTCTGCTCTTCTCCGTGCGCTCTGCTCAGCATCTGTGTTCTCTGACTGACGCGCAGGGTCCGTCCACTACACACCGCTTCTGGTGGGACGTTATGGGTAAAGAGAGAAAGGGGTATTGGAGATGAAGAGAGAGGAAGGGAAAGGGGCAGAAAAAGAGGAGGAGAGAGTTACACAATATGAGAGGTGGGCAGTTTGACTCCAGTTCAGCTGGTCAGTTAATAGATCATAGGTTCGTTCTGAAAAATTAACCAGATGGATAATTTATTCATCTTCTTCTTTCATGAGAGTTTTAATTAAGGTGTATTCTCCTGTGTGATGAAGGAGCATTGATGGAAGATGAAAACAAATATTGAAATTGATGATTTTAGTGAATCATAGGACTAAGTCAAACGGTGCCACCTGCTGGATGGTCCGTCCATGTGCATTTAAAACCTGACCAACTTAGGTGCAGGTGAACTCTGGCGCTGCTGTAACACTGTTCGGTAAAGTATTCACACCCTTGGAGGGGAGAAAAAAAGTTTGCAGTGCATTTATATTCAGCTTCCATTATTTTATTTCTGCTTAGTAAAAAATCCAAGTTGTCTTCAGGAGTCACTTCATTAATAATTATTTAATAGAGTCCAGATGTTTACGATTTATTAAGAAGAATCCAGCTGTTCTTTTAAAGCCTCTGACATTCAATTTCAGTCTTGATGGACAAATCTAGCAGATGCATAAAAAACAATTGCAACTGCTGCAGTGGAAGTCATCATAAATGATTACTTTAGGGGCTAAATATAAGTGAATGCTAAACCTTTCAGGATGTTAGTTTTGAAAGACATTGAAACACATTTTCTTTCCATTTAACAGCAAGGTGCCATTTGTGTTGGTCTTTAACATAAAATCACAATCACAATTTAACATCAGAAAATTTACCTAAGTTCAATTTTTGGAAAATTACTTCATGTTTATGACTATAAAATCCTATTTTCTGTTAACAAATTAGTTTCTCGACTCTCATCTATTCCTCCTGTGGAAGATTTTCTTAACCATTGTTCTCCCTCCAAGGATGATGATTAAAGGCATGAGTGACCCTCCACCTGATTTGATTTGCCCTCCTTTTAATTACACCACACCTAAAGATTTGCACAGTGATGCATGCAGAGCAGTGTGTGCAAGCTAATGTTATTGAATGCTTAAATACAGCCTCAGTCACTGAAAGAGTAAAGATGCTGCTTGACTGATTTTGTTTCACATAGAAAGTGGTTTTGTTCAGCACTTTAATTTTGCATTGAGACCAAATGGAGTGAGAGAGATTTGTTTGGTTTGATTGGATGACATAAATAAAGCCTTTAACTCATGTTGGATCAAGTTTCTGGAAATGCTGGCTTCTGTTGCACCTTTTCTTTATTTTTTTAGAAGGTTTTGCAACAGAAATGCCTAAGCGTATCACTTTTTCACAGCTTATGTCTCTACCGATCTGTCGTGCAGTATCCTTTTCAGTTTTTACATCATTGATGTTTACTATTTTACTTCTTCGGTAAAACATCATTTCATATTTTTTCTGACGCAGAAAAAAAAACTTTTAAATGATTAGGTGTCTTCTAAAGATAATTTGTTTATGGGCATCATTTGAAAAGCCAAATAATTGTAACTTCTATTACACATTTAAATATTAAATTAAGTTTAAGAAGCCATGAAATTTGTAGTTTTAACTTGACAAACTGGGAGTGGGGGGTTCTGAGGTATAAATACTTTTGTAAAGTACTGCTTAGGTGAATAACACGGCTAAACAACTTCAGTAAAAAATCCTTAGTCGCATTTGCATAAAAGTTTTAAAAAGAGGCATGATATGACTTTTAATTCTGTAATGACTTAATCTGATGCAACAGCAAGAAATCCTGTTCGGATTATGTTCACACAGCAGTAAAAGACATTTAATGTAATGAATCATACAGGGAGCATTTTTTTCTATATGTAGAAATGAGGATAAAGGAAGAGAGGTGACACCATGTTGGTTGACTTCTATAGGCTGTTGGAGATTTTTCAAAGATGGATTCTGCTGCTCTTGTTTCAAACTCAGGTTGCACCTCGGTGTGACACCACGTGGTGCCACACTGTGCACCACACTGATTGCACCACACTGTGCCACCGCATCATTATCTTTTGATCAACTCCCATTATTACTTTTTTTTTTTAGCAGTGGTTTGAGAGGAACATTCTCTGGTCTTTAATAAGGTATATAAATGTACATCTCCACCACCAATAAATATGTTTTTTGCAAATTATTTCTAAAAAGAAAAGAAAAAAAAAAACAATAATGTGTGCAAAACATCAAATACAAGACACTCAGTTGCACTTATCCAGTTAAAGCCATGCAAAAATCTTAATTCAGCATCTAACGTATTTGTTTTATCTTATGTGCATGTTAAAAATTAAAGTGCAAGACTGTACAAGATTTTAACCACAAAAATGTTACATCAGATCAGAGGTACATTTGTCATTTCACAAACATCTACAGAAAAATGCACCTTTATCATTAGCAAAATGATAAAGGTGCAGGACAGGAAAATGGCTGCTTCACAGAATACAAAAGAGCTGAATGTCGACTATTTCATAAGATCTGATTTTATGGTACTAAATGTTAGATCTGATATTCTTAAATCAGATGACAAAGTCCACTTTAAAACTGAAGGATCTGATGTAAGATTTGATTTTAAAGGTGAAATGAAGGATCTGTCTTGTTGATTTAATTTTCAGATAGTAAATGTTTTCAAGTGTCACACAAGCTGCATTTGTTTTTTTATCAGAACCCTGTTTAAATCTGATTCTGCTGATGATTTATATGATTTTGAGGCACTGCAGTCAAGTCACTCCTGAAATATAATAAGTCAAATGCCTTTTGAACACTTTTAAAGCCAAATTTACTATTTGTTCCACCTTTGTAATCAAATATGGATAATTGTAAATCAATATTTTGTTTTTACAATGAGTAATACATTTGGTTAACCACTAAACTTTGTACAAAAAAGCTGTCGTTTGGCAAGTAAATATGTTTGTCTTGTGCTCACTTCTCTGCAACCTGCTGAGGGTCTTTTATCTCAGCAGAGGGAGCTCATACACAGCGACGATCCCCCAGAGATTTGAGGATTAGAGTGCGGGCAGCCAGGACTGCCATCTGTTATGTTGAAAAACCATCAGGCTTTCCCACACAGAGAAATCCAAATTAGCATAACACAGGAGATCACAAGATCTTATCAAGTCTTCCTAACTGGGAATATCAGAAAGTTGTTTCTATATTTAAACAGCAATAAATCCAGAAAGATAAAATGTATTTAGCATTTAGTGATAAAAGTGTTTGCCCTTCTGTGGACAAGCCATGATTCTGACTCCCACAGATCAGCTAGGTGCCCATATGGCAAACAAATCAATATCAGTTGATAATATAGATAGACTGGATCTCAGCTTGCAAACCAAAATAAATTCCTTCCATTCTACCTTCATGGGTTAGACTCAAGGGTTGTCAGCGGAGCAGCGTAACCCCAGTTATGTCACACTTTTCAGTGCTCAACATGATGCATAGTTTTAATTTCCTTCCATGTATTGCATTTTGTTTGTTGTCCCATAAATTATCTCCTTTCACATGTAGACTGTGTTCTCTGCATAGATTCTGACAAAACTGTCGATGGGTATTCTTGTAAAGTATTTCTTCTTTCCACTCAATCATAAAGGCGATATTTGAAGAATGCATAGTTATAATTGCCACGTCATCAGATTCTCCCAGCTGAGCAGTGGATCTCTCTCTGTTCTCTCTCTCTGCTAATTAAATAGATTTATATTAAGCACTTGCAACAGACTGCAGGCATCAATATTCATACAGCTGCACCATGTGAGGCTTGACTCTTTGCTTAATTGCTCCAAAGTAAAATTGTGTTTCATATCTTTACCCATATGAAAATGATGGTCTATACTTAACTTTTTTAAAACTATTTACAGAAATCAATTAACTTTTGATGATATTCTAATTTGTAGATGTTTGTAAAAGGCACAAAATTCCAAAGAAAACGTTGAAAGACTTTGATAAAGGAGGATCAATTTGAAATATTGCAAAAGTTGAGCTCTTTTGAAGAAAAATGCCCAAAAGTTAAGGAGTGGTTATGATTCAAGACTTTTATACAGTAATGTAGCTTATTTTTTTGAATCAGTATGAAATCTTTGTGTTCAGAAGCCAAGGATTTTCCAGATTGATTTTTTTTTTTAATTCTTTGTGTCTTCAGTTTTATAAAGGGATTATTAATATGAAAAGTAAAAAAAAAATCATCTAAGGTTAATGCCAAAATATCAAAGTGATTGGTAAAAAAAATAAAATAAAAATAAGGGGAAAATAATAGAGTAAAAAAAAAAAACGAGAGTGACTGTCGGGTTTCGCTCAGGATGCTCCTGCCTACCGGACCCATAATGCTCTGCGCGGGCCAAGATGGAGGAAACCAGCTGCAGCAGGAGAACAATGTTTGGGCTGTAGATATTGAAACGGAGCGGCTGAGGGTGAACTAAGCGGACCACAGCAGCGGGTCATGGTCCTGCACCGGTAAGACGATTATATACCAGTTACTGTTTTGGGCTGCTGCGGTTTATAACTCCATTATTACTGGGACGAGGCAGAGCGCAGCGCTGAGGGGGGTTAGCTGCTGCTAAGTTAGCCGCTCTGTCTGTCGGGACGAGCATCATTGTTCGCCGAGTTTAGTTGGGCCGTTTTGTTTTGGGTCAGTCCTGCTTGCGTCTCTCCATCACTTACAGTCCAGGAAACAGAACCGTTTACATTAATAAAGCACCCATGAGAATAAACACCTTCACTGTAGCCGTACTAGCCGGCTTTCACCCTTCATCATTCTCCTGCTTTCTTAATGGTTTTAAGATCTTGCTCTAATTAAACATGTCTAATTTTAACGTAAAAGTAATACAATTGCAAGATTTAACGCGAATGAATATCTTAATTTGATTAGGATGCTTTAATTGTGGCTTTCTACGTTTCTTGTCGTATATTTTAAGGGAGATAAGCTGCTCTTATTGCCTGGCCATATTAATTATTGGCATCACAAAGAAGCAGGGCCCCGCAGAACTGCTGAGCCGAAACGGTTAGCAGGGAGCTAATTCACATCCTGCAAGGCTGCTGGTTTATTTCCTGCTGGGCTACCAACTCTCAGCTGATCTGCTGAAATACACCAAAGAAAATAGCAGTTTAATCGAAGTAAAAACTGTATCGTTTGCTTTTCCTTCCTCCAAACCTGTTTTGGAGCAGGCGGTGTGACTGCTAATGCTGCAGCAGGGATGAAGTCATTTGAGAGGCAGTCCAACTGAATTATTCTACGCATTTTCATTTCAGATTATTTTCAATTCAAACTTGGTGAATTTGTTGGGGGGTGAAATCAGATTTTTACCCCTTTTATGTTGTATATTATTGTATCACTGTTATATCCTAAAAGTTCTACCTCTGCTTGTCTAAAACCTTCAATTTATAACCATATTTGTTACAATTCTAGTCATTTTCCTTACGTTTTATATTATTTACCACCACTTGCCTAAATCTATTTTTTCTGTTAAAAAACTGCAAAGAGATGAGTTAAAAAAAAAAAAAAAAGTCCAGTACTTTTGTAGGGCAAAATCAGAGCAGACAATAATTATCTTTCATTTATTTATGTTTCTTTGGACAAGAGTTTAACCTTCTGCAATCTGTTATTTCTTTAATTCAGAATCTTGACAAATTATTTGCAGAGTAAGCATCTTAATACTTAAATGTTGGAAAAAAACAGGTTTCTTGCGCATCCATGAAAAGTATTTTAAAACTTTTTTTCCTGTTCAATTTCTAAAAGATGAAAACCTGAATTTCTAGGCGTATGTGCAGGTAAAATAAAATTTCAATAACCTTGAATGCAATATATGTTCATTAAAAAAAAAATTTAAGCATCGAACATAATTGTATCGGCTCTAATTTTCAAAGATTATCTTTTGCTAAATGTCACATAAGTTTTGTAGGTAATGATAAAATAAAAGGCTGCTGTGTTGCATGATTATCATTTTTACTGTTCCCTGTCAGCCATAGAAACATTGCAAAAACTATTTGTTATTATTATTACAAAAAATTGACTTCTGAAAAATCAAAAGTAGCAAATTTCAATTGAAATAAATGCAAATCCTGCATCCACAGATATGTGTTACAATTCTCATTCAGACCTATTAGGACCTTACTGTTGCTGCTTAAGCTGGTAAACAGTCACTATACTGCAGTGTGTGTGTGCGCACTCTCATTGACAGATAAGCTGGTGCAAATAGGATGACTGGGTCAGACGGTCGGTGCTATCATAAAGATTACCACACAGCGGTCCTGTTGCTCCTCGTCTCGCGCTGCCTGCAGCGGCACTGACTTTTGTTTGGCCACTAAGGATGGACATGAACAGTTTATTGAAGCAGACAAATTTCAGCTCCTCTTCTTCATCTTGTTTTCTCATGATCCAGACGGCTATTCATTGTTGACCCACAAAACGTCGATTTAATCCGACAAAGCTGATCTAGTTGTTAGATCAGAGGCCGTGGCTTTGATTCCTCAAGACCAAGCTTAACTGGTTATTTGCCGACAGATTGTCTGTCTGAAACATGTTATTGTTGTTATAAACATGAGCTGCTGTTGTCGTTTTTCCTCACAGGATGAATTTCTGTCCTGTAGTCTTCCTGCCCACCAGCCTTCAGCATGAACATCATTCAAGATAAACTAGGAAATGAATTCCTGCGCTCCAACAGTAGCATGGACTCCAACTTTGGAGCCGGCATGATAATGTTCAGCCACCTCCCTCCGGTGGCCAGCTTCACCAGGCTGTCTGCGCACTCCGTCATGCAGGAACTTCCGCCGCAAGACCTGATCCTGAAGAAAGAGCGGGACTCTCCTGACTGCAGCGTGGGCACTGCTGCAGTTGGAGACTATGTTCACGCCATGGGCATCAAGCAAGAGAAGCAGTCGGAGCATGATTACCGTCTGCCGCTCTACCCCGGAGGTCTGGGACGTAGCGGGGAGGTGCTGGAGGTGACCGTTGGTAACCACCAGAAGCTGCTGGTGTGCGACCTCAACATTGGCAATGTGGGTACAGCCGACAGACCAGGAGAATAAAATGGTTTCAGGAACATAAAACGCTCTGCTCTTAAAGTGGTAGCAATTATTTCACATTTTGTTTTTTAGTCAGACAAGGCATTACTCTTAATATTTGTACGTATTTTCTGAAACTCTTAATCTGCTGATCAACCCTGCAGCTGGCGTTTGATGGAGATGCTTAGAAAGACTGAAAAGGTCATGGTTTTAGCAGAACTGTGCTCCTCAGTTGAATTATTCACAAGGTTCCTTCATAATGAAGGAACCTTGTGATTCATTGTTTGTTTTCTCCAGGTCTGAATAAGTATGAAAACAAAAAATATTAGTATTTCCAGACTTTGTTTCCTATTCCATTGTCTAAATGGTGTGTCCTTCCTTCCTTTTTGTCTCCTTCCTGTTGGGGCTGAGCTGTAAAATCTGTTTCATGATTTGACAAGATGCACACACAGACGCAGCAACATCTGCGCCACGTTATGGCAATAATCAATTTATAATAATGTAAACTCCTGAATTTTAATCTGATAATGACATGCCTAAAGACTCCCAACCCTACTGACTTGTGTTTTTTCTTTCTCTTTGCTTTCTCTCCATCTTTCCTTCCTCCATCTCTCCTCTCTTATGTCCTGTCTGTGTTTCTCTTCTTGAATGTTTTTGGGCTCCATCTATCCTTTTGTTTATTCATTTGTTCTTTCCTTACAGGATTTCTGCCTCCATTACCTCCTTTGTGACCTTCCTTATCTTTACTTATTTCCTGTTATTACCTTCCAGTTTTCAGGGTTTTTTTGTGTTGGTAGTATATTCAAACCCTTCCCACTCTACAGGCATTTACCATAAACTACTAGAATTATTTTAATTTTATATTTTAAAATAAAATTATAAAAATAGGAAAAAGTATGGATTTTCTACTTTAAGGATAAGTTAGAGTCCTAAATTTTAGCAAATTAAAGTGGTGAACTAAAATATCCTTTGTGTGTTTGATGCCTCTCGACCCATAAGTCGCTCGGCTTTCTGGTTGTTCCTAAACCCTGCAAAATGTGTTCACCATAAAATATCAGGCAAATTAACAAGAAAATGTGAGAAAAACGAATCTTAATTTGGGACAATAAAGATACAGAGCTAAATAGTATAATTTGGTTATTAAATGGTTTCCATCTACATTAAATTCTTAATACAACAGATTAAAACATGCATCCTGACCCTGACTAAACTGGTTCTTTTAGTAAAACCAATTAGGAACTGGCTGTTTAAAGACCCGAAATGTTGTTGATGGAAACGCTTCATCTGAAGCTGCTGTTTATTTGGGGAAACTAACAAAGCATGATCTTAGTCGGGTTGAACAAATACTGCAGCAGTTACAAGTTTCTTTTTATTCAAAGCCATTATTATTATTATTCTCATCTTTTCATTTTGCATTTAATATTTTAGTTTAATCTGTACCTTCAAAGCAGAAGTTTTCCAGTTTGCGTATGTTTTCTGAAATGCAGATCTATCTTTGGCAATTTGGAAAAGCTTTTCTTTTTCTTTTAATACTATACCAGCATAAATAGACAGATGCATTTTGTCCTGCTGTAGTTTTCTGCAGAAATTTTTGAATAAACAAAATTTAAAAAATCTAAAAATAGAAGTTTGAAATAGAGTTTAAATCTTAAAACGGCACCATCAGTAACACCTTTTTTAATCAAAATATTTATATTAAACTGAGATTAAACTTCCTATTAAGAAGTAACCACACTCTTCCATATTCTTTTTTTTTTTTTTTTTTAAGGTTCAATTTAGTATAATCTTTGTTTCATGACGTCATTCATGATTTTGGTGCAGTGCAGAAGCTTGTGTGAAACTAACTTATGGAGACATAAATCTCCCGCTGGCTTCAGATGCAAAGCAGTTTCTCTCTGAGCAGAGGGGTGATGTCATCCGGCTGCAGCGTGAATGAGAACGTCTTTACGAGGACGCAGCTGTCTTGTTTGAGTTTGCACTTCATTTCAGACGTCTTTTGTGCTCATTCAAACAGAAATATACACATCCACACTCTGCTGACAATAGTGAGCCATCAGAGGTCACGAGGCCTGAATATTCAACAGGTTCAATTATTGTCTTTATTTAGTTTTTTTTAGAAGTTATGTTGATGTGTTTAAACCCAATAGATTTGATCTATCAGACTGATGTTCTTCAGAGTCGCTGCAAACAAATAATGCTTCTTGGAGAACTGCTACTGTTCAGAAGACAATATATATATTTTGTCCTAAAACTACATCCTAGTTTCCAGTTTAACACAAAAGCAAAAAATGGTTGTAATTGGAGAAAAAAAAAACCCATTACATTTGTAATTTCTCATGTTTTCCAAGATGATGTTGATTTAATTGAAATGCTTAAGTCAGACATTGGACTCAGTATTTGAGTTCACGCTAAAGTTTTGACTGATTTGCAAGATGAGCAGGTGCAGCAA
Organism: Poeciliopsis retropinna; assembly: GCA_010277075.1. Lineage (NCBI taxonomy): Eukaryota > Metazoa > Chordata > Actinopteri > Cyprinodontiformes > Poeciliidae > Poeciliopsis > Poeciliopsis retropinna. The sequence goes on along the minus strand of VMRM01000035.1, from coordinate 4,932,223 downwards.
CTTTTGTGCTTTCAGCCTCCATATGGTGACAAGGAGCAATATGCAAGCTGGGCAATATCTGGAGGAAACCTGTTCTCCTCCCCTCTGGATGAAAGTTTTTGCCAGAAAATAAATTGACTTGTTATTGTTTTAAATGCCGCAATCAGTTTGCGATGACTCCACCGCCCACTCAGTTCACATTTGAATGAGTCTCAAATTTTTGTCAGTGTTTTGTTTGTTTGCCAGAATTACAAATATAGACATGTTTCCTTAGTAGTTTTAGACTGAAGAGCCTCAACCTTCTTTCAAGTGATTTCCTTGCTCTCACGGCCCTCTCCCTCTGCCTTTGTCGTCTTCGCAGCTGTCAAATCAGTTGGAAAAAGAGGCCACCGGGAGGAAAGGTCGGAGGTCAAACATTGATGGACATGAGGCTAAACCTAGAAAGAAGAGAAGTGAAGCAAAGGTTTGCTTTCTATTTATCCATTTGTCGTTAATCCTGTTTCGTCTTCATTGTTCTTTTTCATTTTTAGTGTTTTCTGTCACCTATTTAATGTTTTTGCGCTGTAGCTTTCTGTCAGCTTAATCCTTTGTAAACTAAGCGTAAAAACACGGGGCCTGTTCTGTAAAGTACAAAACGGTCTGTAAGTATGAGTTGCAACTAATTAACCTGGGATTTTATCATCTATTTGACCTAATCTGTTCGTCTCTGTATGTTGTGCAGCATTCAGTAATGGATGCAGACGGTGGCGGTCTGTCTCCAGGAACAAAACCTCACATCTGTGAACACTGCAGTGCATCATTCAGGAGCTCCTATCATCTGCGCAGACATGTCCTCATCCATACAGGTTAGCGTTTTCAGCTTTCTTCACATTTCCTCCAAGGTTTGCCTTCATAAAATGACATGAATTGTTTTCTTCTCTAACGATTCCATGTTGGAGGTTCAAGTCACTGGGAAACCACTACATTTTGTGTTATTAACCATCAGAATGAGATGTTTTGCTGTCTTCATGCCGTAACTCTAAAATAAATGTATAAAAAATGTGAAAACGTAATCAAAATCCCAAATTATATGAATAATAATATTTTACATTTATGACCAGAGTCTTTGGTTTGTACCACTGCTGCTCTGAAGCAGTCTGTTCCTAAGCTACCATCTCATCAGTTTAATCAGGTAGCTTGTTTGGACTCTATCTGATATTTCTCCTGATTCTAAACCACTATGCTGACATTAGTTATTTAAATGGACAGGATAGCATGTTGTGTGTCGAAAGAAAAATTAAACTCACTGAGAATTTGAATTGTGCTCGACGGGTTGCCTTTAAGACGAGCAATCCTGAGGTTGTTGCTCAGGATTGTAAATTATTTTAAAGATCCGGATGTAGATCACTTATTTGCAGCCCTTATTTAGTTGTAACCTTTTACTTTTGTCATTTAATCTCATGTTTCCCATTTGTGGGAGTGTTTAGGTTTTCGTCAGGAAGCTGCCAGTTCAGTGAGCTAGAAAATAGATTTCAAGAGAAAACTCACAGGTTATTCACAGCTGGTCACATTAGATCTATCTGGTGTTGGATTTTTGTGCTCCTTTTTCACTCAGTTTAACTTCATAAGTAACTAAAGTCATAAATGTATAAAAATATGGAAACATAGTCACATCTAGGGGCTTTTGTTTTTGTGGGGAAGTTTGCAAATTTGACTTGCAGTTAAAGTTAAAGCTCAACATAAATAATCAATAACATGAGAATTGCAGGTATTACAGTTAAATGATCTCAAAGGGTTTATGGAGAACATATAATGCAACTGATCAGGACAACATCTATGGAGAATATGATGGAAACATTGTGGAAATATTGTCGTAACCTTATTGTTTTCCTGTGATTTTTACATAAGGTGAAAGACCCTTCAGATGCAGTCAGTGCAACATGAGTTTCATCCAGAAGTATCTTCTCCAGCGGCACGAGAAAATCCACAGTGGTGAGTAATTAGCAGAGATTATTTGATCACCCGAGGCTCTGGCGTTGCTCAGAGCAGCCAAAGATCATTAACCTTCCCTCACGCTTCCCTCCTCCTTCAGGAGAGAAGCCATTTGGCTGTGACCAGTGCAACATGCGGTTCATTCAGAAATACCACATGGAGAGACACAAGAGAACGCACAGCGGAGAAAAGCCATACAGATGTGAGACCTGCCAGCAGGTTGGTGACCCTAATAAAGCCTTGTCTTTGCTGGGTATTGAACATGAATTACTGTGGCTAATAAAGGCTACATGGGTCTTCTTCAGTATTTTTCTAGAACAGATCGACTTCTTAAGCACAAGAGAACCTGTGGAGAAGCCATTAAAAAGGGATTGGATCCTGGAATGATGGATCTGGGTTTTGTGGACATGGGACAGGGCAGCTATGGAATTACTCAGGGAAATGTTGGGGGCACTGGGAGGAAGAAGGGAAAGTCGAAAAGTTCCACAGTGGGAGGCGAGCGTAAGAAGAAGAAGGGAGACCCGAAGGAGTCGCACGTTCACGGAGTTGTGTCTGGAGGTTACAGCATCTACGAATACTCCGTGGAGAGTCCCACTGTGTCTTCTTCTACTGAGCCAGGACCCAGCATGCAACAGGGTCACCAGGATCAAGGTCCCAAGATGGCCTTAAAGAAAGCTAACCGGAAGAGCCTGATGAAAGCAGGTCTGGGTCAAGTTAAAGCTGAAATGTTGGAGCAGGGTGACCTTGGCTTGATGCAGAGCAACGAGGTTAAGGTAGAATCCACCAGCAGCAACTACGACGACGCCATGCAGTTTGTTAAGAAGCGGCGCTATCTTCAAGCGACAAACAATGCAACACCCTCTGGCGCCGCAGTGGCAGGCGGAGGCGGCAGCGACTACGACATCAGCGTTCATTTGTCCTCGCAGCCGTCCTCTCTTCAGGGCGGGATTCCAGGAGTAATGGACAACGACGGTCCTCTGAATCTGGAGAAGTCGGGGATCACTGATGAGGTGCTGCATAGCCTTCTGGACCTCTACACCCAGAAACCCGACATTCATTTTGACATTGGTGACCAACACATGCAGCTCAGCCCCGCCTCAGCAGATGGGTCCGACGCCAATGCCCCCAGCCCATCTGGAGACAAAAGCTCAATGATGCATGAATACTCCCGCTTCTTGCTGCAGGCTTTGGAGCGCACCAGCCACAGTGCCGGTTTCCCACTGGGCCCCGGACCTCTTCCTTCCTCAGGACCCTTCATCACTTCCCACGCAGGAAATCCCCTATATGCCGACAAGAACATCTACAGCACGTCCCATCTGGAGTGCGGCTTCGTCCAGCCAGTGGCTTTGCCTTCGCTGCCCTCCTCAGTGCCAAAGTCTCACTTTGCGATGCTGAGCTGCTCGTCCCCGCAGCACAGCTTCAACCTGAGCAGTCTGGAGGCCCCCTCACACCAGCAGCTCACCCCTTCTCAGGAGCTCACTGAACAGATGGAGAAACAGCACTCCACCACCCCTCCCTCAACCTACCAGATCAGCTCATCCGACCTGAGTAACCAGAAGGAGCATCCGGCGGTCAAGAGCGACTCGGCGGCCGTCTACCCTCTGGTTCCCTCGCAGGATCTGGCCTCTCTGGACTCCTCGAAGCCTTCCTTCCAGATAGAAAACTTCGCCCAGGCCTTTGGCTCCCAGTTTAAATCTGAAGTTCATGGTTTGTCTTACAGCACTGACTCTGGTGCGGAGGTGGATCACAGGATACGGACGCCTGTGTCGGATTTCTCAGGGTATAGTTTGTTATCTGATGTCAATGAGCCAGTAAGTACAGGTTCCAAAACACCAACAAGCCAAAGCTACAGATGAAACCTGGGAGAACATTCTTCAATGGTTCTTATTTTAATCTTTTCTGCTCCTATTTTATTAATCTTATTTTTGTGACTTGTATATTTTATTTACACTGATGCTCTGTCTTTATGCCTACTCCTCTTCATGCAATAAGCCTGCAAGGTATCCTGCAAATGCAATTTGTTTGAAAGAATCCGATATGTCGAGTTTGCGATATACCGTCGATTGGTGTCATAGCGGTGCCAGTAGCTCGGGTCTTTATTTATGAAATTCACAGAACCTTTCAAGCATTTTATTTTTAGTAGAAGCAGTGGATATCACATCCAATGAGGTGATTCAACTTTAAAATAAGAAATGATGGCAGGGAAACGCCCAGAACTGAAGCGGCAAAAAAGGAAATGATAATAATAAACCAAGTTGTCAAAGGTGTTACTCAGGAAAACGTGGGAAACTAGAAGCTCACAGAGGACAGGGAGCTCACTTTTCAGAAGTGCATGTTTGTGATTTAAAAAAAAAAAAAGAGATGTTTCTTACTTTTTATTTCTTACATGTTGAATGAGTGTGACCTAAAATGGACTGCTGCCAGCTCACTTGAACACTGAAAACACTTTCTACTTGGCTATATAGAGATTATGGTACTTTTATGTCAATGTGAAGCTAGTGTTTTCTTCAACAAGGGCCACACACATGGATATCTATATATATTTATAAGAATATATATATATATAATACGTAACATAAATCTTGTAGGGTTCTGCCATTTGAAGTAGAGGGAAGAATAAGTGCTGGTTATTGGGCTGAATAGTCCTTGTTCTATTTTTGGGGATGTCTTCTTCACCCAATAGATGTCGCTGTTGGACAGCAGTAGAATGGCCTTTTTTTCCCCTTTACTGTTCTTGTCATCTTCCTCTAATTTATCTAAAAGTGTGCGATCAGCACTTTGAGCTGCTTTCTCACATTGTTTTAAAATACCTGATTGAATCAAGAGCTAACACAAGGAATTACCCAAGTCTTTGACAGTTGCTGTTGGGGCGTACGCATGCAGGGGGGTTGGGCTGATTGCGGGGTGGGACGGCCTTTCGTTTCCGATGAAGGATGTGGAGAGTCGATGGGTTGGAAATGTCTTCTCTTACTTATTGGGGAGGGTTTAGCTTAGGCTTGCGGGTGGGCTTTTTAAAGTAATGTAATATTTAATCGGGATAATGTAAACATAATTACAGCCCCTAGTTTTAGTTGCCTTGATGCCAACCTTAGCGGCTTTCGCAGATTTTTATTAACTTTGAGGATAAACGATGTTTATGATCTAATGTTTCTGCAGCCATGTGCTGAATTTTTAATTTAGATACTTTGTGCAAACATTATCATCCCTTTTAGTATATGGGTGCCTATTCCCAAAAAGCAGGTGGAAGAAAAATGTCTAATAAATATATGTAGTTTCTTGCTGACATTTTTGAATTGCCAACATTTTGGTAAGGACAACAATAATTGTGGAAACTTCCCTATGACTAGCTGACCTTGACTGCTGGAAATGATATCTCTGTGCTGCTCTGAATGAGTTCTTGAGCCCATTTGTCTCCCAATAATACAGTTCTGGTCAGAAGTTTACATACACCATTTTTTTTGGCGGGATTGTCAATTTTCTCACCGTTCTGATTTCAAGTCCGATTTATGATATAATTTAGAGATCCAGAGAAATCAAGAGGTGTTTGAAGTCGTCAACCTAGCTTCTGACGTAATTCTGGATATTTGACCAGTATTCTTATCAGAAATAGATTAATTGGTTATCAAATGTGGCTGTAAGCCATTGTCTATAATATTTTAAGTAGTTTCGTTTGGGAGTCATTCCAGTAGCTTAATATTGCTTTTCCAACCAGTTTTGATCTGCTTTTAAGAATTATTGTCCCATTATGACAAGTCGTGTCCGTATTTCAACCATCTCGCCCAAACTTTCACATTTTAGATAAAAATATATTTGTAAGGATGTCTACCAAGGCTTAAGTCTGTAATAAACTGGTATCACTGTTTATAATGGTCAGTTTTTACATCACCATGAACTGACCAAAATCGAGCTGAATGACCACAAATTCAGAAAGTTTGTATCAATCCTCCAGTCTACTGAGGTCTTCTGCTCTGCAGAGTCAAACATGGAGATGCGGCATTCAGTTTTTATGCTCCTCCAATCTGGAACAAATTCCAGAAAACTGCAAAACTGCTGAAACACTGAGTTCCTTTAAATCATGGCTGAAAACACACTTCTTCAGAGTTGTCAATGATTAATAATAACTGGAAAATAGAATAATTCAACTTTTCATGGCTTCTGCCACCTTATTTATTGTTTTATTTTTATTATATAGATCTCTTCGAAATGGCTTGAGCTATACAGAAAAACTCAACTAGAAGATTAGGCTTGCAAGCACTTTTTACCAGCTGTTAGTGTGTTTTGCTGCCCGTCTTACTGGTGAATTTCACAAAATGGGTGCGGTAACAAGGAGGGACAAAGCTGAAATTCTTAAAATGTATTTCAAGTCATTTGGTTGTTTAACCAATCATCCTAAATGTGCGTTAAAACTGGGGTAAAAATGGATAAAACAGGCTAACTTTAAACCATAAGAAAATGCCCCAACCTCAAACCTCACAAAAATGTTTGGGATATGTTTGTTAAAAGTTGGATTACTTCTTGACAATGGGTAACAATTATGTGGTAACAATTTAGTGGTCAAAAATCCAGCCAGAGTTATTTCAGAAGCATGTTGATGGTCACATAAAAACCCTGTGGCACACTGTATCCTTTGTGCTTTCTCAAAGCACTAGGAAATTCAGAAATGTGGAATCGAATTGTTAATGTTATTAAATCAATTTCAGAATGAGAACGACAAAAAGAAAAGTCTCAAATTATGAGCCTGAAATGTGTTTAGTCAAACTTGTGAACAGAACTGTGTTTTTTTTTCTAAGCAATCGTCAAACATGGCAGTGTCAAAATGCAAAGCTGTTGTATCAAAAATAATGGAACGTCATGTTGAGGTCGACAACAATAATTAGCCTCACATATACCTCATTTCACTGCAAACCAGGAACAAAGATGTGGAGGTTTGCATGTAGCAGAAATGCTGTTTAAAATGTCACGTTTTGTACGATTATATTTAAAAAGCAGGTGTGTTTGGGGGGGATTTTTTTGTACGTGACTCTTGTGTGAACCGCCATGACGTGTAGCTGATACCAGCCAGTGTTCAAACCTTTAAGCATCTCTCAGCTTCATTTTCCAATCATTGTGTCGTTTCTTATTGTTTACAGACTATGTACAAAACACTAAACCCAACTTAATTATGTCATTTTTATTTTACAGTGTTTCATCCCTACAAAGCCAAATTTTGTAGCTGGTGTCTACGAATTTTACATTTCACGGTCTGTTTGAACTAAAATGTGACTGAATGGGGATAAAACAATAAAAACTGCTGTTACCATGAAGGTGTTTCTCTGTTTTCTGAAGTGTTGCTTTGCTCATCAGGTCTTGGCATTAGTTGTAAGAGGCAGTGACAGAAGTGGCAACTTCCACTAGATGGCGATAATTCTGCTATAGTAGATGTCAAATTAATTTATTGCTTCTTACCCTGAAATTCCCAAGTAGTTCTCTATATAGTTTTGTAAGTTATATTTTGGACTTTGCCTTATCTTATTACATATTTTCTGTACTTCTAGTTGTATGTGACAATAACAGCAAACAGTCATGAAAAAAAAACCCAGAAAACAAATACAGTCTTTGTTTTGTTTCCAGTTATGGCATACTTTTATTCTTTCAGATGGTGGATTGAAAAAATGATATTCCAAACTTTTCCTGATGTGTGTTCCTTGGTTTTCATTCATCTAATTGTTTTCTAATGTTTACTTTGCAAGTGATAAATCAATATTTTATGTGGCCTAAATATGGGAAGAAATAGGGCCAATTCACATTGGCAGCTGTAGCATTATTAAAGAGTAAGTTAAAAACTATTTTAACTAAGTAAGTCTTATTTCAGACAATATTGAATTAATCTTTTGAGTGCAGGGTGCCTGAATCCTGAATGTTTTTTAAAAGATAAAAAAAATGTATATATCCACTGGAAACTTATATGAAAGCAGCAAATGTATGGCGAACAACCATAAATGACAATGAAGGTGTCTAAAAAAGTATTAACTTTCAATATTTTACTTTTACTCAGTATTATTTTATGTGGTGCCATGAATTTTAGAGGTTATATACAAAGTTTAAGGGAAACTTGACAAACTCCAGAGTTCAGCCTGTCTTTTAAAATCCCATCACACCTCCCATAAAAGTGACCCAAGAGCCGATGTTTCAGGAAGTAGTGCAAACACTGACAAGAAGCTTATCTTAAAATGTTTTTTTCCGTCTCTTTAACGTTGAATGAGTTATTTATTAGACAGCCGGTTAGCTAAAACAAACAAGTTTTCCAAATCCGCATTTTAAAAACCCAATTTTCCTTCAGTTTACTTCAGTGGATAAAGTTGTTTGAACAGAAAGGGCATCCTGCCTGCAAGCAGACGGGGTCATTTGTGTTGCAAATGCATTTTCTTTAACATTGCCTGAGCTTTAGATACAACATAGAGCTTATGTTTTCTGAACTTGTATCTATTTTTTTCCTCCAGCATCTCTTTAGTGGAACAAAAACTGTCTTTGTCATGGGAATCGTTTTGGTAAAATTGCATGCTTCTTGTGGACATCACTACATATTACAGTCGTGATATGTCTTATTTACATCCTGTTTAACCACAAACTGTCACACATCAGGGATTTGATGTATAATTTGTATTTCCATGCTCAGTTTGAGGAATTAAGCCACTTCCTTGTTATAAAAAGAGAGAAGTATTCTGCTTTATTATACACGCAGAATTTGTTTGACGAGAGAGTTGCATCAAAACGGAGAGTCTTAGGCTCTTTGTGTACTTTCCTCCACACCTAGAAGGAAAATACTCAACCCTGTCCTGTTAATAAATTACCACATAATCTCTATTTTAAATGTGAGCATATTCTAAGGAACATCCGTGTTCAATTGATTTGACGGAAACTTTCTGAGCATCATTGTGCCTCAGAGTTGATGAGCGCGAAATTCTCTTTGTTCACGGAAAAAATGTAAGAAATGTGCCATAAAAAATTTGAAAGGTGCGACTCCAAGGAATGTGACGTTGTTTATTTGGGTGACGAGGCAGTTAAAACGGTGTGAAAGAGTTGCTCCGGCCCACCACAGCAGATGCCCGGTTTAACCCAGTGTGTGAGCTTTGTGTCCTCGGCGTCTGCGCTTTTGTTTGCTCTCGCCGCTCTCAGAGTGACGTGAATGATGTTCTTATCTTCAGGGCTGGTAAATGGCCACATATAGCGCTGTGTGCACAGAGAGATAGCAAATAAGGAAAAACAACTATAAAGGGAAGGAGTGAGCTTTGATGATGTTGAAATATGAGCCGTGGTTGAAGAATAATTCCATAAAGAATGCAAATTGGTGTTTTTATCCTGCAGCAAGGCATGTTGTAGTAACTTTAACTAAACTTTTAAACGACTTAAAAGTTCCAACCAATTTAAGAGTCAGGTTACACCCTGCCACTTTATTGACACCATTGGTTAATATGTGCATAAAGCAAAACAATAAAGTAATCCTTTATTGAAGTTCTGAAAAAATGCTGTCGTTTCCCAGTAATGAATTTTGGAGTTTCCACAGCAGTGGCTCAGGAGGTAGGGCTTCAACCTGTAACCATTGGTTGCCAGTTCGATCCCCCATTCTGTCAGACAGCCAATTAAATGGAAACCTTGTTTCTTTCAGTCTAGGCAGGGCAGCTGTGGCTACTTTGTAGCTAATCACTGATGACTGATTGTAGTAGACAGACTTGGAGTTCATAAACTGCGATACACAGATCATTTACCTTTTCATGGCGCATAATTGTAAGAAAAACTTGCATCTTGTCCAGTCTGTTTGTCACAGTTCCACAAGTCTTTGAAATGGAAGCAGGCCCACAGCATCACATATCCTCTACCGTACTTGATAGTGGGTATGAGGCTCTTTTTATACATACTCATCCTTCTTAAGTATACTTTGAGCGGTCTTAAGTAAGACATTTTCTTGGATCCATTTCTGAACTTCAGGATATGAAGACACCTCTGTTTATTTGAAAGTCATGCATTTTTGTCTTTCCTAAATTGATTAGGAGCAAATGTATCATTTCATATCTATGGCCCAGAGATCAATTTAAAAAAAAAAAGTGCAGTTCAAATTCAATTCAGAAATACTTCATTCATCCCAAAGGTGAGCTAAATGGTGCTATAACTCATATCATCCAAGTATCTTCAGTCGTGGATGATGATGATGATGATAATGATGATGATGCAGGAAGAAGGCTCTCTAATTATCCTTCAGTGTTGCAATGAATCTCTCATTTAAAACAGCAATAGTTGCCCAAAGTGCTAAACGGGAACAAATCATCATACATTGCACATCATCAATCATCAATACTATAGAAGATGTATTTGTTTTATGGTCAATGAATCAGAATTTTATATGTAATTTAACATTTTAGATCAAAGAAAAATATGAAACTGGTACAAGAAGAGAAGAACGTTTTCTTGTGACCAAGTTACAGAAGAGAAGAGATTACTGGACTTCAGTCTTCAATAGTGTTATCAGACACATCATTTATTATTTGAATTATTTTTGAATTTGAATTTGAATCATATTTCTTAATAGTTATGTGTGGAGAATCATTTGCTAAACTCTGCCGGTTCGTGTCATTTAACAAAAAAATTATAAGGTTATGTTTAAACACTTCTGTGCATTTCCCTTTAGATATTTTCCTGTTGTTTCACACCTGATTTAACAAAATAGGTTATTTAAAAGTTTCTGTAGAACCTGGCAGCATTATGACACGGTGACATTCTCATTTGAATCATGTGAGCTTTTATAGGAACACATTTCAAGCGTGCAGGACAATGGGCACTGAAGGGCAATGTTTCAGGCAACTGTTACCAACTGGAATAACAAAACAAAATACATCTATCTATAAAATCAATGAAGGGAAAGTTTCTCTTTTAAATTGTAAGAAGTTCAATCTGTTTTTTTACTTTCATTTTTAATTTTAGAGGATGTGAACATTTAAATTGAGCAGAAGACTGTTTCACTGGTCCCTTTAAGCTCTCCATCCATCTGTGTTCCTCTTCTCCTTCTCCGTGTCTGTGGTGGCTCCTGTTTATCATTTTTTGTTCCATGATGCCGGCTTTGCAAAGGAAATTTGTAACGCTGTAATGGCAAACTTTAATGCTTCCGTTTTAGAGATTTTATGTGATAGACCAATATGCAGAAAGTCAGAGGAGATAAACTTGTTTAAACAAAAATGTGAAAGATGTTTATCAACAAATGACATCAAAACTGAACCTTCTGGAATCAAAGTATGTCCATGCATTAAAGTGGCCTAGTCAAAGTCGAGAACTTAATCAAGGAGAAGCTATCCGTTTAATGTAACAGATGTTTTTGCAGAGAATCGGCAAAAAATATTTTAGATGCACAAATTGGGTAAAGCGATATCACAGAGGAGCTGATATATGAGCAGTGGTTCTACAAAACACTGTGTCAGGGTGACGTTTCAAACATTTTATCTACAAAATAAACTATTTCTTTGCACTTTCCAATAATTTGGCACAAGATGTTCATCTTTGGGTTGGTTTATTGTAAAAAAAATCCCAATGGAATTGTTTTTAAATTGTAGCTGTAAAACAATAAAATGTGATAGTTTCAGAGGTATTAAATAGTTTCCAATGCCCTACTTCCTTTATACCTCCCTCTGACCTACCTGGTTTAGAGGAATAACAGTTCAGCAGTTTTACTCTAATCCTGACCATCATTTATGTTTCTGCTTGAATCACATTAAGTTTGTACTATTGTGCCAAACAGAGAACTATACCTGTGAGGCAAAGGATTGTCCTTGTAAAGACATATTTTTCTCTAAAGTTGATCGTTTTGACAAATACAAACACTTATAATGAGGGAACCCATCAATGTGCAACATACAAAGGGACAGATTCAAATTATGTCTGACCTAACAGTTTTTCTTTTGAGCTTCAAAAGACTTTAACCTGCATAAACTACACATTATCCAATAAATTATTTTAACTGGACATAAAATATCAGCAACAAAAATTAATACATGCAGAGAAACTGAATATTGACCATCTTCATTCATGTTTCTATTATATTATTGCTTTTTTCTTTTTCTTTTTCTTTTTTTTTTGAGATCCTAGCAAGAGCTGGGAAAACCTTCATCTATGGAAAAACAAAGGTTTATTGGGGAACATCCTTGGACCTTTTATTTTTTATTTTTCCAAGGAAGACAAACTCGGTCCCAGATTCCTGGAATGTAATGCAACACCGTTGTATCTGTGGAGAAAAGTCTTGGTGTTAGGCAGGACAAAAAGCAGCAGAAGTTAATGAAATATGTTGCAATGTGTGCAACTATTTGCATGAGATATGAGTGAGTTTAGCAAAGTGTTGGCGTCCTGCTGGGTATTTGTTATGTCTTTGAAGATAGAGACGTGGGATTAAAAATTCGCCAGTAAAGTACATCAAAGGAATAAATGAAATAGTGTGAAAGGCCTTTCGAGGCCATGGCTTGACTTGGTTAAAGAATTACAATGTATTTCATACATCACCCAGTATTTTTTATAGAAATGCTATTGCTACATTCCAAGTTATTATTGGAGTAGGCACTTATAAAGTAAACATAGAGTCGAGATCAAATATTTGCTCACTCTATAAAAAAAGTTTCATGACCTTTTTGTCTTTTCCCCATTTGATGTTAAATCAGAATAAATATTTCAGGTTAGTTAATATTTAAATGTTTTCATCTACCAGAACAACAACAACAAAAAAAAATCGAAAGTCAGATATTTATATACACTATCATTAGTAAGCAAAGGATTGTTCTTTTAGCCCAGACGATGATGTCATAGCCGTGAACGCCCATTAGAAGAAATATTATTTACAATATTTTAGTTAAATAGAGGCACACCTGTGCATGTGATTAAAGGTCACACATGAAACCTGCAACCTCATTGTGTGACATCATAAATCAGGCGGTACAAGTCAAAAGAAGTCTTGCACCAACATGAGCTGTAAGGTTACTCAGAAAGGAAGAATCCATTATTCCAGAAACAACCATAAAGTCAGATTACAGTTTGCCAATGCCTTCAAAGCAATGCTTGTCATTTCTTTAGACATTTCCTGTCATCTGATGAAGTTGAACCACATAATCTTTACCCTAACAGTGGAGAACTGAGGTAGCAGCATCATTAAGTCTTGGCGTTCTGCTGCACTTCACAATGGCATCACGAGGAATAAACATGGAAAAATTGATGTAACATCTCCAACCTTCAGCTAGGAAGTTAGATATTATATATTGATATACAAATGGACAATAACCCTAAGCATAAGACCAAATTCTTTAGAGAATGACTTTTTAAAGTCAACATTTTGGAGCGGCCAACACACAAACTTTCTTGAACAGAACTAAAAATTGTGAAAATGGGCCTAAATACCAGGTAAATTTTATGCAAAGTTTATGGAAGAACCAAAACGTGTCATATTGTTTAATATTAAATTCTGTGAACATTTGAATTTGACGTATAATCCAGGCATTTAGTTGGTCATTCCCACTAATCTGAAACATAGAATATTCTGATTTAATGTGAGACAGTGAGGAGCCATGAAAGATGAAGATGTGTTACTCACTATTTTTCAAAGTGTGTAAATATCTGGTTTCATTCCAACTAATAAAGTGAGTAACACAAATCACCAATCTTAAATAGATAAAAAAGAAAGCCAGATTGACTGGAAATTGTGGCTTATAAATTCTGAATGGTCATGATGACCTGACAGGCCATTTCTATTAAAAAAATTACTGGGGGATGTGTCATCAACAATCAAACAAATACCAAAAAACTGACTCAGTTTTCATGAAACAGAGAGGCTGCGAGGAAACGTCGCACCTCAGAGGCTAATCGCTTCCTTGGTTTTAATCACACATGAAGAGCAGAGAACAATGAACCCAGTCTGTAAACCACATTTTCCAGCCTTTAAATACTGGAACACTTCTCTTTTTAACTATTGCCCATTTTACACTTGTTGAACTTTGTTTTTCCAAACCGACAGTTTTTGAGTGCTTGTGACGAGGTTCTGACAATGACCGATGCAAGGACGTGTGTGATTATTAACTTTCTGGTTCTGCTTATCAGGCCAGGAGGTATTTCAAGAAATACTTGAAGTACTCGACCTTTATGAAAAAGTATTTTTCTCATTTTATGTCTCAAAGGGGACACAATGGTGTAGCGTTTGATGCTGTAACATTTAACCTTGCTGAAAACTGCGGCCGTCTTTCTTGGAGGGAGCTACAACAGAAAGTGAGGCTAATCAAAATTAAAGGTTGGCTAACAGAAAATTACTGTTTTATAAGTGAGTCATTGTGGTTTTGAGAGTTATCCTCTAAACAAATCCAAAACTTAAAAGTAGCTTTTGTATCTTAAACAGAAACCCTTTAGATTTCTGTTTAAAATAGACACAGATTAGGCTCAGTATTATATGGTTTAATAGAAACAAAAAATATGTGAATTTATTAAATGCCACAACAATATATGAAAACATTAAATATATTTAATTAATATTTTCTGGAAGTGACTTGAATTCTGTACAACTGTATATCTTAGGTCAAACATAAGGTTGGTAAGCCAGGCTCCTTCACATATTTATAGTTCTCTTCTTTGTCATCATGCTTAGGGAGGATTGTCCATTTGACCAAATTTGACCGAGCTTTAACTTCCTTACTGACATATTGAGATTCTGCTTAAATATTTCCAAGTAATATTCATTCCTCCTGATCCTACCTATTTTCTTAAGTGGACCAATCCCTCTTGCAAAAGCAAACCCTCCTGCAGAAAAATAATGCTATTACTTGTACTTTATAGTTAGGATTTTGTTCTCCGGCTTGCAAATTTTGCATTTTTTCTCCAAAATGTGACAATGATCTTTATAGTCAAACATTTTCTTCTGGCCACATCCATGGTGACGAAAATTAGGGTTATTTGTGTTTTTATATTGACTTTGGAGAAACGGCTTTTTTCTTGCTGAGAGCCTCCTTTGCAGTCTGTGTCAGTAAAATACTTGTTTCACTGTGGATTGTTTCACCCTTTTAACATCTTCAGTCTATGTTTTTATAACATGCCTTGCTGTGATTCGGAGGTATATTCTCATATTTTTCAACAAAAAAATATATTTTCTGAATGTCACAATAACTTGAGACATTCACATTGTGTCTAAATGTTTCACAGGTTAAGGTGGCACCTCTATGCCTTTGGATAAAGCAGACTTTTAGAGGTCCTCATACATTGGACATCAAGTTTTCCCATGATATCACATTAGTTTATGTGTATCAGGGTTTGGTTTTGCAGATGGCAAACAAAATGTATGAGTGAATGACACACATCTGACATAACATAATTTTTTATCGACACACAAACAGTAAAAACTGGTGTGAAGATTAACGCCCTCCTTTTGAAGCTTATACAAACTGCCTATTTATTACAGAAGCATTGGCATTAAACTGTATGTTTCCCTGATCCCCTCAGATTCCTTTTCACTAAATCTTGGACCTTTCCATCAAAACATGTAAACATTTTGAACGTTTTAGAACTGACTTGCTAGTTGTACTCTATCATCAAAGTCCTTTGTGCTCTATTTCCTAGTTTTAGTCGGGATTGTAGTCATTTAAGAAGCTTCTCTTTGCCTCTTTGCTCAGATATTGATGCACATTTCTAATCCAAAATGATTCCTTTACAAATAAGATATCTGCAATAAGGGTCCACCGTATTATCCCCCCAAAAAATCTCCAAAAGATAAGTGGGAATAAGAGTTTGTGATGTTTGGAGGAAAACTTTTAAATAACTTCAGCATATTTCAGGCAAGTATGAAACGCTGTTCATTAGTTGCTCTTAGTGGTTACATAACATGGGAACATATATATTACAGAAAGCTGGGTAGGGTTTCTTCCCATAATACCCTGACAGAACTGAGCTACAGGAATGGCTAAATCTATTTAATGGTGCACAGTAACCGGGGTTGTTTTTTGCTTGTTTCACATCTAAATGGGTCTGTGCTTTCTTCGACAATAAGGCCAAAAAGGCAGCACCATGTTTACATCGCATTCCGTTCAATGATTGAATTCCAAGAACTCAAATTAATTTTAAAGCCAAGTTGTCCTTCAGTTACACTTCCTGATGAATCTGTACTGGGGCAACTAATAGAAACCAGCTGCAGAGAGACCTAAAACAATGAAAACAGAAAAATCAGGTTGATCCTTCACCTCGAGGAAAAGATGAAGAGATTTAGAACAGAAAAGAAAAGATGCATTTTTGTTTGTGATCCAGGCAGAAACATTTTCAGACATTTGAGCTATGCGCTATGCTGTCTGGGGTAAAATGGTGAAACAATGTGCAGTTTTTCAAACTTGCCACCTTATTTTTTCAGAAAAACAAGATTCAGTGGCTAAGAATAGGAAAAATAAAATCTAATAAAAGCTTCAGTTTTACAACCCTGCCTATTCATTCTTGGGTTGAATCCCTGCTATCACCCAGTTCCTTTATATGTAAACAATGAGCTAAAAATAGAGTTTATTATTAAAGAGTCTTCATTTGTCGAGTTGTCAGGTCTGTCTCGTTTTTATGGGCGGAGCCTCGCAGCTTCAGCGCAGTAATAATGAGTGACGGGAGAGTCAGCCAATCAGAGGACGCGCTGGAGCTTTTAACGACTTCCCGGTAGGAACCACCTGTAGCAGCCCGGAGGAGACGCCACCTGTACCGCACCGTTATATTCCCCACAGCGGTTCACGGAGCGCCTCAAAGCCGCAGCTTCCTCTCACTCAGCAGCTCCGGAAAAATCCCCTGCAGAGCTGCAACATGCCTCCACGATGCCTGCTCGTCGTTTTTCTCTTCGGGATTGTCTCCAAAGGTGAGTAAAAAAATTTTTTACATGGAATTACAAATGCGTATTAGGACCAGACTAACGTTTTAAGAGTTGTTTTAGATATTACTTATAACATAAAATCCGACAAATTACACCTCCATATTACATCTTAGAACATTTTTAGTTGATAGAATAAATAGTTTAAATATGTACGTCATGTTTATTCTTAAAAACTGGAATTTTTATAAAACATTTTCAGCTACAACTAGAACACAATTTATAAGTCGTTTCTTTACTTTTCATATAGGTAGGCTACAAAATACTACTAGCTTCAACTTAATCCATTTTGAAATGAAGAAAACATTTTACCTCCTGTCATAAAGAAATTTTTATTGCCACTATTTGCTAATCTATTAGCATATGTTATCTACTACAGCCAGGAAAACTTGCAGACTCATTAATAATTATTTTAAAATATATTTAAAACGAAATTTAAATGAAACCTAGATTAAAATTGTCTAACATTTAATACTTAAGAGTAACACAATAAAAGTCACACAATAAAATAGCATTTATGCATATTTATCTTGTATAGAATGTAGTTAACTTGTGTCCAAAGGGTTCCTTCTATTTGAGTAATTTTGCAAAATTTGGTGGCCAAACATCATAATTGTGAACATGTTTATTTCAAACGGTCTTGTAACTAGTTTAAAATCAAATAATACAATTTTTATTAAAATCAGGAACTATATTTGATTGGTAAATGTTCAAATACAAATTACATTAAACTCAGGAGAATGTGAAATTCTACAATTCTGAACTATATATATATGTTTTAAGTTGAGCAACAACAAAAAAAAGATTTATTGGTGTGTTTTTAGTGTACCAATTTCACATTCTTAGGGAGTAATTCCTAAAAATAGTCTCGGACCTGACTCACTGCTCCTCCAGCGTGACTCAAAGCTCTCCAAGGGTGGACAGATGCCAAAGAGGAGGCATCGGTCAAACAACAGCCGGCTCTCCTGAAGCTCGGCTTCCCTCAGAGTTCACTTCCCTGGCCTCTTGACAGGCTGACGGAGCTGTTTGGAGAGGTTTCAAGTCCTCTTCATTGTGCAGCCTGTGACTAAGATACCAAATCTTTTGCTTGTGTTATATATTTTTTTATTCAGAAGCTTGTTGTTGTGTCTCAGACCCACTGTCATGTGGTTGCTTCTGTATAAAGTGTTAAACAGCAGAGGCAGGGGGCAGAAGCAGCAGTAAAGAGGTCCAGATGAGGACACCTCCAGAGGGTCCTCCTCCTCTCTGGCGCCACACTTTGTGGAGCCAACCCGACAATAAATATTCCGTATAAAGGAGCAGAGACCTTTAAGTGATGCGCTGCATCATGACTCCACATGCGTCATGTTTGGGCCATCACTCATCATGAGCTCATAAGTAGAGCACTGGGAGTTAAAATGCAGCTTCCAGATTTCAAAAAGTCAATTTCTTCCTCTTGATTTAATGTTAATTGTGAAAATAGGCCATGTTTAGGTTGATACTCACATTCTGGTATCTGTTTGGTCATTTTCAGGGTTATTTATGGAAAAATTGACAGATACTTCCTTCTTTTTGTTTTTTTGTGCTTTCGATATTAATTCCACTGTCCTATTAAGCTTCCCCATATCTGTTTATCTTCCTCATTTCACCCCCACCTGCTGGCTCATGTTGCCTTTCGGCCCACTTTTCACACACTCTTGTTGCTGTCTCTGCTCCCGCTTCTTCCCCTCGATCGCTGCGTGTCTGCAGCATCCTGTTGGATTAGGCCTGATTTGGGGCAGTAAATCTTGTCCTGTAATTGGAAAGCATGTGCTGGCGGAGCTTTAATTGGATATGATATGTGCAGAGGCCCTGTAGGCGAGCTCTTGCTCCAGGGAGCCATCTGTTACCTCCGAGTTGCGGCAAAAGAGCTCTGTTTGCCTACATGCACAGAAGTCATTGCTGTCCAGCACCTCCAGCTCAGGAAGCTGCTTAAATCAAATACTGACAAATTGGCAAAGAAAAAAATCGCAGTATGACACAATCAGCTTTATATACTAAATCTGTTGCTTCTCCTCTAAACATCTGTCTACTGAGCTTCATGTGTGTCAGGCATCAAGCTGACTTTTACGCAGCAGGAAACGAAGCAGTCCAAGTCAGGAAGAAGTTTATGACATAGTCCAGATGAGCAGTGAAGAGCTGCTTTATTTTCTCTCATCCACTATTAGTACTTGTTGTAGATAGTAGAAAGCAAAGCAAAGTTTTGATGGTCTACCCAGATGTGATGTCACATCCTGTCTGAAAGAGTTGTTGAAGAAAATAAAAAATTGTTATGAAATATATCATAACTGTGATATATTTCTCATGATAAACCCAATTAATGATAAAACCCCAAAGCGAATACTTAAGATTTAAAGGGACAGACATCTTATGTTTATTGGTCTCATATCTCTTTAAGACATAAGAGAAAACTATAAACAGAGAGAAAATGATCAACATAAACTATTGAAGGCTTTTGCAGACACAGAAAATGCAATCTTGAAATTTTAAGTTTCTTCCCAAAGAGGAAAAATGAGAACATGACCTTCATTAGGACCCTTTAGCTCAGTTTCTTAAGCTCTCATTT
The DNA here is from genome assembly GCA_010277075.1 of Poeciliopsis retropinna. Classification (NCBI taxonomy): domain Eukaryota; kingdom Metazoa; phylum Chordata; class Actinopteri; order Cyprinodontiformes; family Poeciliidae; genus Poeciliopsis; species Poeciliopsis retropinna. The sequence goes on along the minus strand of VMRM01000035.1, from coordinate 4,912,814 downwards.
CTTAGCTGGAAGATCAGTGGTTTAATCCATGCTGTCAGATTCTCTAATTATCTCATTTTTGGAATAATAGTTTTATGTTTAAATGGAAATGAAAATGAAAGAGGCTAAGATAGCATTCTATTTGAGTTTTTAAAAAAGTACCTACAAAATGTATAGTTTATGTACATCTGAATGGAGTTGTGCATCAGACTATGGTTTTGTTTTTTTTTTGGTCTTCTTCATACATGCCAAGAGAGCAAGGATCTCTTAATTTCCCATATTGTTTTTCTTTAAGCGCAGTGAAACAAAATAAGTTATGACTTCATTGCCCATATATCTGATTATCAATTTTGTTATCTTATGTTGTGCCAAAATATAACAAGTGTAATTTCAGGTTCAATTCCTGTGGACTTTGATTGATTTCAAATCGCTCTAAATTCAGTGCTAAACAATCCCAAGACAGTTGAAAAATGAGTTTGTGTTTTTGAGATTTTGCTTTTCAGCAGTCATCATGTGTATATTACACCTGAACTCCCAGAAAAGCATGTTGGCTGTATTTCAGCTCCTCTGTATGAGGCATCCTGTTGTCCACTGACAGAGCTCTTCTTCTTTCTGTCCTCCTGCTGAACCGATCTCCACTGAGTCTCTTTGATGTGGAAACCCCTTCGGCAGATTCTACTTTTAAATACCAGGAGATCATAAGTCAGTTTGTACAAATTCATAACATGTATATGCAGTAATTAGCCATAAGCTTCTGAATTATGTCTTAAACAAAACCGTCTTTATTGGAATCCTGCGTCTGGAGCTCAGATTTCCCCTGATTATTGAGTTGCAAACATGTCATTTCATCTCCTGCTCAGTGTGCAGAGTTTAATCTGTTGCTTCCTTCATGCAGTGCAGCTGAATGAGCTGGCAAGTTATCTCAGAACCATACTTTTCCTCCTTCCTGAACAATGTGCTGGAAATATTGGACAGTAGGTCCAAGAAAGCGTGTCTCCTGGCTTTTTTTTCTGTGTATCATAAAACTTTGGCTTCTGTTATCAAAACCAATGAGGATTTATTTTATGGGAGTGGCAGTTCTGATGGGAAGTTCAGGGTGTGTGCATAAGGAACTGGATCTGATGGTCAGGTCATGAGCAGGTATTTCACAGGAGTGCCATTGTGCCACAGGGAGAAAAATCCCCTGACCTGCAGTCCAGAGCTGGAACATGAGCAGCGCAGCCAAAGCTGGAACGTGTCTCCATTTCTGTTACAGTAACAAATCTGAAAGGAGAGAAAACTGAAATCCTCTCTGTGACATTCCTATGCCACTCTTTATTCTGCTAGACCTAGAAAAGGAGAATAGATTGGTTTTAATGACAGTTTTTGAGACATTGTGAATGGAAATAGAGCAAAGCCAGACTTTCCGAACCACATCCTCCTTAGAGGGGTTTTTGCAGGACAACCTTAGACCCACTTGTCACCCAGCCTGACCCAGTCATTTCTTTTGTGTCTGCAAGAGATTATCCGCCTGTAGCTTAAATCCTTAAAGCCAGGACTCACAGTTAGACATGCAGCGCAGAGTGTGCTTTTAATTACGCTGCTGTTTCAGCATTATCACATTGGCATCATCTTTCAGGTTTCAGATGCTTAACTTCATATCATTACATACAGTTAAATCACAAATTATTCACACCCTTTGCAGATTTAGATTGATATATTGACAGTAATTTATGCCCTACTCAATAATCAACAGAAAAATACTTATTGGCATTGCAGTATTGAAACTTTTCTTATAATTGCTAAGAAGCTTTTTGTATGTTTCCACTGATATCTTGATTATTTATCTTTGGTGAAGAGGTTGGAAGGCCTCCTTTCCACCACTCCCTTCATTTAACTCCCTTCAATGATTCTTGATAAGATTTAGGCTCCAAAATGTTATTTGTTATCCATTAAACATGTTGTAAAATTAAATATGAAAATTAAACCTAAATAGTCCAGATTTATGAATAATTTTGGGTTTAATTGTACATTTAAACACTGATGTGCCGAGTTAGTAGAATGAGGTGTGGAACATTATTTGACATGCATTGAGGAAGTGCAAGCAAACACTGGTAACATAGTTATTATGTTTCATCTTTATGCTGTCCTCTGAGTTCCTTATTTATGGCTGATATTTTCCTGTTTGTGGATATAAGGAAGCACTTTTGAAAATGACAGTGAGAAGAGAGCCGCATTTTTTATTTTTGTGGTTCATCATTTCACATAAACTCTTATCTCTCTGCTCTGCTTTTGTCTGTCACTTCCCCTTGCTTCAACATAGAGACTGTAGGGTTGTTTTTATGATGTTTGCTGTAGCTTTCCGTCATGGTTACATGAATCATTTATGATCCGCACTGTTGGTTTGCATAATTTCACATTTAAATTCTCAATAGCTTAAAACAAATTTTAACAACAGCGAAGACCTTGCAGAGACATGTTTTATATGCTTATTTGTTCCGAAAAGGAAACTTTCTTTACAATATTGATACAGATGTAAAAAGTTTTTATAAAAAATTTTGGGGTTTTTTTTGCTATCATTTATTAGTAATTTCTTGGTTTTTAAATGGTCAAAGTTATGACAGCGCAGGAGGTTTAGTATCCAAGAAATATTCTTTGTCATAAGCTCTCTTCAAATTGTTGTTTTAGCTAAGGGTTATAAAAGTGCAAATATTAGCAAAACCCTCAAATGACCTCTGTTTTATTTAAGAGTAATTCTATTCATTATAATTGATGGCAGGTGTGAATTCCCAAAGATTAAATGCTGAAATTAATCAAAAAGTTATTAGATTCAGAGACGTGCACACTTAGGGAACTGGTTATTTTTTCATTTTCACCTTTGAACAGAATTGTTTGTTGTTGTTTTTTTTATTTGAATAGTGCAGAATATGTGTTAAAAATGTGGATAAAGTTTTTAAATGAATGATCATGGCTTTTTTTTAAATCACAAAACGTGACATTTTGACAAGAATTTTACACTTTTGAGGTCTGTTGTACGCCTCCTAATAATGAGAACCATGTGGGATAAAAATGAAGTACTGTAGTAAAAGTGTGTCACAAATAGTGAATAAAACTGTGAATTAAGATTTGCTAAAATGTGATTATCTTAGCCATTTCTTATCAGAAAAAAACCTTCCTATCAAATATAACATAATCCTAAATAGTCTCAGATTGATATCAACCCCAAACTATACTACTCGTTTTGCTTTATATTCATTATAAACTTCCTTTCACATAATTCATTTTCCACCCATTTGTACTTCCTTATCTTTTATCTTGATTGTTGAACAAACTCAGAACACATTTACATTTATTTCCAGTGATGCAGGTGTGTGTCATTCCCATGTACATGTGCTGTCACTGGGTGTGGTTTTTCGTCTATAAATAAATAATGGTTACTAAGTGATACTCAAACAAATTGATTAATATAATTAGATGAAGCTCGGGATTAGTCTTGATTTTTTCACCGCTTCCGAGGAGAAAATGAAGCCGTCCACCTGGCTGTCCGTTCCTCTCGCTGGCTTCTGAAATGCTGTCATTCATTGCATGCAGATGAGGACAGGATATAAGCAAGCAACGCTATTAGGAAAGACCCCCTGCTGCTGGAGAGCAGCTCAAGCAGCCCTGGTACTAATTCTGTTCCACCATAAATACAAAACGAAGAGAAAGAGCAGGTCAAATGGGAAGAAAAAGAAGTGGTTTCTTCAGAAACTGTGTTCTGACGAAAACAGTTTCTTCAGAACTGTTTTCCGAAGAAAGTTGAGCTGATATCTGTAGATGTTAACAATTTATTTTAATTTATTTATTAATACTATTTTTGTTTTTTGGACAACTTGTGTCATTCTCTAACTGTGACTCATGTCCGCAGAGCAGAGAAGGTATAATATTGCTGTTTTTATGCTTCTGTTTCAACTGCAGCACAAATGACAACGGATCCTCCTACTGCTACTGATGGTCACAACATAACCACAAATTTCCTTACCACAGTAATAGGCAATGTAACTACTGAACACAACACAAGAGAAACAACTGGAACTTCATCAACTTCTCAGGCGATAACCATGGCAGATACAGTCACAGGGACCAGTACTGAGACGATTACCACAGGAAACCCAACTACAAATGTCCAGATCACATCAACAAGCAACAGCATGACTACACAAGCTGTGCAAGTTCAAACTTCCGCAACAAACAGCAATATGACCACACAACCTCAGACTACAGCAATGGGCAACAACATGACTACACAAACTCAGACTACACAAGCTGAGACTACAGCAATGGGCAACAACATGACTACACAAACTACAATAGCTCTGACTACAGCAACAAACAGCAACATGACTACACTCACTGCACAAGCTCTGACTACACAAGCTGAGACTACAGCAATGGGCAACAACATGACTACACAATCTCAGACTACACAAGCTCAGACTGCAGCAATGGGCAACAACATGACTACACAAACTCAGACTACACAACCTCAGACTGCAGCAATGGGCAACAACATGACTACACAAACTCAGACTACACAACCTCAGACTGCAGCAATGGGCAACAACATGACTACACAAACTCAGACTACACAAGCTCAGACTACAGCAATGGGCAACAACATGACTACACAAACTCAGACTACACAACCTCAGACTGCAGCAATGGGCAACAACATGACTACACAAACTCAGACTACACAAGCCGAGACTACAGCAATGGGCAACAACATGACTACACATACTACAATAGCTCAGACTACAGCAACAAACAGTAACATGACTACACTCACTGCACAATCTCAGACTACACAAGCTCAGACTACAGCAATGGGCAACAACATGACTACACAAACTCAGACTACACAAGCTCAGACTACAGCAATGGGCAACAACATGACTACACAAACTCAGACTACACAACCTCAGACTGCAGCAATGGGCAACAACATGACTACACAAACTCAGACTACACAAGCCGAGACTACAGCAATGGGCAACAACATGACTACACAAACTACAATAGCTCAGACTACAGCAACAAACAGCAACATGACTACAGTCACTGCACAAGCTCAGACTACACAAGCTCAGACTACAGCAATGGGCAACAACATGACCACACAACCTCAGACTACACAAGCTCTGACTACAGCAATGAGCAACAACATGACTACGCAAGCTCAGACTACACAAGCTCTGACTACAGCAATGGGCAACAACATGACTACACAACCTCAGACTACACAAGCTCTGACTACAGCAATGGGCAACAACATGACTACACAAACTCAGACTACACAAGCTCTGACTACAGCAATGGGCAACAACATGACTACACAAACTACAATAGCTCAGACTACAGCAACAAACAGCAACATGACTACACTCACTGCACAAGCTCTGACTACAGCAATGGGCAACAACATGACTACACAAACTACAATAGCTCAGACTACAGCAACAAACAGCAACATGACTACACTCACTACACAAGCTCAGACTACAGCAGTGGGCAACAACATGACTACACAACCTCAGACTACACAAGCTCAGACTACAGCAATGGGCAACAACATGACTACACAAACTCAGACTACACAACCTCAGACTACAGCAATGGGCAACAACATGACTACACATACTACAATAGCTCAGACTACAGCAACAAACAGTAACATAACTACACTCACTGCACAATCTCAGACTACACAAGCTGAGACTACAGCAATGGGCAACAACATGACTACACAAACTCAGACTACACAAGCTGAGACTACAGCAATGGGCAACAACATGACTACACAAACTCAGACTACACAAGCTGAGACTACAGCAATGGGCAACAACATGACTACACAAACTCAGACTACACAAGCTGAGACTACAGCAATGGGCAACAACATGACTACCCACACTGCACAAGGTAGTACTACAGGGACAAACAGCAACATGACTACACAAGTTCAAATTACAGTGTCGAACAACGACACAACCGCAGGTGCTTCAACCACAATGTCAGGCAACAACTCAACTACAGATGCCCTGACCACAGTGACAAACAACAATGTGACTACAATGCTTGCAACTACACCGACAATCACTGACATGACTACAAATGGGTCAATTGCACCAACAGTCAACCACACAACTGCAAGTACACCACTTGACAATGGTACAGCAATGACAACTACAAACAACCACACCACCGAAAATGTGCCAACTACAACTTATGAAGACACTACAGCCACATTTGTCACAGTCACAAACAATGTCACAGCCACTACAAGTGACAATGTGACTGCAAGTCCACAAGTCACTCACTTCTCAACTACGGATACCTCAGACAATCATACAGCCACTACATCAGTTACAGAGATGGGAAACACCACAACGTTAATCACCAGCACCCCGCATTCCAGTAACATGACAACAACTATGAACTCAGCTACCTCAGCGCAAGCTAATACAACCCCAGCAAGCTCTGCTGGAACTTCTGAGACTCCTGCATCAACCGTCATACCCTTTACTTCGACTGACACCAAAAACATAACAGACTCTTCATCCACCAGCACCCCTCCTCCTACCAGCAACTTCCCAGGCAGTAGCAACACTCCTTCAACCGGCAATGCCACCACCCTTAGTTCTTCACCAGCAACCTCAGCAGGTAATACTAACCGTTTGATAAACAGCAATGTTTACTCTTAGAATGCAGTAGAATTTTGTACTCCGTTTCATGGCATTACTTTAATAGTGTATTGATGATTCGATGACAAAATCGTTATCATTCATACAGGTTACCCAATCGGTGTTTATTAGCTATGCCACCGGTTGAAATGTTGGACTGACTGGGTTTATTTTTTGTTGATTTAGAGTCCAATGTTACTATGGGAGAAACCACTACTACCACTCCTTTACCGACAAATTCACCCAGCAACACCACTGAGACCCTGAACACCAACACTCCTACCTCCACCAGTGGGACCACTGAGATTTTCACCACCTTTCGGACAACAGGGGAAATCACCAGCAGCCCCCCCACAGAGGCTCCAACCACTCCCAGTGCTGTAATCGGTTTGTGTTATTTCCTTTTATGTCTGACTGTCCATAGAAATGCCAAAGTTTCAGCACAAAAATCCAGCTCCAGCAAAGAGACTTAGTTCTATTATTAGTCATATTTGGTAGTTAGAGCTTTTTGAGAGTTTTGTTAGAGTGGTAGTTATTTAGTTGATTGTCATTTCTGAAACTAACTGTCAACCATAAAATACATGATGAATTTGATCTTGAATTGAAATCAGTTCTGACTTAAACGGGATCGGTCAAATGTCTGAAAACCAGAGATATATAAAAATTGTTGTGGTTATATCTGTTACCAGCAGTTCAAACTAAAAAACATTTTTTCCCATTTACACATTCAAACATTACAGGAAAGTTCACAGTAATATATGCACTGTAAAGTTGCAGGCATCCGCATTCCTGCAACTTTCAGTGTGTTTTACATGAACAGCAACCATACTGATCTTAAAGGATAATAGCTTGCATGCAGAACTCCAACTTTTCTTTAAGATTTCAGACCATTTAATTTCTTTCTCAAACTTGGAAGTCTGAAATATCGTCTTCTGAAGACAAATTGCATGTCAAAATCCATAAATTATCACCTTATGAAGTGATGAAAAGCTTCAAGATTTCATTTGTGGGTTTTTTTTTGTTACCCTAAAAATATCAAGGTTTTCCTAACCTTTGAGGAACACATGGCTCATGAAGTTTCCATCAAACATTAACTTAGTGATCTAAATCAGAACAAAAAATTTTTCCTTTTCTAAACACAATGACTAGACATATTTCCATTGATGAATGGTACCACAACGGCATGCATTTTATCTTTTTGTGAGCTGAAAGTAAAAAACATTTAAAATTTACTGTTTTCTAATTTCTCTCCTCAGCGTGTCCCTCTGTCCCGTGTCCTGCTCAAAGCGTCTGCCTCAACGGCACTTGCCAGTGTCTCTCTGGCAACTACCTACTCAATGGACGTTGTGTTCCTGGTAAGATCGCTAAATTATAAATGTTATAACCAATGCTGTTTGTCCTTTAATGTTAACACAAATTATAAACAAGATTAAAATGTGATAGAGATTACACTCCTGTTTTTTGGCAGCACAAGTATTCCCAGGCAGGCTTCATGTCCAGTCGTTAACATTTGAAGATCAAATGAGAAACAGGTCCTCCAAGATCTTTCAGGAGACAGCAGCAAAAATCTCAGCAGCAGTGAGTTGTGAGATCTCAAAGCAGTGAAGTAGCTCTTATAGATGCTTCATTCTTGCTCATCAAATTGCATTTTCTTCATTGTAGCTCAGAGACATCCTGAAAAATCAGAAGGGATATAGACAAACAGAGGTCGTTCAGCTCGAGTGAGTATTCTTTCTTTCTGTTGAACAAAGACTTTGTTTACATGTAGTGTCTCAACTCTGTTGGTGATTGTTTTCCCTATTTCTCCAGATCTGGTAGTGTGATAGCGAGCGTGAATAACATATTTGAAGACAGCCCTGCCACTCAAGCCTCTGTTGATCAGATCATTAAAGAGGCTCTAAAAAACCCTGAAGGACTTCTGAACAATGCCACATACACAGGCAAGAACTGGCTCCATGCTTTACATCTCCTGAGTCAAACACTTGAAATTATTTTCTTATGAGTTTCTTTTGTATTTCCTCGGTTTCAGGAACCAATCTGTGTCAGGTGAAGCCGCTACCTTGTGATATCTCTAGTACAAAATGCACAAATGTAAACGGCCAAGCTTCTTGCTCCTGTAAAGACGGTTACATCTCCATGATCTACTCCAACACCAGCTGCAAAGGTACATTTAGTAGCTAATGTGTCACATTTAAACATTATAGAAACAAGCATTCATGTATTTTATTTGGATTTTATGAGATTACACTGAACACACAATCGGATAGATATAATAAAGAGCATCTCCAAACATCAAATTTCATGGTTTTTCACAGATTCTAGATTAGGTTTGTGTCTGGACTTTGACCAGACCTGTTAATTTACAAAGAAACCTGTTAATTTACAAAGAAATAAACATTTCAATTATACCTGTGCCCATATATTTACCTTCTCCCCACTCCATGATTATATTTCAGCCTCTAGCAAGTTATTTTTCAGTATTGACTTTAAATTGTGCAATACTTTGTGATATCCTGCATAAAATCTAAATCAAATATATTTACATTTGTGGCTGTAATGCTACAAAATGTGATTATGTAAACAGATACTGTATGCATTATTAAAATGTCCTGTAAATACTGTAAACGTGGACAAAGATAAATGTTCTTAGATGATGTGTAGTCTGGACAACAAAACCTTCTTACCCTCATTAAATTACTTCTGTGTGGGAATGAGGGAAAGAAACAACAGGGAGTAAAACTCACAGGCAAGGTCAAGAGCTGTAGCCTTTTCTCCATGCAGACCCTTGACCCAATCTTCATTTATCTCTCTAATCTATTTCTTTTTAACTGGGATGTTACCCTGGAAACATGAGGAGGAATCACCGCTTTGCCTCTGAGGGTGCAGGATTGTGACCAATGAGATCAGCTGTAGGGAAATCCATAACTAAACAAGATTCAAATGAATTCTGCTAACAGTTTTTTCCCCAAGAAAATACATAATGTACTGTTGTGTGTTTGCTTGTAGAAGCCATTATGTTGCCTCCGGAGTGCAGTCGAGTGTGGCAAACCTGAAACTGTAGCTTGTTCTGCTCTTCAGTTGTAGACATGGTGCAACTAAGTTGTTGTGTTTCTTTTTTTGCAGCTTGTCCAAGTGGGCAGCGGGCAATACAGGATAAGTGTGTGACGTGAGTATGCACTTTTCACACAGGGCTTTGGATTGTCTTTAAAGTACCAGCACCCCCTGGTGGGCATATTGTTGAATGCATTGTTGTAAATATGCCTGTTTCCTTTCAGATGTCCATTTGGGTATGCTGGCTTCAACTGCAACGACTGTAAGTGGCTTCATTCAGTATGAAGCTGAAGTTTCAGTCTGTTGTGCAAAGTTCAGTAAAGACTTCACCTGTGTTTGCAGCATCCCTGCTTGCAGTGGTGGTCATCTCCTGCGTGTTAGGAGGAGTTCTCCTCATCTTTGTTCTGGCTTTGCTGGTTTATTGCTGCTGGTAAGAACAGACATGACATAGCCTGGTATCCATCTTCTAGTTGTTTTTGAGATGAATTGAACAGGGTAACTGTCACATATATGCATAAGTTTTAAAACGATTTGTTATTATTTTGTTTTTTCACTAAAAATAGGCATTTTAATAGTTGTACGTACACTATTGAGCACCACCTCCAGCGCAAACGATGGTAAACATTTTTATCCAGCAAGGAAGGGAGAAAATGCTAGACCCTCAAAAAGGCCTAAAAAACCGTCAGAAAATCTACTGACTGGTTTAAAAATATCAAAAGAATGTCTGACTCCTTGGAATCACAACAAAGAATCATTATCTGAATTTACATTGAATTAACAGAATAGAAATAGCACCAGCCATACATTTTATGTGTCCTACTTTCTCTGTGTTTATCAGGAAGAGGGGCTCAATGACCAACCCTGACCGCAACGTCAGTCCATACTCTGATGAGTTAAACAAGTCATGGCCTGCTGGCCTCACCCCAATCCCGCGGGCCACCATGCACTGGGAACCAGCTGGTTCCATAGAGATGACAGAGGGGGGCAGCACCAACATGCCGGTGGACAAAAAGTCAGAGAGCAATGGTTTTGTAAGTTGATCCCATCTCGGGTGTATACTTTCCTCTACTTTAAATAAGACCACCTGCTCCATCATCACTAGCCTTAATCAAAAACACAAACTTGATTATTTGCACTTTGAAAACACCTGAATAACTTGTTTTAAATTAATTTTACCACAGTAAAACTAGATAGAAAAGTCTAAAGTCAACAGAGGGCAGAGGTCAACTAAAGGATTTTGACCTGCCTTTTTGCTGTGAAGCATTCACAGCAAAACACACTATGTTTTTAAGCTTATTCACAGCAGTGCATTTAACCTAGTCATCCAGTATGTCAACACAGAGATCCTAGCATTAGTACCCACCCCTGCTCCCTGCTTTGCCTGACTTACAGTATGTTGCTTTAGGAATCACAGCTGAAGCAGAAAATATGGAAAAAGGTAAGGTATGGCTTTGCTTTCAGATTCCAACTTCCCTTGATGCCCCCTGCTGATAATTTAGACAGCATGCATGTATAATCATGGTGGGTGTTTCAGGGTGGTGGGGAAACTTTGCCAATTTTTTGTTTTGTTGTTTTTGTTCTCGATGTAGATTGTAGCTATAGTTCCATGAATAGGAATAAATAAGGGTTTGTGTGTTAGGCTTGTTTAGGGTATTTGGGTATAAACACGTTAAGTCGCTGTTGCTTAAAAATAATAAAACTCTGTGCTTCCCCTGACATTTCAGTCAGGATCGTACGATCTGAATCCAGAGGAGATGAAGACCTTCAAAGGTAAAAACACATCCCGGTACTCATATCTGGTCGAAGGGCACGAGAACCCCTACTTCCTTCCTGGTGATGAGAAGAGAAACTCCATAAAGAAATGATGATCAAACTCTCTGGGACAACTGGAAAACTTCCTGAGTAGGAAGAGTGTTTCCTATAAACACTCTTCCATCCTGGACCTGCTTGGATAGACGAAGAACCGTACTGAAAAAACTGCAACCAAAGGGATTCAAGTTGAGATGTTTTTATTGTTATTTTTTTTGTAAATGTCTGAATTATGTCTGTTTTTAAGAAGTCCAGCTAGCAATTGTCAACTTTACTCATTATTATCAACGCAGTTCTTTTTTCACCCTTTTTTTTTTTTTTAAATAATCATGCCTCCTTTGCTGATTGCACTAAAGTTTACCTCTACTTACATCATTTTGAAGGTGAATTGAATCCTGGTTTTATAAAGTTACTGTAGCTAATCATCAGAATGGGATGATCACTTTATAGAGAAACAAATCTTGTACGACTAAAAGGGCTGGATCCCTAGTTTGAATTGTTTTTAAAAATGTTGTAGCAGTCTAATGCAGAGAGTATTGCAGAATGTGCCTGGTTTAGTCGTCCGTTTTACAAATAGGAAACGTTATGCAACGCTGGTGATAAAGCCTGACTCCTGTGCCAATTACCACTTGTATACTTTTTTGGGGGGAGAATCTATATTAATATATTTATCTTTATGTGGCACACACTGTTTTATAAGTGACATTTTGTTTTGTAAATATTTTAAAATTAATTGAGAGTGTGTGTGAGAGTGTGTGTGTATGCGTGGACTGACTGGTGAAATAAAATAATTTAAACACATGAAATGTGTGTCATCATTACTGCATTTGGCCAATAAAACCCGCCAACATAAGCAGGTTTTTGCCTATTCAGTACTTTATTTGTTTTTAGCCCATTTTTTTGTTGTTATTTCAGTTCTGAATGTTTCAGGTATTTGTAAAGGAATTATTTAAAGTTATTAAAGAAGAAATTATTGATTTTTTCCTATATTTTCTGACGACGGTTTTTGTTTTACTTCCCGTTTTATTTTGAAATGCTTAGTTTTGGTTAATCTAACTTCCTGTTTTTTGTCGACACCCTCAGTAATCACTCTCACCTGAGTAGCAGTCATCTAGTCTCTACCTCAGCACCTGTTTGCACACTTATTTTAAAAAGAAACTTATATTTGCTGTGTAGCTGGTCCAGCGCTTTTACTGGAACTTTTTTTTTTTCTAATTATTTATCTGGCTGCATCCCAATATTTGATCTTGAATAAAGATTTGTACATTTTCCCTCCATCTTTTCCAAGTAATTGTAGTCCTTCTGTGCTACATTTGTTTAGCAAATTAAAAACTCCAGAACATCTACTTATACCTCATATTTAGTTTGATACCATGGATAATATTCAGCATATTGGTTCCAGGATGAGTTTTCCTGTGTTATGAACTGAAAAACAATATTTTTACCTCTGGATTTTGTCTCACTAGAACCTCAAACTTCCAAATTTGGATTTATGATAGACCAGCACAAAGTAGCAGATTATCTGTGTAGTTGTGAAGAGAAATTTTTTACAAATTCTATCCTGAAAAAGATGTTTATATTTTTATTCAGTCAATACTCGTCCTTGAAATCAGTTTTTTTCAAGCTTGGTTTTCTTTTATGATCTGCCATCATTTCTAACCATCATGCCAGCTGAATGAAAGCATTCCCACAGCATGATGCAGACCCTATTATGTTTCACCATGTGCGTCATGTGCAGTTTTAGTTTTTATCACTCAAAATGTTTTGCCTGTTGACGCAGACTTTTTTCTGGCTTTCATCCAACAATAACATAAGATAATCTTTTTATCTTCTATAAAGATGACATTTGTAGAGTGCATAATTTTTTTCCACTGAACAACTATGCAACAGTTGTGTTGACCTGTCATATAAAGTGCGTTAAATTATATGGAATTAGTATTTGTACAATGACAAAAGAAAGTGAAAGGGCTAAAGTGCGTTTTCAAGTTTTCTGTATTTAAAACTGTGCAAGGCCTTGAACTGCAATTAGCATGAAATCTCGTTCCTAATAAGGCTCTTTCTCTCAACCAGGTCACGGTTTTCATCTGTGAAGGAATGCATTGTATTGTGGGGCCATTACCATCCTGCCAAGCGCTGCTCCCATCTGCAGCAAGTCCATCAGTTCACAGGCTCGGCTGACTGATCGATAGACCACTTAGCAGCCGTGAGGTACACACTTCCCAGTCATTTGACCTGCAGGAGCTGTGGGAATGGGAACACAATCTGATAAGCATTGAGCCACAGAACCAAACACGCCCGACTGACAACTTAAGGAACTCCCCCTCCCCTGTGTCCAGACGCAGAAGCTCGACAGATCAGGTGTCACAGCTGTGGTCGCACACTCTTGCAAAGATAAAATGTGGCTTAATTACTAAGGGTTATAAAAAGAGGAGAGTTAGACACATTAAGAGTAGTTTCTATTCGGGTTATTTACATGACATAGCAAAGCCAGACGCAGGAAATGGTTGTATTGCAGGACTTTAATTAATTATTTCAAATGAACAATTTCCTAAACAGTTCAGTAAAAAAAAAAGTGATAAATAATTGAAAAGTTTTTGTTAAAGCTGATTGTTCTTGTGAATGCGTCTGGTTTTAATTTTGAATATAATTTGATTGTTGAACTGCTGCTGTGGAGATGGGATTCTTGACCAAAACACAGTTTGTACATAATGAATAATGACATTTTCTGTGAGTTGTAAGGCGTTATACATGATGACAATTCAATAGTGTAGATTTAATGAGTTTTACCACTTTTCAGATAATTTACAGACGACATTTAACTTATTACTCATAAAGAAAATAATACATTCTTCATTAAATTTGATGTTATTAAATTTTTATTGTGTTCTGCTAAACTTTTTCTATATTTTACCAGCTACAACCTCATACATTAATCTATTTCATTGGACGTTTTGGTGAATAAACACTTTTATGGTTATTTGTACAAAATGCTTGACAAATAAAATATACAGTGTTTGGTACTTTAGCCCATCTGATTCAATAGTTTGCTGAACTACTTTCCACCAGCTTTTGACACAAAAAAACAGGAGTGTTTTCACAACTAAATACAGATTTTTAAATGGAGATAAGTCTAGACTTTGACTAGACCTTTCTAACACCTGGGTATGGCGTAGGTGCTTCTCTGATTGGCCCAGTTTTCTGTAGTTTTACATAGTGGATGGCTGATTAACCCTTTTATTTGAATTTTCCCGATGCTTAATAGCTACTTTCTTATTTTAAAGGGATTTACTTGATTCAGAAGTTTTTTCTTATAAATTATTGTTTAGATTAATAGTTTCCACATGTAAAATAACTTCCAGAAATTATTCAAATTTGTTAAATTTTTAACTTAAAACTCAGGATTTTAGGTTTATTTGAGTTCAAAGTCTGGAGATGTTTATGATGCTGATTCCAGATCAAACCTGGCATATGAAGCAGAAGACGGTTTCCAACCACTTGAGTTTACACAATGATAGTGACAAACAATCTCAAAAATTTCTGCCAAAGACCCAAGAAAGGAAGCTGAAACCACTTGCTCCTTTCTCACTTCTGAGAGTGATCAGATCCTCCATCTCCTCGTCTTCCTCCTCCTTTTTTCTGAGTAACTTTGCAGGCCGTAATTCACTTTGTCTAATGCAGCTCTGCAGCAGCCGCTGAAGTACAAAGGGTTATGAAACATTTTCCAGCAGCAGTGCAGCTCTCAGCATAACTCCTCACTTGTCACTAAAACCACCATTTGTTCCTTTTTAAACTCTGCACCATTACTGAGCAAGTGGGACATTATAAAAACTTCAGCTCTATGTATGTACATGTATAAAGTCACTTGTTTCCTGGTATTCAGTGCAAATCATCTGAATGTTCTTTAAGGGTGTTTATACTGTATTTTGTCCTTGCAGGTCAGCTAAAGTAATTTTTTGTTTATTTTTTTTAACCATTTTGCTTGTTTGAAATGTCTGTTATTCTCGTTATGTTGAAAATTCACTTTGGGTCAAGCGTTAGCTGTCAGATAAATGACCTTCTATCTGACTCTGAAATACTTTAGTGTACAGAAAAGTTCAATGTTGAATGGATGACGTGAGTTATTATCATCATATGGTGTTTTCATCCCTTTTTAAGTATAATTGCTGCTTTACACTGTGGCTTAACCAATGGTGTTACTCAAAACTGAAACTTTTTTGCTTGTAATATGAAACTTTTGGTTCTTTTTTGCAATTTTGTTTTTCTATTTTGTCCCTGGGACCGTCATTCTGCAGTAGATTAGCAACTTTCCTAAAAAAAAAAAAAAAAAAGTGCCTATTTGCCTTGACTGATTGGCAGCTCTGTGAAATGCAAAAAAAAAAAGATTATACTCTAGAAGTAGCATATCCTAGAGTCTCATCATATTATTTGTTGTCTTTGTTAGATGAGAGTAGTCTGAGGTCGTGGGGAACTAGGAGTGCCGTGAAAGAGAGTAGAAAGGGCCAGACAGGTAGTAATACTGGTGAACCCGGGAGGCTGAGTGAGCAGCGAGAAAGTCGTGGCGCCGGGTGGATATTAAAGGACATTAAACCTCCTACTTCCAGACAAATGGCAGCGATTTGCTGAAAGGGAGAGCAGTAAATATGATAGCAGTTAATATTATACAGAGAGGTGATACCATCCTCCCTGTTAATCTGTCTCCACTCAGAAGTGTTTGCTCAGCTACCATTATTTTTCATTTCTTTCTCACCAAAGGCTATAATAACTCACCTACATAAAAAATGCATTTCTTAGTTTTACTTCAAAACACATACTTTATGACCCTTTTCTCTGTTCTTTTTCTTCCTTGGATTAATTTTGGATCCATTAGGATCATACTCTTGCTACATAAATATATAAAGATATACAAAACAAACAAATCCGATCAAAATTATGTTTAAAATTAGAGCTATTTCTCACAGGTCTTTGTTTTTAGGCAGGTCACGTCTTTGCATTTTTCATGCATCTCATATTGCTACACAATGTAAGAAAAAGAACTTTATCCTTAGGGTAATATTTGAATGAAGGACTGGTCTGTTAAAGAATAATTACAGCATTTTATATTACTTTTCCTTAAAAATTGTCAAAACGTGTTTTTCTACATCCTTCCAAAGTAAATAAATCGTTTTAATATAATTTCAATGTGAGCTAGAAAGTAGGAAACTCTACTCTAGGAACCTCTAATGGCTTTAAAAAGAATAATATACAAGACAAACAGAGATGTAACCATGCAGCAAGATTTTACTGGAGATTTTTTTTCTTTGCTGCTGCTCCTGTTCCAATAAGAAGACACTCGGTATCCTTCTTCCTCCTGGGTTATTATGCATCTGCAAATAGCTCAGAATAATGGCTCTCTGTCTCTGGCATAAACTCTATTATCTGATGGCAGCTCAGTCCATTTGGCCCCTCCAGAGATGGCTGAACATGCAGAGACCCAGTTTATGGCCTATTTGTTGGGTCAGCAGACAGCTTGGACCTCCAGCTCCACCCATTGAAGTCAGCATCAGTCTGATCTCTTTCCTTCTCCCCCAAAGGAATTGAGCAGATGTCGCTGAATCAATTTGGATAAGACCCATAATGACCTTGTCTCTAAATCACTCCGGTGTTTGGGGTGTGTAAGAGTTTTCCTCCTCAGCTGTACTACAGAGTCATAGCTGCAAAAGTTGCCCTCATTTTAATGCAGCCAGTACAATCAGCATCTTTTTTTAGATTAGAAAACAAAAACTCTAAACTTTACAGACAAAGCAAAGTGCCTTATGAATAAGAAAATTTGTTTTACTGCAGTATTTTTGGTTGGTCATTCCTAACAAACTGTAAGTTTTGAAAACACTAAGCTAGTTAAAAGTGTTATCTTTTTATATAATCAGAGTGTGTCCTTTAAGGGAGCAGAATATTTCCCCACCTTAATTTATTCTAATTGAAAATAAGATCCATCTCATTAGAGGTAATCCTGTTGCAATCAGAATTGATCTTTTTCATGAGATTGTAATCTGTTCTCTGCGAATAGAGCTTCTCAGATAGAGCATCTATCATTATCTATATTTTTAAGGCAGAGCCTACATTTCTTTCCTCTTGTTTTCAGGATAGTGGTCTGAGTTTGCATTCTTCTGAAAATGTTTGCAGTTTTTAATTTTGCGGGTCATGACTGGGGCTATTTTGAAACATGTAATCAGCAACTGAATGAAAGAAATTTGATGATTCACAGATAAATATTTGAACAAATAATTACATATTTTTCAAAAGATTTCTGAATTTCTAAATGAGTAAACTAATCATTTATATTTCGGACTGAGATGTACTGACAGGCAATCAGACAAAACCTTTAGACCAAAACGACTGACAGGGTCAAATTCTTCATATTTTGGAATAAGATGTTATTTTCACCTTTACAGAGATAAGATTGTAACTAAAGATCTTGTTTGTGGTTTTTCATCAACGTTGCGAGGAGGGTTTTATAACCCACAGTGACTAATGTTTTATTACCGTACTTATCTTAAGCTGCAAATATTTGCAGATGTTCAGAAGTCCTGAATACTTCAGCTGTTCTCTTGAACTGTATGAAATAAAATGTATATTTGTAGGAGGTTTGCATGTTTCTGTTCACCTCTTCATCCCTTGAGGTTAATAGCAGCCTGATCTTGAAAAGAAGGGGTCACAAAAACAGCCTGGATGCACATGTGATTACCATGTGAATGAAGGAGGGTGTGTGTCTTGGAAAGGAGGGTCGTGACATCATTAAGATGCTGTGTTTTGCTGAGAGAGCTACATGCAGCCAGACAAAGAGGGAGCAGACGCTCTGTAGGTGGATGTGGGCTGATACAACCGAAGCCTCAGTTCTGTCAAA
Source organism: Poeciliopsis retropinna (assembly GCA_010277075.1). Taxonomy (NCBI): domain Eukaryota; kingdom Metazoa; phylum Chordata; class Actinopteri; order Cyprinodontiformes; family Poeciliidae; genus Poeciliopsis; species Poeciliopsis retropinna. Next base: position 4,894,394 of record VMRM01000035.1, on the reverse strand, counting down.
GAGCAGCCAATCAGATTAATTCAAAGTGAAGTCAGCTAAGTAAAGGGCTGAAAGAATGAAAACAAAGCTTTGTCTTCCACATTGATTTAAAACTCAAATCTCACTTGTTTGTACAAAACGGAAGGAATTATTAAATACAATATATATGTATTATAGTGTATATTTGATTTCTAGCTTTCACACTTGCAATTCCAACTTCATGGAAACTTTTAAAAATATATACCATAAGCTTATTGGTAAAATAAAATGCAACCTATTAAGCAATAATGTTTTTTTTGTTTGTTTGTCTGTTTTTATGATAGTAAATGTTTGGAAGCAGGATGGTGTTTGGAAAACAGAGGATTTGCTGCTGCATTGGTGGTACTTATGAAAAGCTTGAGAACTATTTAGTCAATGGTAAATCTATGTAAAGCTTGCACTTGGTGATTTTGAGTAATGATGACATAGCAACTTGCAACAATGATGGAAGCATTTTTATCTTTTTTTTTCTGCAGTAAATAACTTCCAGCAGGTTGTCTGGAAACTTGGACTTCAAAGCTCTGTGTTTGGAGCTATTCTGTCTTTAGCTATGCCAGGAGATTTTTGTTGTAATACAGCTTTATGCTGATGACACCATTCTTTATTGGGATGCTGTTCCCTTAGTACTTGATCATGTTCAGTCTGGCTTGAATATTCAGTTGCTTTTGTTAAGTGAAGCTTCACATGTCGAACAAAAAACAATAGCTGGCATAGTACTACAAAATTATCTAAAAATTGTATTCAGGATTCTGGTATTTAACAAATAGAAATAAGTTTGGCAATCCAAACTGACCATAAACAGAAAATGTCTGCTGTCATTGAATTTCAAAGGGCGAGGGAAAAAAATGCTCTTGTCTTTATGCAGTGTATGTTGATATTTGGTTTCAACTGAACTGGAAAGTGCCAAAAAGTCCAGTTCCACTATCACTTTCTTGTTCTTTTTTTTTCAGAAAAAAAAGAAAAAGATGTGCAGCTTTTTTTTCTGCACATCATTTTCAGCTTCAGCTTAAAAACCGTCACATTCAGCTACTATTTGGCCCCTTTTTATTACCAGTTTTAACTGAGTAAGAGCATATTGTTGCATGTTTGTTTGATTTGTGATTGAAACCCTGTCTCTCTGAGATCTAGAAATGGATGGCATTTATGAACACTGAATCTATTTTTAACATTAATATGAAGGATAATCTTCAGGACTTCTGATGCGCTATTTGGCCTTTTCCTCTGGTTTCGTGAACAGAGAACATCAGACATGAAAAGGGAGGAGAGGTGGGAGGGGCTGAGAGGCAAAGAGGAGAGAGAAAAAGGGAAGGAGGGAGCAGCCACTCAGCAGCAGGTTAGTGAAAGCAGCAGCCACAGGAGGAGGAGGAGGAGGAAGAAGTAAGCAGGAGGAGAAACTGGAACGAGAGAAACTGTGTGGCTGCAGTCAGGAGCGACACAAAAACACAGGCAGGGAGGTGGAGATCTGGAGAGAAGAGAAGGTAAGAAGACTGCTTGCATTTTCTGTCAGCATTCGCTTGTTTTCAGTGTGAACACAAGGCATCAGCTGCCCGACTAGGCTGGGTGGATCTTCCATTCAGTGAGTGTTTCCCCCCCTTTCTTCCTCCGTCTGCCAGCTGACGGCACGCTGTGTGTGGAGGGAGCAGAGTGCTGTAGCACTGCAGAGAGATGGAGAAGAGCGGGAGGGAGAGAGAGAGGGTAGCATTACACTCTACAGATAAGAGGAAGTAGAAACAGAGATCTGTCAGGAAAACCAGTGGAAACAGGAAGAAAAAACTGACATCTGCCTTTGCTTTTCTGCATGGAAACCATGGGATGGGGTGGGGAGGAGGGAGTGTAACCCTTTCAGCATCTGTGTACAGGAGAGACAGCTGTCAGCATCAGTAGTTTCCCTCCATGTTAGAGATGATATAAGTTTGGGTCTGGCCACACCCTCTGCGAGATGAGATTAGATGATGGGAGGCTTTCGTGGCTGCAGATGAGTGAGGAAATGTGTGTATGTGTGTAAAAGGCATGTTGGATGGTGGCCAGACATGCTTAGTGCTGCCTCCCGTTCCTGTCAGGGCAGTGGATTAGCTGTATGTGAGCGGCAAAGAGACCAGCCAAGATGCTCAATCACGAGCAGACCGAGATGTTGTCACTATCAGATCTATCCATGTGTGGATACTCATCACCCACTTTCCTTTTGTTCTTGTTTACAGCCGTTGTTTGGTGGTTGAAACTGAGATACTGAGTATATTATCAAATTGTGTTGTCTATATCCTCAGGATGACAGCATGACTGAGCATTTGTTGTTTCTCTGACCTAGTGCTGAGGAGTTTTTGCAGAATACCAGACTGTGCACTGCCAATAACAATAAATTTTAAGAGGATGTCTGTAATAATTCCTGAACATATGCACCAGCAGCATAGCAGACACTCCAGATGGCACAGTTTGTGTTACTAGCATATTTAGATATACACAGAGAGGGGCATATTAGCAGCACACAACAACAACAAACTGCATTACAGGCTGATGATTGACTCCAGCAAACAGAAATACATGAACGGTCAGCCGTGTCCTGTACTGACTTCAACATCCCCCACCTCAAAATTACTGTGGGACCATCTGCTGTGATTTAACCCCATTCTGCACAAGTTATTTTCCTCCAGCCTCAGACTGATTTTATATACAACAGAAGTATGTTTATTGGTTAAATCAAAGAAGCAGAGAAAGGAATTGTATAAATGTTTTGCTTGGAAATAATAGGTGTCAAGTTAAAAAACAACCTACTTTCGTACTTTTTCTAGCTTTCTTTGTTTCATCGGCATGATAATTCGTAGTTATGTCCTTTCTGTTTGATTCCTATAAGCAGTGGTGGTACTGCTAACTGAAAAGTTAGCTGTGCTAACACTAGAGCATTATTCATAAACATTAGTTCTGCTAAACAAACAACACAGCATTTAGCAGAGGGTAATGCTAAAGCACTAGCTTCAATTGAAATTATAAATGTCCTCGACAGACAACAATCCTCAGGCACCAATTTTGAAATTAAAATGTATATGTTCTATAAGTGCCCCTAGATATTGTATTTGTTTATCTTGTTCTCTTTGTCCATGTTTTATTTTTTCATTTGCTTATTGTGTGAAAAACCGTCAAACTACTTGAAGAATTCTTAACAGTTCATTACCAACTTCAACGGAAATGTTGAATTTTATTAAATTAAACGTTTATTATCCAAGAATTTATCTGGGAAATTTAATTTAGGAGAAACTAAGTGCGCTAACCGTTTTTGAAGTTAGCAAAAAACGATAACGTATTAGACAGTGCTGTGAAGTATTTGTAGCACTTAAATCCATATTTCTGTTTTAATTTTTTTGACCTCACCTAAATGTTTCACACCAAACAAATGTTAACATCATAAAGTAATTAAAAAAGGGCTTTTATAAATGATTATTTTCTTTAAGGAAAAAAGCTATCCCAACCCGTTCCCATCTTAAAAACAATTAACTGCATTGTTGAAACATTATTACCGTATTTTCCGGACTATAAATCGCAGTTTTTTTTCATAGTTTGGCCGGGGGTGCGATTTATACTCCGGAGCGACTTATGTGTGAAATTATAAATTATATTATATCATATCACATGTTATTTTCACATTAAACCGCCAGAGGGCGCTCTAGGCCTGTGTTGATAATATGTGTGGTAGAAGCTACCTCCGGAGTTAGCTGAGATGCTTACAAGCGACACCGAAGATGAAGATTTAGTGATTTGGAGTAACAGGGATGGTTTGGTAAACTTGTTAGCATGTTATTTATGCTATAGTTATCTGAATAACTCTTAATATGTTAACATACCAGCCACGTTCTCAGTTCGTTGTTCATGTGTCATGTAACGTTAGCATACCGTACAATTATTCAGCCTGTTGTTGCCTCTATTCTATTTTTATTGCCTGTCAAGATGGCATGTCTGTTCCTGGTGTTGCATTTTTTCAAATAAATTTCCCCAAAAATGCGACTTATACTCCTTATATATGTATTTTTCTGCTTTATTATGCATTTTAGGGCTGGTGCGACTTATACTCCGGAGGGACTTACAGTCCGGAAAATACGGTAATTCAAATTTGTGACTAATCAAATTTTGGCTGTCTTAGCCACACATAGATCTGATTAGTGTGTAACTGAGAAATCACTTTACATAGTAGTGTGCATAGAACATAACCTAGTTTTGCCTGAAAACTATCTAAAGGTCTTGGTGTAAAATGTTGTCAGAGAAATGGATGTAGCGTGTGATTCATCTGCATTTTATCTGAATTTTTCAGAGAAGTCCTGACGTTTGATAAAGGCTGTCATCTAATCATTGGACTTCTGAGCTTTCTCATGTTAGCATGAGCTGCAGATAAACCTTTAACTAGATTAGACGCAAAAACATCATTTTTGATGGGAACAAAATCCAAAAAGCATCATCTTTCAGTTTATTTCTGGATCAGTAACGTCTGTTGCTTTGATGTTGGTAATCATTCTGACGTGATGGAGCGTGGAAAGCCTCCTTTAGTGAGAGAAACCTAGACTGAATCCTGTATGACTTCAAAAATTCATGACAGCCAAGGTGAGAAAACATTGTTCAAATCAGTAAGCATACATTTTAAAATATGTATATATTGTGGGATAAACCGGGCAAGGTTAGATATTGAACTATTCATGTATTTGAGCATCATAAAATGCAAAAAGGATTTAAATTTGTTGACATAGACTCTGCTTTCAAACATATTTTTCAGGAGAGGTTGTATTTTGGTTTTCTTAAGTGAGCTAAAAATAGAAGTTGTTTCGCAGAGCAACTAAATTGCTCACATTTTGCTGATGGCATCTGTTACATAAATCAAATTTCACTCATAAAATTAAAATAACTGATTTCAGAATGAATATTTTTCATCAATAAACACAAGGCATATATGGAAACAAAGTGTGAAAAAGGATGTCATTTAAAGAGTGAAACAGTAGTTTGTGCCACAGAAGTTTCTTTCCATCACTGATCAGCCTGTTTTGTTTTTTCTGTTTTTAAGAATAGCTTCCTTCAAATGACACAATAACAGCCTTAAACTTTTAAAATTTATATTAGAGATCCTCCCATTTTATATGAAAGGAATCAGATTAATTTCAGGATGCTTATTTTGATGTAAAATCAGTTTAATTTTCAATAACAGACGGTGCATGTAAGAAATAATTAGTTCAACTATTGAAAGGGTTACATTGTGGCACACAGGGTATTTCCTGAAAAGGATATTTAAAGACAGAGTTTACAAGAATACATTTAAATGCATTCATTTAGAAGAATAGTTTGTTGAGCCTCTGTTTTTAATTTATCTACATCACTTCCCTCCCATGGCTCTCGTTTAGTTGTTCCCACGGTGACCTCATCATACTGATTTGGCAGCAGCATTGTTGATGTTGTCTTTGTCCCAGAATGAACTCAGCAGCAGCATAGTGAGCTGTGACTCTGTTTTGATTGTTCAAAGAAAACACATCCATATAAACTAATTATTCAGAAATATTAGTGGACCCCAGATTCCAGCTCATTATATTCACAATAAGAAACTTTTTTTTTTCCTTTCTGGATATGTCTTCTTCAAGCTTCAGACATTTTAAGTGGTAATTAAAGACATGATTAAATGATGATCACTCGCAGAGAGATACTTCTAATCACTGATGAAAGTGAGACTAAAATCTATAAGAGACTCTGCAAAGTAGTGAAGTTGATGGAGGGAAACAAAAATCTGTCTGGTATTCAAGAGCTGATAATTTGGCTGATGAGGAAGGAGCTTCTTCCTCCTCTTCCTGTTACAGTTTAAATCACAGGAAAACATTTATATATCTTAATGCATATGCATTTTCTACTCCTTTTAAATGGGATAACTTTGGAAGCAATAAAACCTTATGAAAGACTAAAACGTGAGCATGACTTATGTAAAACTTGATCATAATCATATGATTAATTTACTGGGAGGTTCTCTGCAATATAAAATGTCATGCTTTAATTAAATTGGCTGTATCGTGTATTTTCCAGGCACATGGTGCCATTTTATAGCACAATCATGTAACTATGTTGCCTTCAGCTGTTCTAAAAAATATTTATGTCACAAATGACTTAGAAGAAATTTGACTTCTAAGTCATGTGATGCTTTTAAATTGGGCCTCTGTCTCTTTAAGAAGCTCCTGGTCTTTTCCGACACTCTGCCTTCAGCACAACATGACAACAATGCTGCTCCATTATGCTATTTACAACCGTTCTTAAGGGCATTGGACTGAGTAATAGTTTGTATGATGAGCAGCCTTCTGCTTATAGGTTGTTTTTTTTTTTTTTACCTTTCTCCTAACTTCGGGTAGTTTGGACAGAATGATTTTAAGCAAATTTAACCTCAATCGTGAACCAAGGCAGCTTTAATCCTGATGTAGAAAAGCTGCCTGTGAAGTGGCCGTATACCTCAACATGCTGTGCTGCATATCCATGTTGATGTTTTTAGGTTAAAGGCCCTAAGAATACAACTCTGCTCTGGTAACACACTTAAATCTGTCCTGGTTTATGACATTACAAAAAAGTTTGTGTTGAATGACCTGCAGGTACATTTAAGAAAAAATGTAATCTTACTGAAACTCATTCAGTTCAAGAGCTGCATTGACTTTTGCAAAAAAACCATCAACTACTTTTTAAACGTTGAATCTTTGCAGAACGTTTAGCTGCTAAACAAAGAAATGGGAGGAAACCAAAGTGGTTGTGGCTGTAGGAGTTCATCCTGTAACTGCTGGGTTGCTGGTTCAAATCCACACCCCATCTATCTATTTGTCTGTCACTCTGCCATTGTGTCCTTCGCCTACTTTGGCTGCAGGTGAGGTGATTAGAGGATGCGTTCGAACAGAGGTCTGGCTCCTGTCAGTCTGCCCCACTGCCAATTTCCAAGCACTAAATTGTGAAGTTTACATTTCTTTTAAGTTTTGTTTGGTATGTACAGCATTTTTATAACAAATACAAGTAACATAGTTAGCTGATTGTGCTATAAAGTGGCACATAACACTGCCCCTTTAAATCAGACTTGTGCCGGCCTGTCCAAAATATTAACTTTGTTGTCCTTAAGCCTCTTTGCAGCTAATTTGTCAGTGTTTGCTTATATTATCCATTTAAAGGATATTTTTGTACCCAAGCTTTAACTCCCTGGCTGATATCCAGAGACACTACTTCAGTATTTTTCTCATGTTGTTTCCTATCTGTCTTTTTTATTTAGAAATATCTGGTTTCCACAACATAATAAAACTCATTTGGCTTGAATTTTTGATTATTATATTGATTGATTATTCAATTAATCATTATAGAGCACTTTTCGCACAATCTAATATAACAGAGTTCTTTTATGAATGTTATAGCAAAAAAATAATGCAAAAAGCCCTTTAAGTAGATAAGAAAAAATATTTTGCAAACTACAAGATAATGTCAAAACACAATCCTAAATGTAGACAGACCTAAACTCTGAAAAATTCTGAAATTCTAAAACAAAAAATTTAAAAACATCATTTATTTAAAAAAACTAAGCAAATTGTCAAACTTTGTTCCAGACTCATTCCTGTTGCTGTTTGAGGACAAAATGTTGGTAAATTTGGGATTTTCTCTGTGCTGTTCTCTCTGTGCTGCAGTTTTCTGCTGCAAGTAATTTTTTTCACCGACTCATTTGTCCATGGAAGGAATGTGGTGAATATTGAGCGGCGTTATAGTTATTGATCAGTAGGTCTGCAGTGATGCAGCAGTCACTCATGTACGTTTCACATAGAAATATGACTCCATAGAGACTAGTTTGAAAGTAGTGCATTTTCCTTAGTTTTTGACTTTAAATAAAGTGAACATTATAGTTTATAGAAAAAATATCTTAGAAAAATGTTTAGCTATAAGTAAAGTAATCTGCCAAGAACTAATATTTTTTTCAATCGATATTAAGGAGTTATTGACTTACAACAAGCTTATATTTCTTGCTAAAAAGTTACTTTCAGCAAGAAATATGTTTAGTTTCTTGCTGAAAGTAAGAAAGATATGTTAAGATATTTGCACTACAAACTTGACCAAAAATACTTGGTAAGATTTTGTGTTTTTGCAATGAACTTTCCACACTGAATCTTTGAGGTGAAGCACATTCCTGGCATATCTCCATCATACAGTAATGATAATGTATTCTTTCGGCAGACTGAGTCTCCTTTCTGCCCAATCAGGAGCTTTCCTTTTAGGTGTATGACTGTGATTGCTTTACAAAGGTTTTTAACTCCAGTTAAACACAAATGCAAAGCTGAAAGAGCTTTGCATTAGGGTGACATAAGAGCTTTGTCTCAATCACACAGGAGGTGTGACTTACACAAAAGTTGATTAATATTTTCCTCTTCCCTCCCCTCAGGTTTCCCCTCCTCACCTCACTGACACATGAAAGAAGACATGCCGGTTCTCACAGCAGGAGCGGGTAAGACGACAGCCGGTGTGCCGTACTGCGCTCCGGCTGTTTGGGTTCATCTCCACAATGTGTTTCTGTTCTCCGCAGGACTGCATGAAACGCTGGCCCTGCTGACCTCTCAGTTGCGGCCTGATGCCAACCACAAAGAGGACATGGTCTTCCTCAAAGATGTCTTCAGTGAGAGGAGCTTGGGATACCTCATGAAGGTGAGAAATCCTCCTGAAAAAGACAGTATTGTTTTATTTTTGCTTTGAATTGAAATACCACCACATTAATTTTCTTTACAAAGTTTATTTCCAATGCATGGTCCTTCTAGATCACAGTCCTATGTAGACTGAAAGTGAAAGTTTGTCCATTGAGTCAGGTATTACTGAGGGGAAGGAAACATCTGTCAGGAGAATATACATCAGCAAAAATGTTTTATTCAGCAGTTTGAGGTCCTCAAATCCCAGGAGTTTTCCAAAGCTAAAATTAGATCCGCCATGAGTAGAAAGTAATCCAGAGGGTTATGTTCTCAGGAGACCTGAGAAACCCGGCGACAGACCTGGGGCCACATCAGCCATAATGCTGGCATTATTACTGATTCTGTGTCTTTCATATTGGTGTCATTGCATTTCCAAAATCACCAATTTACTCACCAAAGTTCTGATACTGCTGCAGCAACAGAAGCTGCACTGGTAACCATTCATTTCTTTCCTTACCAATACTGTTGTTGTCTAACAAAACTCCTGTCGTCAGCAGGACATGTTGGGAGTTATGGAGCTCCCAACACATAAAAAAAGTTTGTTGTTTTTTCCAAAGAGGACAAGAAAAATACTGATTTTGATTTCACAATATAATCTTCTTCTTTCCGGAAGAGTTCACTTTTGTTAACTTTAAGGGACCTGCAGAGTAGGAGAGTTATTTCTCCTGAACAGATAAAATCCTCATTCTCACTATTTGGACTTATGGTTTTTGGTTTATATGTCCGAAGCGGTGACCAGTGGAATATTATTTTTTTTTCCAAAGGGTGGACAAAAAAAGTATTGAAGCTTTTTCCTTTACCCAGCATATAGGTTTATGAGTGTTTTCAGCTTTAAGCTTTCCAAATGGGACTCATCAGCTTCCCAAATGTGGAAAGAGGGTGTGCTAGGTTTTTTCCAAGGCTACATAAAAATGGCAGTTTGATATTGTTCAAATGTTATCTTTTCCATAATTTCTGGTGTGTTTTCTGTAATAATATAATATTTTACCCATCTTTGTTTAAATTAGCATGTGTGCAATAGCCAATCAGACTTTAACCCGCAGCCTTGCTGAAATCATCCCTGGACATATTTTTGTGTCCACAGATTCACGAGAAGCTGAGACAGTATGAGAGGCAAAGCCCCACGCCGTTGCTCCACAGCGCCTCCTCTCTGGCTGAAAATGTAAGCTCATCTCACACACTCCATAAATTATTTTCCCACTTGAACGCAGCTTCCAGCCTCTGTGAGTTAGCTCTTGTGGAGAAGCAGTGCAAGTTTCAAAAATGAATTTTAATGTTGCCAAATGTGCTGAATCATCCTGACGCTCCTCTAATGAAGCCTAACATCCTGCTTCTCTCTTCCTCACGTCAGTGGGAGGAAAGTGCTGACCTCCGTTATTTGCTACTCCTCTTTCCGTCTGTTTGTCTGTGTAGCAGTCTCTAATTACTCCACTGTAAGCTGAGTGAACATCGTTTGTGTTCAGCTGCATTTAAAGGTTTTTGGGGATTTCTCAGGTGGCAGAGGAGCTGCAGGCTGGACCAATGAGCTCAGAGGAGAAGGAACTGCTGCACCTGCTGACGTCACCACATCTGAAGGTAAACACACAATCAGCAGCTTCTGTTTTCCAATCCCAACAACTGTGCTTCCATTTTAAGAAACTTCATTTAAGGACCTGCAACCAAAGCAGTAACTTTACATTTTTACACATTCAAAGGGGCAGTATTATGTAAAATTGACTTTTTTGAACCTTGCATAATGTTGTAAAGTTATTCCCACATCAAAAACATACCTGGAGTGTTGCTTTGATTCTTTCATGCATGTTTGAGGAATCCTTTAATCTCACCATTCAGCTGTGCAAAACATCTGGGTGGACCTTAGCTCCACCTTCAAGACGCAGCTCCTCCTCAGAGCTGAGGTTTTCAAGCTTCAGAGCTTCCACCTCACAGAGCAGCTCTCCCACAACTCCACTCCTCAGTTCCTTCAGACTAGCCAGGAGCAATTAGCAAACACCTGCAGAACTCATTATACCAGCTACTTCTCAGTGCGACGCTGGTAAAAATGTCTTTGAAGGGTTAATATAGGATTGACGTTGAGATGACTTCCAGAGGGCGGAGTTTCAGAAAGGGCAGGAGTTTTTAAAGAGACAGACGTCCAATTCTAAGGCTTTAATTTATGAAGTCAAGTTTCTTTCAAGTCACATTTGATTTACAGCTCTGGAAAAAATTAATAGAAAACATAAAGTTATGAGTTTCCCTGATACTTTACTTTTTATTGGTATATGTTTGAGTAAAATTAGCATTGTTCTTTTATTCTATGAAAAATAGAATAAAAAACAGAGACATTTCAATTTTTGCTTGAAATAATCTCTGGAATTTCAAGCAAAAATTTTGTATTTATAAGCAGAAAATGAGAAAAGGTCAAAACAACGAAAAACATTCAGTCCTTTTAGACCTCAAATAATGCAAAAAAAACAAGTTTATGTTCATTTTAACTCAGGAAGAGAATCTTATATTATATTTGGTGGAATAACCATGAGGTTTTCAATGGGGTTCAGTGCAGTGGGCTCTTCATTTTTTCCAGAGCTGTAAATTGGACTATGTGCCTGGAAAACATGTAATACTGTCCCTTTAAAATAACCTTTCTTTTAGTTTATTTCAGCAGTAGGAGTTTATTCTCTTTTTTTAAAAACCGTCAGGCTGTCCTCTCAGTGCATGACACTGTGGCCCAGAAGAACTTTGACCCCGTGCTCCCTCCGCTGCCTGATGACTTTGAGGACGAGCTGGATGAGGAGTCTGTGAAGATTGTCAGACTGGTGAAGAACAAGGAGCCTCTGGTGAGTTGCAACAGGATGAAGGACCTGCAGGAGAAAGGTGCTTTCTTCTGACAACTTTTGTTTCTTTGCCAGGGAGCAACGATCAGACGGGATGAGGCAACAGGAGCAGTGATTGTGGCGCGGATTATGAGAGGAGGTGCTGCAGATCGAAGCGGTATGGTTAAGATTTGAACTTTTCTTTTGGCATATAAAAACATATCGTGCTTTTTGTTGTGTTTATGTTGAAATTCAACATTTTTCCTGTTTATCCTGAATCAGTAAATGATTTTATCTTGACAAAAAAACTATGAAACAAATGTATGCTTTTAAATATCAAATAAACTCACACCATTAATGCAAATGTAGCTGCTGAACAGGTAAAAAAAGACACAGACACTCAAATATTTTTGTGGTTAAATCGCATATTCAGAATATACCTGCTGTTCAGAGGAGTAGATTACACTGTTTCGAGAAATAGAGCAAGATTGTACATGAGGCTCAGTAATCTGAGCTGTTATTGATCCATGTTTATTTTGCTTAGTTTGTCAAATCCTCTGAGTTTTTTCAGATGGCTGTTTGTTCTCTAAACCTTTTCACTTTCTGTGAGCTCGATAGAACTGACAAAATTAAACAGGACTGAAAATGACAAATTTAACTAAAAAATAAATAAATAGTTTTCAGGGTTTATTTGGCATTTTCCCTGAAAACACGATGTAAAAGAGTCAGTGTTGGCATATTTTACTGGAAATATTAGTCAGATTTTTACATACTTGATAATGCAAGTTATTTATTACTGATTAAAAGTGTGGCATATTAAATAAAAGAGTACAAGGGATTCTGAAATTACAAGATAAGGGTATAGTGAGCACAGATGAGGCTCCTCCGTGTGTTTCAAAACACTGAGATGGATTTTTGTCTTAAATTCTAAAAACAGCAATTAATAAAAATTACATGCAAAATAAAAGTTGTACTTGTGTATCTAAGTCTCCCTTCAAGCAGGATGATGATCAGAGTTTCTGATCAGCAGGGAAATGCCACTGCGTTTCTCTTTTTGCAGAAAATAAAACTGAGAAGAAAAAAAAAACAAATATGCAGAAATATAAGGGCTGAAAAACAAGAAGCTGGTTTCTGTAAAGAATGATTAAAGTTGGAAGGAGAGAGACGCTGTAGCAGGAGAAACATGAGAGGTTCTGCAGCTGTAGCTGAAACACAAAGCGCTCCATGAGTCAGAATCCATCACGCAATACACACTTATAAAGATCTTTACGAAATATCAGCCAGACATAGGAGCATGCTGGGTGCATCAACCAATTAGTTCCCATATGCATGAAATTTTAATATCCTCTTTAATTCTTACAGCATTCAAAATGTGTTGCTAGTGTTAAGAAACGAGCTGAGGGCTGTTGCCTGCTAAATGCATTCATAATACATATGTGACTGTATAATAATGTGTTCTATGAGCCTCTTTACCCTGAGGGAATATTGATCTTCTCTCAGATTTGTTTTCTTTGTTGTGGCTGCAGCTCAAAATATCTCATGTGGAGGATAGAAACCGCGAGAGTCTGTTGCTGTGACAACCAGACAGATGTTAGGATACGACTCAACATGGATGACAGTGAAAGCTCCCTGGGACTGTCTTTTTATTATTATTATTATTATTATTTAACCCATTTCTGCCTTTTACAGGTTTGGTCCATGTAGGAGATGAACTCAGGGAAGTCAATGGAGTTTCAGTGATTCACAAAAGGCCAGACGAGATCAGTCAGCTGTTGGTAAGAAGATCACACATAATATTATACATTCTTGTAAAAGTTTTCACCAAGAAAGTTGAATTCAGGCAGGAAGTAGCTGCTTTCAATTACTTACCATAAGTACTTTATATAACATTAAAACAATAACAGAGGAAAAGAAAATAAGGTGACTTTCTTTGCAAAAAGTCACTGTTAGGAATTACCAATACTTCACTAAAAGTCATTATTTTGATCCAAAATAATAAATTAGAACTAAACTTCATGTTTTTCTGCTTTGAGCATCCAGCTGCAGTTCTAACCCTCCTATTTTGTGACTTAGTCCCAATCCCAGGGCTCCATCACTCTAAAGATAATCCCAGCCATCAAAGAGGAGGACAGACTGAGGGAGAGCAAGGTGAGATAAAAACATGTCCAACTGGATCTGCATGTACTTTTATTTACATACACTGTTTATCAGGGCCACTTAAAAATACTGTTCTGTAATTTTCTACCACAGGTTTACATGAGAGCCTTGTTTGACTACACCCCTCTGGAAGACAAGGCCACCCCCTGCCAGGAAGCGGGACTTCCCTTCAAACGGGGCGACATCCTGCAGGTTGTGACGCAGGACGACCCCACGTGGTGGCAGGCCAAACGCGTTGGAGACAGCAACCTGCGGGCCGGACTCATCCCATCCAAACAGTTCCAGGAGAGGTGAGAACGTCCAGCAGCTCCAGCGCTGACGGATCCACCCGGACATCACCGGTTCATCTCATTCGGTCATTTGTAATCCCTTCAAATCCACGTTCATGTGTTCGACTGACAGAGGTCAGCTGTGATTAGATGGAGCATCAGAGAAGAGGGGGAAAAAATAAGCAGAAATACAACGTTGAACGGGCACATGCTGATACTGTGAGTGTCATAATCCACCAGTGAGATGATCTCAGCAGGGAGGTGGCTGCCAAACTCTGCAGCCACAGCTGGATTAACAACACACAGGAATGTGGAGAAGAAAATGCACATGTGTGGAGTTTACATTAATCTTAGGGATTAAACAACGAGAATACTGGCATAAGCTTTGATTTGTAATAGAAAATTACTGAGTGGGTTGTTAGAGCCCATTTCTCTATTTGAGGAAATACTCCACTTTTGCTGAAACAAAATAAGTATGAAAGATGATCAGCAGTATCTACAAGACAAATTATATTTTGTTAAAGAGCCCCCCAAAAATTATTTTTTATGTTATCTGAAAGTTTTTCTTTAGACTTTGGAAGTTTTCTCACAATTTTTTCGGTTTAAAAACATGTGAGGACAGTTGACAAGTAGAGGACAAAAATGTCTGGAATACACTTTGTAGTGAAAAAAACACTACAAAGTGTTGTAGTGTTTGTAGTAATTGTTCAATACTAAACAATTGTTTAGTATTGTCCCCAATACCAAAACAATCTTTTGAGATTACTGCTGATTCTGAATCTTTGTCTGATATATCATTCAAGTTAATGAAATTAATGTTATTTTTAGGTGCAAAAACTTTAAGTTGCTGAGCTACAAGACAGAACATTGCATTAACTAAACTGTCATAAAGCAAAGATCTAAACACTGTTGTCTTAAAAAAAAAAAAAAAGCATAAACCTCATGAAATAGAGACAGAAACACTGACAGTAAGAACAATAAAAAAATAGTTTGTGTAAATATTGGAAATGGAAATTTATGGATCAGTCAAAGCTAAACTTCTAGAAAGCTTCAAAAGATTAAAAAAATGTAGGGCTCCACGCATGCAAAACATAAACCCCCCCCCAAAAACATGGCTTTGTCCTGGTTCTATTTAACTGCTAAACATTACATACAGCTGTCTTGCGTTACTGAATCTGGTAATCCTTTGTGTCATATTCTGTCAATGTTTGCTCGGTCTTGTGTTCTTGACAATCCCCTCTTACTTTCTGCTTACTCTCGTCTCTGCCCTGATGATTCTCCGCCTGCCTTTATCCTCTCTGGCTCTATGCTGCACATCCCTCCAGGCGGCTGGCCTACAGGATGAAAATGGGCACGCTACCGAATCCAAAATCCCCTAAAAAGTCTGCTTGTAAGTTTCTGCTTCTCAGGATTTCACCTTGCTGTCTACATTTTTACTAATCCCAGTTTACAACCAGCTGCTTCTACCGATACCTCTTCTTTTGTCACTAATGTAATAATATGTCTCTGACAGATATTTATTCACCTTCATTGATTTTTATTGGCATTCTTCTACCTTTGTTCCTGGATCCATTAGCATTCACTGTTCATCCCTTGGTGATGGCATGTTTTTAAAAGGATGAGGTAGAAGAGGAGGGGAGGGATCACAGATATGAATTAATCTCTTTAATGTTCATTCCATCTGGCCAAGTCCAAGTTGTTCCAGACAGCAAAACAGCAGCTGCTCCCTGCATCAATAATATACCACACTTCTCACCTGATGCGGTACACAACATGCAAACATTGAGAGGCTGTTTTGTGGTGCATTAACTGTATGCCATCCGATTAGGAGCAGGGAGACAGGAGCTTAGCAGGATGGAGCTCACTGTTCTACTTTAAGCAGCAGCAGCAGCAAACCTGCAGGGACTCTCTGGTCCTCCTGCTCAGTTTATCCAACCAAACCCTGACATGAGCTTGTAAAATTTGTGTCTCCCTTCTCGTCTGATGTCATCCGAGTGCCGTATTCGGAGCTCATTCAACCCCGTCCCCGTTATGAGCTGGCATGTATATAAAACCAGGTTATTTTTCTGTCTTTAATCCTGTTTATTCTTCCTTGCTGCATTCTGCATCAGCTGAAGGATGCGACAAAGGTGGGTGAATGTGCAGCCACACTCTCATCCATCCACAACATGTGTACAGATCATGAGGCCTTAAAGGTTGAGTGTGCTTGTGTGTGTGTGGGTGAAAGGCGTTGGGATTTCTGCAGCTTGGAGCTTATTTCCTCCCCTCCTGCTGCTGGAGCATCAGGGCAGATTCTTGTGTTTACTGCAGCAGGTGATTCACAGGTAGAGAAGCATCACTGGAGACATGAGCTCAATCACAGGCTGATGAGCAAAAATATATTCTGTCCTCTTTTGAGTAATACTCTTATTTTTCATTTTGCAACATGTGTTCTGCTTTTTCATGTATTCTAAACTCTCATAGATAGAAATAAATTACAGTAAATAATGAGTTTTTATGGGGCAAAGGCAACAAGCTTAAACTAGGGATGCACCAATCTACTTTTAGTATTTTCAGTTTAGTATTGGCCGGTGCTGAATCAACTTAAAATGTTTCTTTTTTTAAAACACAGACATAAATGTAGTAAAATGTACATTTCTGTGACAATTCAGCACCGGTACAGCACACTTACATAAATCCACAGCTGGAAACATGGAAAAACAACACAGCTTTAATTTGTTCACTTAGGAATAAAAAAAACAAAAAAACAACACATCCAATGTAAAATAAATAATAAGAAACTGAAACTGACAAAAACAACAGGTTGACTACTTTGGTCAAACAAAGTAGTCAAAGGTTTCTTTGAAATGGTTCAGAAAAGTGAAATTAAAAATTAAACATGACGTCACTCAGAGCACATATCTTAGCATTAGACTGACTGGATCAGCCCTTATGAATCAGGTACATTGTCATGATATCTGATCAAGATTTCTTTTCGTTATCAAGACCAATACAAATATTGATAGATCGGTGCAGATCTAGGTCATTTCTCCAGCACCGTTGCTTCTCCACCTGCCGTCTCCCTGTCTGCTTCCGGTTAGGCCATGCCTCTCCTCTCCTCTCCTCCACCCTCGGCCCTCCCTCCATCCTCTCTTTAATTTTTCCAGGTCTCTTACCCAATGCTTACCCCCCTCTCTACCTTGCTTGCCTCCCAACAGAGGACTGTGACTGTGAGGGCTATTTCAATGGACAGTACATAGGTGAGAGTGTGCACATCTTTCTCCAACTTGCTCTTCCTCTCTGCTTTATTTGCCTGCTGCAGCCTGGCTGTGCGCTGCTCCCCTCTGGGCTTTGGGTTGGGGTCAAAATGACTTTTTTTTCAGGCTGATTAAGAGTTTACAATGTGACAAAATGTAAAAAACATTTCAAGGGGTCCTAATTTTTAAGTCTGAGGTTAAGTTGCCTGGGTTGGATACAGTCGGAGAAGCGCAGACCCTTTTTGCCAAATCAAGAAATGGTTCATTTACTAATATTCTAATTTTCTGGAAACTAGACTAAATTCTAAAATGAAAACTAGCTGGGTTTATTTTCATAAAATAATTCACTATCATTACATTTCATGTATTCAAAACAGAAAGCCAGGCCATAGGTATGTATAATTGAGGTGCAGTCTTTTCCTTAATGTGATTTTGTGGAGCTAATGCATTAGCCTCCTCTGTAGCTCTCCCTCCTCCCTCCATCTCCCTTTTTAAACTTGAACGTCATTTGCTCTCCCGCCCTGCCCCGCTGCCCGAATGACGCTGAGCACACGGCGTGACCTAAACACAGCTGAAAGCCTGACGCTGCACATTCGCTGTGACATGAAACACCTTAACAACCCGTATTTGTGCTTCCTGTTGACCTGCTTGAAGCCGTAAACCCTCCCTCCTCTTCCCGCTGTCTTTGCCTCACAGTGTTTGGATCCTCCTGAATCCCCTTGCCCCCCCTCCTGTCTGCCCTGCTTCCACCTAACTGCCCCTGTTGTTGTGGTCAGTGCGCTGCTCCACCCTTTCCTCCCCTCCCTAGAACCAGCTCCCCTTCACATCCTCCCCCACCCTCACGAGGGCCCTCCTGCGTTGGACGCATTGCACACTCAACCAGGCACGTTTGTTGCTCGTTCACCTTTATGTGGAGGTGTGAGGCTGGGTTGTGTGATGCTCTAACACCGGTTATAGTCTCTTCTAAGTGTAAAGCAGTGGCGCCCTCCTGTGGCCAGGTGTTTTCCTGGGAATTTTATTCAGGTACAGTGGCCGGCTCAATCATCTGACGGGGGAGGGGGGTCCGGTCCGGCCCGTTCTGGCCGTGGGAGACCCTGCGGTTAGTCCCTGTGTTTCAGTGCGGGTCTCCCTGGGCCAGGCGGTCCTCGGTGTCCTGCCTCAGCACTGTAACCTCTTGCAAAGCAGCATGTCCTGAACAAAAATTGACCAATATTAATATTGTCAATGAAATGTTTTTGTTACAAGAAACCAAAACTTTCAGGTTTTTGTTAGTTGCATGTAATACAATTCTCTGAAGCATGAAATCTCAAAATTCACACCATCAATAACTTCTTCTGATCGGGCATATATGCACCTCGACAAATGTTTTGATAATGCATGATGCTGAGATTGTTCGAAATGCACATGCTCAAGCTGTGTGTGAGGAGTGGTGTGTGTGCTCCAGCTGAGCAGAGCTGCTCATTCTTGCTCCAGCTGGTTTACGGAGAAGCTTCCGGCTGAGTCGTAAGGATCGGCAGGGATCGTCCGGCGAGGACTCGGAGATCGGAGAGCCAGACTTCCTGACCTATGAGGAGGTGACCCGCTACCAGCACAGGTCCAGTGAGAGGCCGCGGCTGGTGGTTCTGATCGGTAAGTCCGAGCCTCTGGAAGCAGACGCAATCTTCATTTACGACATCCAAATATTATCATAGTATGTTCTCCTCAATGTCTCTCTCCAAGGTTCGCTTGGGGCACGAATCAATGAGCTGAAGCAGCGAGTGATAGCTGAAAACCCACATCGTTATGCTGTAGCTGTTCCACGTAAGTCTGTCAGCATTTTTACTCTGCAGACTAACAGAATCAAGCAACGGCAAGCGAAATGTTCCTCCTTCTTTTTTCGATGTTAACACAGATACTACCAGGCCTAAGAAACCTCATGAGAAGGACGGAGTGGAATATCACTTTGTCACCAAACAGATGTTTGATGCAGACGCTTTAAACAACAAGTAGGTTTTTCCTGCATCAGGGATTTTTATTTAAACATTTGTGATTCTATTTTTTTAAGCAGTTAATGTCTAACATACAGTTAAGGACTGCCATGAAGTCCAGGTTAGGGCTGAAACTAACTTTGATTAATCAAAACCAACCACTCCAATCTCAGGATGGCTGCTGCTGTCAGGTTAATGCTATTTTTATAAACCTTCAGGCTGTTTACATTTGAAATGACTTAAGAATAAAAACTGGTTCATCGTTAAACCACCTCAATGTTTTGAAATACTGTATGTTCAAAACATTTACAGCAGCTCCTCTGCCTTCTCCCAGCAGAGGCTCATCTGAAACCTACTGAGCAATTGATTTAGTGTTTCTGTTCAAAGTAAGACAGGAAATAGCATTCATAGCATGTTTTCATTTAGACAATAATATTTTTGCCTTTTACATCAGTTGCTGACTCCCAATGTTTCTCAGTACATGTTAGAGATTGGGATGTAAGCCTGAAATGTAAACAAGTCAAGAAATATTAGATTTGTCTTAGAACCAGGTCAAGACTTGAGCAAATGGGTGTGCGTGTTACCATGGCGATTAGTTATGTTAGCTGTGTGCACAGAGGGCGTAATCTGTTCATGTTTGTTTCAGTGTTGTAACTGCAGAGATGTCCCTGAATTGATTCATTAACAAACTCAGACATAAAATGTTCTTGATTTCAATTCATAAAACATGTCCATCTTTTTAGCAGAACAGCAGGGAATTTGTTAATTTTGTTATTTGAGAAAATGACTTTATATACTTGGTATGTTTTTCACAGGCAGATCATTTGCAGAGTGTCACTTCCTCCATTTGCTTCTTTAAAATCCACCCAATGCAAACATAGCAACAGTGTAAAGGTTCATAAGATAGTTTACCACAATCTAATGTTTTGAAGAAATGTGCATTAGCTTTCCTCAAGCTAATGCAACTTCTTTGTCCCTCTGATCTGAATTTATAAAAATGGAAGAAACCAGAAGAGTCATCTACTTTGGGTACAATATCTATTGTGTTTTTTTTTCCCCCATAGATTTATAGAGCATGGGGAGTACAAGGAAAACCAGTATGGCACCAGTATAGAGGCCATCCGCTCTGTTCAAGCCAAGAATAAGATGTGTATAGTTGATGTGCAGCCTGAGGTGAGAAAGATGTTTTTTGGGGTTTTTTTCCAATATTTTTGAATGTTCAGAACAGATACCAAAATATTGTATCATAACATGTCAAAATGAGTTGCAGGCTGCAGTCTGGTTACATGTGTTCAGAAACTGTTTGACATTTCCCTCTCGACTTTGCCGATCCGCCTCTTCTTCCTGACCTCTGTGTGTAAATCTGTCTTCCCTGCAGGCGCTGAAGAGGTTACGAACTGGAGAGTTCAAGCCATATGTTATATTTGTCAAACCTCGAATTCCCGAGAGCCGGCGTCGCCGCAGTGCAGCCACCTCACCAGGAGGAGGCGAACACGGGCGTCTTACGGTGAGTACTGCTCATATTCAGACATCCTTTTAATAAACTGGGCAACATTCTTCACTTGATTAGACTGACAAAAGCAAAATTTTATAACTTTGACAAGTGAATAAAAACAGCACAGACTGATTTGTTTAAAAGAAAACAAATTTTATGTTTTACACAAATGTACAGCGGTATTTTTAATCTGCAAGAGAATGTTGAAGTCATACATTATATGCTTGTTGTACAAATAGTAAGTATTCAAATACAAAACTAAATAGACTAATCTTATTAGGAGTTCCTTTCTAAGCAACTGTAGAGGGCTGAAGTTAGTGGATCTTGCCTTTATTTTTCTGAATTCTATATTTGTTTTAAATAAATTAATAGTGCAGAAGAAAATGGATTCCATAGGGTCCTAAAAGTAGCTCCTCAAGTGACAAAATGTATTGTATTGTATTTTTTGTTGACTCTTGGTCAGGAGTACCTTGAAAAAGATTGTTTTATTCTGGTAAAATAAAGATTAAATATTTTTTTAGCTGTTATATGCTTTCATCATCGTGGCACACTTTGCTTAATCCAGTCTAGATCTTATGATTGATTAATTCCTCAATAGTAGAGAATTTTCTGTCGACTCATTACTTTCAGCAGCTGACTGAATCACTCGTTGGCAAGAATGTTTAAAATCCAAGTTCCTAACTCAGCCTAAAGTCACGCAAGTCTAATTTTAGTCCTGCTGAGTACGTACCACTGCTATTTTTTCCTCCCCCTCAGGATGAAGATCTGCAGGAAATGCGTCAGTCTGCCGTTCAGATCGACCAGCAGTACGGACACCTGGTGGACCGCGTCCTCATCAAGGAGGACTCGGCCAGTGCTTGCACTGAACTCCGCGGCATTTTGGAAAGATTGGAGCGCGATTCCTTCTGGGTGCCTCTGAGCTGGATGCGGACCTAAACGCAATACCTACAAACCTGGAAAATCCTCTGAAGCAGCCAAGCCTTGCACTGGTATTCTCATGAGCAAATACCTCTACACCCCCAGGCTGGTGGCCAACCCAGAGAGTTTACTGAACTAGGGTCGTCTAATTTACAGCAGCACCACAAGCAGATGAAGTCAAAGAAATACCTCAGTTTTGCAGCAAGGCTGACCATTTGATTGCCTAACTTCCCAAAGTAATAAATAGTTTTGCATGTCACATTTATGCATATTTGGTTTCATAATTACCAACTCTTTTTTTTAAATTGTGTGTACATTCAGAAGAATTTCTACTTACTGAATTCCCGTCCAAATAGAAGAGCAGACGACGATATCTCAGTTTTCCTGAAAGACAAACATCTCAAATTAGATCACTTCCTTACAAAAGTCTTCTTCTGCAAACGTTTACAGCATGTAGAATGCTTTTTGACAACTCTGTAATTTAATTACCATTTACCTAATTTGCACAAGTTCAATTTTATTCCTCACACCGCTGAACTTTACAGTAACATATCAGCTTTTAGTAGCATGAGTTTGATTTTAGTTCTACAGCTTTACTAAAAAGCAGCTGCTGAATGCTTCCAGTTTATTCCTGCTGCTCATGCATCATGTACAGAACAAGAGCCTGCGGCACAATCCACTGCAGAAGAGAAAGACATCTGACAAGTCATGATACAGCTTAATCACTAAGCTACTAACTAAAGAAATATCCAGAATGAGGGGATTTTTTTTCGCTGAGCTGGTTTTAGAAAATGCATGTAGACAGTTTACTTACTCTCAGATGTAAAAACTGTAAATGTTACTCCTGGTGTGCCAACGAAAGATGTCGTAGCACTTCAAATGCAACCTGTTTACCTTCGTCATTTTGACTGTAAAAACATTGTGGACACATTTTCTGTGGATGGATGTTGCTGTGTGTGTCAACATACGTTAACGTTGTCCCTGTTTTGCAAATCGGAGTGGATTTTGTACAGTTTCTTGAATATATCTGTATTTTTGGCTGAAGAACAGAAGAACTTTTTATGCAGAACGTCAGTGGACTTTGTTTTTCTTTCATAGCCTAAACACAATAGGACAAGAGGGGAGGAATGTTTGTAGCAACTATGAGCTTTTCTTTGGCATGCCAGTACTATATTAAAACTTGAAAGATCTGAACCTACTGACAATGCAGATCAGGAATAAACACATTTCGTGTTGAATGTTGAATGTGAGCATCAAACATATCCAGATCATATTTGTTAACTTGTTTTTGTCACATGCGACGGAGTTTGAGCTGTGTGAACTAAACCGAGAATGTTGACTTTGTAACCTGTCATGTACAAAGTGCCATAATAAAGGAAGCTGACTCAAACTTTAATTATTGTTATTGCTTCCGTAGAGAGTTTAGCGTCATAATGTTTAATGTGTCCTTTTACCATGGCACCATTATAAACTCAAATGCATCAGAATCCCTGCCAGAAGTCCTTGGCTCTGGGTTTTAAGAGTTCTCGGTCAGTTACATCTTCTGCCCGTGTTCTGCTGGTATTTGGCCCTGAGGACGGATTAATGTCAGAGTGACCAACTGGAAACAAACAGAAACCTGGCAAAGACTTTGAAATGCTCAATACAAAACAAGAGCCAGTCAGTGTTAATCTTTCTTTCTTAAAATGCAACCTTCACTGCCTAAATGTTTTTGTCATATGCTGTAAATTTGCCCTAATAGGTCAAAGGTCATCTTTTTGGTGTTTCTGCAGGTTGATATTGACAATATTGACCGTAATTAACTTATAGGTGCAATGCAGAGATTTAGTGACATCTAGCTGTGAAAATGCAAAACTGTATAATGCCACACAGGAAGAAGAATTTACATTGTTACTTCTTTGATTTAATCATTCACTGAAGTTTGTGCAAATATGATAAACATCAATGTTTGCTAGACATAGTTATTGCACTTAATGACTGAATGACGAGACTCTTTTTTGCTAAAACAAACCAGAGTGCAACAAGCCAAACTTATGATACAAAGCCAATAAAATATCCCAGTGTCAGATTAAAAAGTGCAAACTTTACCCCAAATTTTATTAATAATTCAGCATTTAGAGTAACTTTTGTTCAGTGTGCTTTTCACACAAACCAGCTTTCTTCTAAAACCTGAGGCAGGATGTTAACTGAAGACTAAACCAGCAAGAAAAGTATTATTTTTATTTTACTCCAGTAAACATTATAAAATATATTTCCTGCTGGTTTGCACTTTCATTAAGTGCAAACCAGCAGGAAACCAACTTTTCCTGCTGGTTTAGTCTTAACTGAAGACTAAACCAACAGGAAAAGCATTATTTCTATTTTATTCCAGTAAACATTAAAAAAATATTTCAATTAAAAAGATAAGAAGCCAATTATTGTGCCTGTGATGCTGCTTTTAAGTAATGGAAGATCCACCATTAAAACTGTTTACTTCTGCAGGCAGCCTGAGACTCTGCATTTGGCAGATTCAATTAAAATGTGTAACTACTTTTCTAATTACCAAAGCTGCTCTGCTGAGCAAATGGAGCTATGTTATATTTGAAGGTGTGCAGAGGGTGGAAACTGATCCCCATTCATCACGGACGAACAAAATATGGTAAATTTACAAGCTTGTTCGTGTTTATGGAGGCCGCAGCAAGCACATAAAACATCTGTCCTCTTCTGTAAAATGACTAAATGTTCAATTACATCAGAGAGGGAAAGATGAAACTGAACGCAACATCTGACATAAATCAAACTAACATGTTTTTTTTAATTTTTTTATAGCAAAACTATTTTTGTGATGACTCTATAAGGTAGCAACTTAAGAGCCCAGAAGACAAGAAAATTGCTTTTTGCCAAAACGTTAACTGATTCATTTCTTAGTGTGACGCTTCAGACTTGACACACAACAAGAATATTAATGAATAAAAGAGTCATCTAATCTTTTAGAACTGACCGTCATTCAAAAAAGATTAAATCCATTGGTATTTTACATTACATTATGATTTATAATACAGATAACATGACAGAATACAACAGTTTAAAACAACTTAGATGTCAGATTCAGGGGAATGCATGCATGACCGTTTGCTCTGTCACTGCTACTCTACTACAGCCACTTGTGAAATTATAAAAAAATACTTTTGTTAGAAATCACAACTGATCTCTTAGTGATGTTTAATATTTTTGAGCACAACCTGATTCAAGTCAGAGAATTTCTTGACATGTTCAATAAAAAAAAATTAGATCTGCAGGAGCTTAGCTGGAGGTCACATTACTTATGTTCCAGTATTCAGGGCTTAGAACGGCAATGCTGTTTTAGTAACAACTCTGAGCAGAGCATTTTCATGCACCACAATAAGTAGGTCATAGAAAGCAAAGAGTTTTAAAGGGCATATCTATTTATTTCCATAGAGACTATGTGCAGAGACTGACTGTTATTTGTGTTGTTATGAGGCAACAAATCATTCAGTCAGAAATAAATAACGAGGCGTTTTACTCACGTATTTGGCGTTACGTTGTGTCGCATGAGGCACCAATGAATCACAGCTGTAAAGATAAACATGTTCCCTGTAAAAGAAAAGGAAACATTAATCTAACCATGGAAAGACTAGAAGTCAAAATTGATGACTAAAATTAACATTTCCAGTTTAAGTTTCCATTCTAGTCGTTTTGCTTCATACTGTTTCTAACATTTTAAGTACAGCTGGTGCTCGATGCCAGACTCTGAACTCATTTGACCCTTAGTGGAGGCTCATACTGATGACTTTGTTAGACTATAACAGAGTCTGAATTAATTATGAATGTACTTTTCAGACAGCAGGGTGTCTAAATGAGTCATTCTAGTTTGTATCTCAGATTAAGAAAGAGAAATAGGAATCAGTTCAGCTGGAAAGGAAAGGAATTGCCTCTGGATAAGGAACCCATTTGTCTTTCTTTGGACCATTTAAAGTATCCTCACATTTCAAGACGACGTCCCACATCTTTCAAAATGTACAACTGAGGAATAGATTCTTCCTAGTATTTGTTAAAATCTAAAGAAAGCAGGAAAAGGGAATAATAATTTGCTGCACTGATGTACCAAATGACTGACATTTGACTACACTGAGTGGGAAATAAAACTTCAGCAATGAAAAATGTTTTAATTTAATCCTGTAAATTGTAATTGATAAAATTAAGGCTAGAACACGGCATGTTTGAGCAGAATAAAACAAGTTCAATTCAACTATAAATTGTTACAAGGTTGAAGCCTTGCACCGTAATAAGTCTAACTCTGACTGTTTCTAAGTACATCCACTTTTTAGACTTTGAATCATAAGCATTTTTTGCTGGTTTACTAAAAACAGTGAGAAGAGTGCATTGTAAAATACTTATTTCTAGATTTAAAGAGGATGAGATTAAAACATCTACCCTTGTTTCATCTTCATGGATCCTTGATTTATTGCATAAACAGTTGGACCAGTCCATTACGGCTGCCTCTCTCAGATACCTGATACCTGATGGTAACAGCTGATTACCAATGAGGTAACTCAGCTGCAGACGGAGCTGTGATGGTGCAGTTTTTATCTCACTGGAGAAAAACACGGCAGTTCTTACAGAACCTGGTTATAAGTTAGTATTGTTGGATTTTTTTTTATCTTAAATTGTAACTTTTCTAGAATATATTTATATATATATATTTTTTTACATATTTCCTAACATGATCTTTATGTTGTGACAGTATATCTCTTTCATGCACAGCAGTCACTGCAGTGGACAGTTATGGAAAAGCAATTTTCTTGTGTTTCTTGTGGATTTTTATGTTATAAAAGCACACAGACCACTGAAGTGGACACTAGTGGATCATACAATACACTAATACTGGCCATCCACTGCAAGTGCAAGAAAATATTTGTTAATGCTACTGATGTATTCTGCAAATAACAACTTTGTATTTGGAGAAAATTATAACTGATCACCAGAAAAAAAAAATCCTGGAATTTTTTGGAACTTTTTTTTTTTTATTTTTACAATCAATCCAAAACAACCAATCAGAGCCAGGGGGAGGGCTTCAGTGGTGTCAGTCAAAGGTGGGACCAAGTCACTGTTTTTTGCAAGTCTTAAGTAAGACTCAAGTCCGAGTCAAGTCTCAAGTCGTCAGCTTGGAATTTCAAGTCCTTTCGAGTCGTTTTTCTTTTTTAAACATTGTTCCAATTATGCTAAATGTAAATAATAGACCGTGTGTTCTTTTAAAAATCAAACACACAATGCACTCATTGCAAATAAAGCACAGTGGTTTTGAATTTGGAAGTGATGGTAAAACAAATATTTGTCAGTCTAAGTGGGGTTAAATCTACAGCCAATTTCACATCTCAGTATTGATGAAAACATGTTACCTGAATCAAGAATCACTAACCAAGACACAAAACAAGGTGCTGCATTACCATCCAGAAACACTCAGAACTACCCCACAGCGTGATGTCCGCCTCTTACAATTGTACAATTTTTTACTTTTACAGCAATTTCTGAAGGATAGCAAAATTACTGGGTTTTGATTTGTTTTCTAGCAAAATTATACCACTTGGAAATGGTATTTCAACGACCATCACGCCGCCATTTGAAGAGTTCGCATCACCACTCATGAAGGCGCATAAACGTTTTTCTTGGTACAGTAAGTTGATACTCTGCCATTAACACATTGAGTAGTATTGATTGACAGCACTAAGCCCCTCCTCCTGACTCTGATTAGTTGTTTTTGATTGTGAGTGATTTCTTCACACAGCAATAGTAGCTCAGGCAGGAGCTAGAGGAGTTTTATCTTTTTACAGATTATTTGTCTCATACTAAACTGTCTAGACATGGTGACAGTTTTAACAAATACAAAAAAACCCCATATTTTTGTAAAAGTTACATACTGCAGCTTCACAGTTTTAACCAAAGTCCAGTGAAACGGCTCTGATAACTTTGACTTAATCATTTGGCTGAGATTTCTCATCTTTATTATCCTTTAAGAACATTTTTTTGCTAAAAACGTTTCTCCCTAAAGATATTTTACTGCCAGCGGTTGGGTCTGCCATAATTGTGTAATACTGAAATAATTAAAGTCAGCACAAAGGATGTAAAAGACCCACTCATTTTTATCTTCTAGGAAACATGTCTTTTAATGGTGCAACTATGCAACCTTTCCCATTTGTTTAAGTGAAGAAGCAAGTGCTTAACATTTATTAGTACCTTTAGGAAAATTAGTTTTTAATGTACAGCATTATATCAAACATAGCAAAGTCGTCTCTACGGCTTGTAATCCTGCAAACCACAGACACCCAATCTGCCTTTTATTGTAAATAATGCAAAAGTTAAAACTGTAATTTGAAGTGAAGCCGTTTTTTTTGTGTGTGTACAGTGGCACAAATTTTACATGTCATAATCTAATTTTCTCCATTAGAAAAAGAAACAAAACAGTGGAACAAATTGTAGATACATAAAGGCAGATTGTTATATTTTCTGCTTAAATATTCAGTTTTAAGGTCTGCCTGTTGGGGTAGAATTTAGTAAATTATCTGCATTACAAGCATTCAATCTGAATATCTGTGTTATAAAGCAGAAAAACAGATTATCTAAATGCATAATTTTCTTCATGCATTTTTAATAAATTAGTTTTAGAGTTTTTTTTGCCCTCATCTGTTTTTCTCCACTTATAAACACAGTAATTATTAGCCCCCAAAAAATTAAACAAAAAAAAAATTAAAAATTAAAGTAGCAAACAAATATTGTGAGAAAATTTATCTACTGCCGAGTAGAGACAGCACTCATTACATAACCTCGTTTGAATGAATTATGTCTTCATATCTAAACCATCTGTACATATTTTAAATTATCTTCAAAATGTTATCAGAAAACCCACAATATTGCACCAGTATCATCGTAAGCTCCTGTGTCACCACTAGATGGCAGAAGCAGCGCACACACGCTCCAGTGAAGGACAGATTTATGGTTCTAAAGACATTTCTTCTCTGAAATTGTTTTGTAATGACGATCCTAACATCCCAACCGTAATCGGTTTCGGGCACAGATAGGCGTGTCACTTGTTGACTTGCGCTGTGAGATATGGGAGGAAATAAAATGCCTTTAAATTCATATTTCTCAGGGGTGATGCTGATAAAGGCCACGTGTTATTGAATCAGATTTCTGCATCTGCTCATAATAACACACAGCAACAAGCCGCTTCTCTGCTATCAGGCGATCTAATCTGATCTGTGCCGCCTCTTAGGTGTAATGCAGCATGCAGGCCACCCACTTGTCTCCCAACAACACTTTCTTCATAATGAAACAGGAACAAAGCTCATTTCTAAGTGATGGATGAAGGAGAATGCAAATTAACTAAAGGTCTTACTTGAGGTTCTTATTCTTAAGTTAAACATGAACAATATTTTTAGTGGATTTCTTGTATAGCGCTGCAAAAAATGGTGGCAAGTTGCAGTTACTTTGTTTATTATTAAAATTTTTCCATTTTTTGGGTTGAAGCTTTGCTGTTTATATTCTGATTTTGATGTTATGTTTGTGTTTTTCCCCCCTTTTTACCACCTGCCATTATCAACAGAAGAGTTGTTTACAAAAAAAAAGCTCAAGAAATACCTAAACTGCAATCCCAAATCCCTAAAAAGTTGAAAAGGGGTTGTGGATGAAGAGCAGCAGAAAAATGGAGGGAGAGAACGAGGAAGTTCAATTCATCTCTTTTTATTATTCATTATGGGGAATGTGAGATCTTTAGCAAATAGGATGGATGAACTTCGAGCGCTGACAAGCACTCAGTCACAGTATCGGGAATACAGTCTGTTGAGCTTCATATAACTGAAGGATTATATCTCTGAAACCAAAGTCTGTGAATAAAAATAGTGACAATATATTTTAACGGCATGTCTCTTGTACGCCTTTAACATTTAAAATGAATGTCAACGTTTTCACCAAAGATTATAAATCTTATGCAGACATTAATGATGCATACCAGTCATCTGCAAAACTTATTCACAGAAAGGCAAATCAATAACTTGTCTTTCTCTGCCTTTCTGAAGTTGAATCTTCTTTTTCAGATTCAACTTATGATTTAAAGGGGAGTATTATGTAAAATTTACTTTTTTAGACTACATCATGTTATGATCTTATTCCCTCATCAAAAACATACATTTTTTGATTCTTTTCATGCATGTTTGTTCCTTCGCAGCTCCCTCTAGACTAGCAGCAGCAGCAGCAATTAGCAAACTTGGTGATCTGCTGAGCTTTTCAGACAAACTTCTTCTCAGTTAGTTGTCATTGTTGTGTTGACATGCTGAAGGCGGATTGTTGGAAAGAGCAGAAATTTCTTAAAGCGGCAGAGGCCCCATTTCAAGTGGTCAAATTACAAAGTCAAATTTCTTTTATATCATGTTTTATATATGTAGCATATTCATATCAACTGCTGGTGAAACAATGACGTGATTGTGCTATAAAACGACAGTATGTGGCAGGGAATATGTGTATAATACTCCTTCTTTAAAAGAATGGTGAGAGACAGAAGCCATTACTGATGGTGTTACTGACTTAACTTTCGTGTGGACAAAACCTTCCCCACCATGACACTGAGGTAAATCCCAATAAAGTCTGGGTCAGCAGTGACCTGAACAAATAAAACACTGGACTTCAAGGATGGAAACAGGAAATTACTGAAGAGTGAACAAAAACATCCCAAAGTCAAGATAAGGAAAACCGACGTGCAGAGAGAAAAGCTGGGGAACAAGCTTCATCAGAAGAATAATAAACTATAGTCAGTGATAAAGAAGTTCACAAGTTTCAAGCAGAGATCATGTATCTGGGAAATGAACTGAACGTGTTCTTTCATAGGTTCAGTTCAAAAACAAATTACCAAGAGACACACAAACCACTCAACCTTCTCTTGACCTTCAGCCTTCCTGTTACACCTCAACACTTTCATTTTAGTCGTGGATCCTGCTGCCGTCCCGTCTCCAACAGCATTAGCCTGATGTTGCGGCCCCTCGCCTTCAATTAGGAGTCAGGGAAAAACTCAGCAGGAGAAACTGACCCAGATGGTGTCAGCTTTGCTCAAACCTGCTATGTGGTTTTCACCAGCGCCTCTTCCTACTGAGGCGGACCAGGACCCAAACTGCATCCCAGTGGTAAAAAACAAACAAACTGGAAGTTCAGGAACACACAGGAACCAACATTTTTTTATTGCTTCTGTCTGAATACTGAATACTTTGACATAAAAATCCACAGCTTCTTGCTTTGTAACACATTTTAATTGGTTTTCTAAAGACAACATCCATTTAATGAAAGGAAATGTCTGCCTCTTTCTTTGGCCCTGTAGGATTAAAATACAGCATACCGTTTAGTTAATTGCTTGAATCACTAGTGATGAGGTAAATATTTCAACTTTCTAGCATTATTCATTGTGGTCAGGTAAAGCACCACTGCTAGGCGCAAAACCACTTAGGAATCTATTAAAACAAACGTTAAAAATAATTTAAATAAACAATAAAAGCAGAGTTTTAAAACTGATTTACCTACTTTTATTATCCTTTTTATATTTGTCTCAAATAAGACAAATACAAAAGCAGTTTTCACATGATTCTCAGGCCTGGTTACTACCAAAAATAAATCACTAACATTTCTGAGCCTGGGAATGGTTTCAAGCTATTTCTCAGAGTTTGAGATGTGAGTAAAAAATGAAGAAAGCCAATATTCGCAAATGGAAATAAGAGGAGACCAACCAAAATGACTCTAAAAGCCTGACGATGACTCAAACAGGAAGTCACAAAACAAGCCCAGAAAAACATTTCAACCTCACACCTCTTTTGCTCGGCCAAGATTTGCGTGAGAGTTGCAAAGCCAAAACCACAACTGACCAAAATGAAAACAAAGGCTTTATAGAGTTATAGAGTCAGGAGGGTTTCTGAAGAGCAGGAATATGTCAAACAAAACCTCCATCATGACAAAGAAGGAAGTGGAGGGGGAGGAATGTAAATTGATGTCCACCTGGAAAACAGACTGGATTGGAGAGAGCCACGCTGTCTACAAGAAGGGACAGAGCAAACTATTTCTTGAGAACGTCCTGGTTTTCCAGTGTTTGCCTTTAGAGTTTGCACAAGACTTTTCTAAGCACCTTCACAGCCAAAGACCTAAAACTGGAGATCAAAAATAACACAAAGGCCTGCCTTCATATTCACCAAAAAACACCTTTCAGAGATACCTGGAAGAATATTCTGTGGACAGGAAGATGTGTGTCACATACATAAAGTTTAGTTTTAAATAAAACTTAACCAGAAAAAGATCTTGTGAAGCGAATATCAAAGAAAAATGAATCCAACATCAAATATTTCTCTTGAGAATTCAGAGTTTGTAGAACATTATTGCCATCTAAGTTTACTGAGAATATTGCAGCGTGCTTCACGCTGTGCATGTGACAGTCCAATTCACATGCGAATCTGTAGCTGGAGTTTCAAAGTCTTCTTGAAAGTGTTTTTAGGGCAATTGATACGGAGCTTTTTAACTCATCAGGGCATGATGCTTTATGTTGCATGTGGGATGTTCCAGTTTCACTTTACTAATTACCAGAGTGCACACAGAATCCCCATGCAATGTCCTGAGAATCTGGGGAAAATGACAGTAGATTTGCTAAGAGACTAAGTCTGCCGTTTAATTACATGAAGAAGAGATTATTAGCCTTGCTAAGTATTCTGAATGCCACTGATTTCCCCAGAGCAGGTTAGGTACACATAAAAAGAGCATCCTGTTGAGTCTGACACCAGCCATCAAATTAGTAATCAACACTCTTCAGGAATAAACAGTCAACAGGTAATTATAATTCAGCGCCAGGTAACAGAGAGAAATGTATCTAAAATGGAGGACGCACTTTTAGACTTCTTTCGTGATAAAGCAGATCAAACTCTGAAAGATTGAGTCAACAGCTCTGTCAATGTTTTGCCTGCTTCCACTTTAAAATGCAATTATGTGTTCAGTAGCTCCAGTAAAATTAGATTTACATACATTAATTATGGATACCAAGGTTAAACGTATCAAAATCAAAGGCTCTGTGAGCAAAAAGCTTCATCAGACCAGGTTGGAAATCCACTTCAAGGCAAAATTCAAATGAATAACTCACACCTCCTCTAGCTGCTGAAAATGACAAAATGAGGCCCAAATTTTCTCCCAGATGCAATTTCTTCATTCGTCTCTCAAGTGGAGGTCCCAGTGTTAAAGCACTTTGCACAATTTTTCTTTTTTAAAGCTCCCATTATCCTCAAAATTATCTTTGTACTACGCAAACTCTAATTCTCCCTTTAACATGAATAAAGAGCATGAAGATGTGATGTCTGAGTGGTGAACTATTAAAATTATTATGGATTATAGACACAAAGGATAAAAGCAATCTTATATTAATGGAATAAAGTGGTTATTAAGCATGTAGAAGGTTAGTGGTTTGATCTCTAATACACATTAAATAAATGTTATTTTATATCTTATATGGAGATAAATGGATCCATTTTCAAATTTCACCTGAAGACCTTATTGCAGTTTATTTTGGTTCTAATCTGAAAACAAATCAGGACAACCAAGATGATTAGGTGACATCCTGCTGGTGGATATTGTTTGTTTGGGGTACAAGAAAACATTTCCATACTGGGACAAGTTAATTTTAGAAAATTACTTTCACCTGCTGCCTAAAGACTCGACTTAGACTCCTCGTCTGACCCTCAAACTTAGCAAAGTTTCTTGTCTCACACAATAAAGAGTAAAAGGAAGCGACACTGCAGCAGCTGCACGTTGCGCTGTGAAAGGATGCACTTGACTACTGACGTTCATGGATTATGGGCTTTTAATTGCTCATAAAAATCTGTTTATTCAAGCTGTAGCTTCATAATAACGACTACATGAAAGCCTCTCCGACTGAACGCTGTGCTAAATGGAATTAGGTCAGATCAGAACAAAGTGAGGATAATTTATATCTATTCTCTTGCTGTCACGCAAACCGTGACATCACAAGGATATTCCCGTTTGAATGTGTAAAAAAACAAATTAATACACTTCTTCATCGTTATATTTCATTTTATAGCTTAGAGCTGGACGTCTTTATTATTTAGCAAAACATTTTAGTTTGAGTCATTTATATTTGTATTTATTTTTCAGTATTACTTTCTGTAATATTATTAAATGTTGTCAATTAATCTGAAACTTGCAAAGTCATCCATGCCCCAAATTATTCAACATTTGGCTATTTTAATGTATGCGAACAAATCTGAAACAATTCTGTGTGCTATTATTCTGACATTTAGGAAATAGAACTAATTTGAATAATTTTAGTCTGATTTATTGTCGGATCATGAGAAAAAAATGTTTTTAAATAAAATGTATGTAAACATAACGGTGGTTTCAACTGTACTTTGTCACCGTAAAACACGTTCATTTATTTATTTTGTTATTGTTTTGTTGTATGATGTTGTTAAATCAGGATAAACTCCTCAAACAAGATTAAATTTGTAAATACTGCAGGTCAGTATTCCTTGGTTTACCTATTCAGAGATCTTTCTGTAGATTATTTTACAAAGTATATCAGAAATATTCCAAACAAACTGTAAATTGAAAAGCTGAAATACCACAATACTACTTGACATGCTATTGGCTGGCATTTGCAACCAATCCACGAGGGCCATTTATTTTCCTTGATGATGATTGACTGCACTCTAAAGAGTGAAGATAATATCAGTTTTGCAATCTGCAAAAAGAGTTTCCACTGTGCATATTATGGTATATTTGATGTCTGAATAATTAATGTAGTTTAAAGTTTTTTTTCGGTTGTGTTTATTTGTATTTCCTGCAGCTGCAGCCCAATGTTTAAACCACATGAGAGTGCTGAATGGACTTCAGGAGAAATTAAGCAACAATAAAACACATTAAAAGGATTGCAAAGAGGACCAAAGCTGACTGGAATGACGTGATCTTATGATCAAACGTCTTAAAAAGCTTTTGGTCTGGTCGATCTGAGATGATTTATAATTCCCCACAATGTCTCCTGCAGAACTGGTCCATCAGCCAGTACTTCTACCAGAAGAGGACTGCAAGGCAGACCAATTTATAATGAGCCCCGTGCTACCAGTTAGCCTCTCCATGCATTTACAATACATCCCACAGCATGGACATCATTACAGGCAGAACCAGAAGGATGAAGTAAACAACACGAAGCCGTGGCTCTGCGGTCAGAGAAGCCAAAGAGCGCAACTGTATTGGTAAATCATGTCACTATTTAAGGTGACACAAGCAAAGTGTGTCATTTATTTTTTCTGAATATACACAGAAACCAATCAGATGAAAACATTGCAGGAACAGATTCAAAAGAGATCTGAAGATGATCATGCAGCAGTTGTCTTTAGCTTTGTCTTCCTCAGCATCACTCAGTCACATACAGCTGCACTCTTGATAAACACGATGCAACTGAATTTTAAAATGAATTTTAAAATTCATTTTAAAATCTGTCAAAGTTTCTTGTTGCTTATAGTGTTTGTTTCTGTCAGCTGATCAGCTTGATTCATGTGTGATTGCATCTATTAATCTAATCTATTATATGTGAAGTAGAAATTTTATACTTTATTATCCAGATATTTTTATATCATCACTGTACATTTAGCAGTAAAAAAGGAATCACAAAAGGCTCCCAAACTAAAGAAATGCACCAGTGTTGGAGCTAAACAAGTGAAAACCTGGAGAACTATTAAACAAGACCACTTTTAAATATCTCACAGCCGCAAACTGTATATATAAAAAAAGAATTTGTGGATCATTTTTGGACAATGTCACACTATCCTCAAAAAACTTTGTGCCATCACATTTCCAGTAAAAACCATTCAAATATCTTTGTCATCTTTTCTTAACTTCTTCTAATTAGCACCTTTGTTCCACAGACCCGTCCAATTTTTAACTATACAAAAATCCAAATTTATCACATCTTTCTTGAACAAAAACTAAAAATCAAAGAACAATTCTTTTGCGAAAAAATAAAAGAAAAATAATTTCCTTTCACCAAACTTTTACATAGTCTATTTTTTTAACCCTTAAATATCACATTTTTTCTGCTCCTATGAAGCGAAACTAAATCATGAAACATGCAGAAAGAATAAGAAATCTGATTATAACGTAGTCTTCAGGCCCTATGCATCTCTGCTATGGATAAATCCCCACCCCACTGAGGTAATCAGTGCATTTTCAATAAGTTGCTGATGCACTACCCTGACCTGGAGGCAATTTCCAATGGATAAATATCTGCTAAATGAACCAAAATTGAAGAGAGGCTGAAGCCCAGCTTCTAATAGGAGTCCCCAGAGATGTGTGGAATATCATTTTGTGTAAACAAGAATGAGCCATTTTACATAACAGTTACCTTTAACAATGATGCTGATGCCATGCACTGAATTTAAACTAAATGCGAAGCCCCCAAGAGGATAATTTTCCTCACGCAGCAGTTTATCACTACACTCATTCAGTATCTAACAATGAGGAAATTTTCTTCTTCAATCTCATTTCCTCAAAGAAACCTTCATCTCACAATACAAAGTAATACTGCAACTTGGGTAAATCAAAGAATGAAAAAAGAAACTAAAGAATGGATATGCAGTTATATTTAATAAATTAGGAAAATGTGTTCTGACAAGATGTGTTTATCAGACTAAATTACCTTTGAAAATAACCTTCAACATACTTTTCACTAAGTGTACATTTCTGCAATAAAAATATTTTTATCACTGATGTAATATTTTAGTCTTAAATATCTGTTTTTTTTAGATATAAGCAAAAAATAATCTTAACAGAAATAAAGAGCTAGGTTAGAAAATGATTTCTTGCTCCTATTATTGTGTAATTTGGTTTTTACTACTGTCATTTTGGTCTTTGATTGAGAACAAAGCAAAAAAATATTAGCAAGATTAAAGGTAAAAACTGTGATTATGTGCAGTACTTTTTCTCAGTCTCATTTGACACACTTTGGACCTTAATTAGTCAATAAAAACACTGAAAGGATACAAATGCTACTCAAAGAGAGTTAACTCCTCAGATAGACCTTTGAATATTTCCTTTGATTAAATAAGACTAAAGAGCAAAAGATAATTCTGACAATAAAAAATCTCTCCCAGTTGAACTTAATCTGTTGTTTTTCAAAAGTTAACAAGTGAAAAAGTTTTATATTAAACTCAGTAAAGTCCTTTCCCTGATTATTCAAGTCACCTAAATCAACCTTAGTAAAAACAGAAGATGCCTTTAAGATGTTGCAGAGTAAGTAGATGATGAGGCACTGGACCGCTCAAAAAGTACAGCAACTACATTTTAAACCTCCACAATATTTTTGCACTTTGCCTCCAGGAAACAGATTTTCTTTGTAATCTTTTAAAATTATATCAATCAAAAGTTGTCCAGATTTTTTATCATTATGATTTTCAGTCCTTGTACTTACCCAACATATTGTGCATGCTTAAAAAGTGAGGAAAGTGAAGTACAGATGATTACAGCGTTTGATTTTCTGAAAGCTACTTCTTTCAAAATCTGTCAACACCTGCATCATCTTTCAGTTCGACGCATTTTATTTAATGTTGAAAGTTATTCGACGTTAAAGTGAATAATGTTTTCTGAATTTCATCCTATTACTATTTCAAAAGAAACAGGAATAAAACACGTGTTTTCTATAGACTGTTAGTAGAAAAGCTTCCAAAGATTTAATATAAAATTGACTGTAATAAAAAAGGCAAATAATTGACTGTGAACTGAAACAACCAACTAATTCAACTAATTTAATGTGCTGATTTTCTTAGAAAAAAGCAAGAAAATTACATTTTACAGTGGCCACCTCATCTGTATTTATTGTGCCTGATAATATAGCTGCTAACTGTGTTTCTTTTACAAATCTGCACAAAACTTTGTCAATATTCCACTAATGTCAAAAACCCCACAAATTTGAAAAAAAGTGCAATTAAATTCACGCGCGCAGATGTTTGTTTATATGATAAGCCATTAAAAATCATGCCGTGCCATGACTTTTCAACTACTTCCTATTGTCGTCTTGGTTGATCGTGCAACCCGTGTGATGCAAAACAAAGTGTTTACATTGCAGTTTTGCAAAATAAACCAATTTCAATAAGGCAATAAACCCCTCACCTCAGCAGGTCGCCAAAACTTTATCAAAAAACAAGTTTATTTTTTAAATGGGAAATTTCTTTTAGAAATGTCAAATTGTGCAAATATGCGTGTCAATGGAACTGCAGCTAATGCCTTGTAATTTTGCTTGCATGTCATTGTATTTTATTAAATTAGTTTCCACTATGTGATGAACATGTGTAGGCAAACCTAATAAATTGATAATAGAGACGTTTTGTCACCTGATCCATCACTTGCAATAAAAACTGCAATGTTCTTTTTAAAAAAACACAGAATAAAAAACCCTCCCTCATCATATTAAACTTGTCAAAGTATGACTGTGTGCAGAAGTTTACTTTTTCATTTTCTGACTCTTTGGAAAAAAGATTTATATGGATAAATGATTCTAGACTTCTGTTTTATTTTGACTGTAGGCTCTTTTGCAAAATAACTCTGCCAACATTAATTTAGTGAATCATAAATCATCTACTGGACCAGCCAATTCTTGGTGTTGATGTGAGTTTTCATCCGCAGACCTACTGGTGACATACATTGAACTTACACATAAGTTCAATCTATTTCCTAATTATGAGACTTGTTAAGGCAGTTTTTTAGGTGTATGAAAATATAAATGTTAATCCTCTTTTTACTATTTTACTAGGTGGGATGACCTGAACCTCCACCTCTGTCATTATGCTTAAATAAATCGGCTGGTCTTCAGTGTGTGCGTCATAACCACAAAGACACAAGTGACTGTAAAACATGTTTTTTCATTTAATCATTTCACATTAAAAACACACACTGTATGCTGCGTCACACAATGAGAAAAACGCTGTCCTGCAGTAACAACTGAAGCCAAAGAAGAAGAGAGGAAACAGCCAGTGTTGTTGCCACGGCAAGAAGCATCAGTGTCATGTTCCCCCAGGCCGGCAGAGCACCGTGTTCATCAGAAGCCACGACATGAGAGAGAACACAGAGACAGCAGGCTGCGCCACACAGATGGGAAATCATAATTCAAACTCTCACAAAGCACTTGAATTCATTCCTACCTGCAATGTGCATTATTCTGAAGACAGAGACCATGCTAGGATGATCATGGACTGGAAATAGAAAATTCAGATTCACTAAATCTTCTAAACAGTCTCAAAGGAGCTTTTGGTGTAGAGCCATTGATAATTTCTGAGGGATCCAGCTGAATCCGTCCTGAGGAGGACGTGTGACGCTCGCAGCAGAGCGCCGCCTTCGTTTTCACACATTCAGCCAATCCGAAGCACAGATCACACAGAGAACTGCAGACTGAGCAGAACCGCCAAAAACACGACCACGCCTCTTCACCTGGAGTCAAAGCTGTTTCCGATCTGCGTCAGGTGTGTTTGCTGGGTACCCGTTTCATAAGGAAAAAAATAAAAACGTATTTACAGGTCACACCGCAAAACCACCGCATTAAGTCATCCTGCCTCCTCATGGTGCTTCTGTTGAAGTTTTATACTAATTAAAATAGTCAAGCTTGTGATTTTTTTATCATTTGGTTGAAGATAAAAATTAAGGGAAATTTTGAAGTAATAATTAAGCATCACCCTGACACTGTTAATCAAATGATGCCCAAACAATCTCACTGTGTTCGTAACTCCTTGTTTGGTAAGCTAATAATTTAGACTGCGTGTCAATTAGCTGAGTGCTCCGATGAGATGCCGCAGCCAGGAGTTGGTAATTCATAGTTAGGGTCTGACATACCTTCAATGAGGTGTGTAAATAAAAACTCAACGCTACAGAAGTCACACAGCAAACCTGCCAGCTGTTAAAACCAACTAACAAAAATACAGCATGTGACCGAAACAAAATACGGGCAGAAAAATATTCATATCTGATTGTTTTCTGTTGGGGGGGGAAGTAAAGCCTATATTTTCTTCTCAAACCAAACATATCTGGCTTATTCTCTTATAATATCGAAATAATAAATAATCAACTTTGACAACCGTCTGTTCAATCTGTACATTCAAAGGTTGATTCGTCACCTGGGCCTTTAGCACAAGACTTTCCTGCAGGTAGAAAGACAAAATGGCACACATGTACTCTAAAGCTGCAAGTCCAGCCTATGTATCAGCAAATAGAGCAAGATAGATCAACACATGCAGTTTGGAGAACAGTTTTGAACAGCTATTTTGGCAGTGAGCAACATGTCAACATTTCTTTTTTTGATTTTTACATAGATATACTGCAGAAGAATTAGACCCCTCAGTAAGGATGCGTCCCACACGGTCTTTGATATTCTTTGTGCATATATGTGGAAACCCCGTCGAAGGGCTGGCACAGCGGAGGCTCCCTGTCCCTCACTACGGTCCAAGGTAAGAGAAAAAGGCGGAAAAATCCAGCTGACAGCTCCTTAATCCCCGTTAGTGCCTCAGACAGAGGGCTGTGACGGAGCACAGCCTGTCTTCAGTCCCACTGCCTCCTCCCCACCCTGCAGTTAAGATTTTTGCAGGATGCTACAACAGAGATCTGTAGCAAAACCTGGTGGAGGCGGACTTCTCTTCACTGCTGGGTATGTGTGGCTGTGAAGGGGAGGGCGGGGTTGGGCTTCAGCAGGCAATTTCCTCCAGGGTGCCCAGCGTCGTCTGGAGGGGGACCGTCACTGTGTGGCTGATGGATTCTGAGTGGTTTGCCACTGGGTCACAGGAGCTCTGAGAAGAAAAGATGAAAAGACTTTTAAAAGGTATCGAGCCGAAGCAGGAACACACATGCAAACCTTGTGGTTTGTACAAGTAAGTTAGGGCTATTCAAACAGCAACAAGTCAGCAGAAATATTCAGCATTTCTGCTACAATGAATGGGGAGTAAAACCAAACACAGAAAAAAATAGAGCAAAATTTTAAGAGAAATATTCCTGTTAAGTTTGAGTTGTGCTACAAAAGGCAAGATGAGAAGAGTAAAGATACTCATGGGAGCAAATGTTTCAAGATAAACTTTAGCAACATGAGAACAACTTTTCTTCTTAGTCAAAGAAAAACCAAGGCAAAGTCCTCTAGCCAGGTGTGCCTTCCTCAGATTTGAACTTTCATTTACAAGAACATTTTTTGTTTTCAGTGTCAAAGTGTCCAAACTGAACTTCAGATCAAGTCAAAACAAGACTCTCTCTCACATACAAGCCATCCAGAGGTCTTAGAAAAATCTCTATTGTTATGGTCAGAAAATATTTGTCTGAATGTCTGACAACACTTGTACAATTTCCTCAAATAAATGATCTCATTTTGCTAATTCAAAAATAAAGAAATCTGCAAATAATCTATTTTTTTACTACTTTTAAATATTCACTGTTGATATGTCTCCTAGAATGTGAACATGTATTTTATTTGGTGGAATTTTAAATATATAAAAAGGCTCAATATGAAAAAAACAAAGTCATTATGTAATAATAAGCATCAATACGATTTAATGTAATTTATAACGCTGCAGAACTATCAATGCTAAGTTTTAATCTTGTGTTTTAAGAGAAATAATGTCATAGGGACATACATTTAAAAAGAATACATAAAACATTTTAATAAGGTGTAATGACATTCCAAATAAATTTTAATAAAATGCTGTGAAAGAAATAATAAATTCACTTCCTGCCAAATAAAAAACTGTTTTCATGTAGAGTTTGAAAAACTCCTGCTTTTCATATGAAGTAACAATGACATAAATGCACTCATGTCATGTTTGAAAACAAACTGTTCTTCAGATCTAAAAACAAAAGGCACAAACACAACCAGCATCTCATTTTGTGAGAAGAAAGAAATTATGGGTGAGTGCCAGGGAAGCCTCCAAAATCAAACAATAGTATCTGAACACAGATCAAACCGTGTCTGTTACGTCTTTGTGTGCCCAACTCTTCTGTTCCTGTCTGCGATATTTGCACTGCCGTTGCTTTATTTGCAAAACCAACACAGGCAGAATATTCAGAAAGCAGTGTGTTGTCTCTGTTACTAAGACTATTTATTTTGCCTAAACTGCAACAGTGTCATTTCTATCTGCCTCGAACAGAGAAGAGAATCTAAATTATCTGCAGAGCGACGTCTCGTGTTGTAAGTTATCAGCACTGAAGTTGAACTTCCCTTATCAACTAACATCGCAGACACATTTTTTTCTCTTAAAAAAAGTTCCCATCAACAATCCTGTTGATCGAATCTTAATGAAGACACAAAGGTTTCGTTATACGGATGAATCTACAGGGTGAGTTTTCATTTTTTTAAGCTAAAAAGCTTTTAACTGTTCACTCGTTTTTCATGCTTTTGTTTCACCTGCTTTTGAAAAGACAGAAAAGAACAAACTTTAAAGGAAATTATAAAGAATCCACATGCTAAATGACTTGAAATGAATATGCAAAGGTACCACTTCCTCAGCATGACTCTCATCTTCCTCCTCTCTGCTGAGTAAGTCCAGTAATCTGTCCTTCACCACCTGTAGATCAGAAAGTAAGACAGAGAGCTCTGTAGCAAAGCATCTTAACATTTCTTCTTCTTCTGTACCGAGTGCAGAGAGAAACCTGGCTGTTGTCAAGGTGAACATGGATAATATAAAGCAGCAAATCATTCCAATATGATTCAGAACAAAAGCTCTCCAGGTTAGCGTTGGACAGAAAGAACAGGGTGATTTGAGGGTTTTAGACATCAATGACTCAATTATGCCATCAGAATAAAAGCAAAAAAAAATCTTTACAATTACTTTCTCTCTGAATTTT
The DNA here is from genome assembly GCA_010277075.1 of Poeciliopsis retropinna. NCBI lineage: Eukaryota > Metazoa > Chordata > Actinopteri > Cyprinodontiformes > Poeciliidae > Poeciliopsis > Poeciliopsis retropinna. Next base: position 4,851,957 of record VMRM01000035.1, on the reverse strand, counting down.
AGAAATCTGAAAAAGTGTAGACAATTATCCACTCATCAGAAAAAAAGATGAAGCTGAAAGAAACACAAAAAGCCTTAAAAAGAAGCATTCAGTTGAGAAAACTTAATAGAAATGTGCAATCCGTGGCCCTTTATTTCAGCCAGCTCTAAAGTAAGTCCAGCTTTTATCTGCTTTTAGCGTGAGCGACACTGACTCTAGTTTCATCTGGTTTGGTAGTCGGTGCTTCAGCTTTTCACAGAACCAGAAAAAGAAACCATTGAAATAAGACGCTACAAAAGCTCCTGCCGTGGTCAACTTCGAAGAAATGTTTTTAAAAAATATGGAAACTAAACGGCAAATACATCAGAGTTCCATTCAGTACTCCAGTGAAGCTAACAGCGCACTGACTCGGTATGTAAAACTGCTTTTTAAGTAAAATGTTAACATCCCTTAAAGTACAGAACAAAACCAAACTTTAAGAGAAATAATTATTATGGCTGAACTTAAAGATTGAAATCTCCTGGATCACTCAGCTATTTGTTCTTGGAATAGTTTTGATAAGTTTTTTTGTATTTATTCATCTCATGTCTGATTTATATAATTAACTTTTCTAACTTTAATATTTAAGTGTGATAAAAAAAATAATAAAAAAAACAGCAAAAGGAGAAACAAATGATTTTTTGAAGATCTATACTGAAATTGTTCTTTTTTCATAAAATAGTAATTACTTAACGGAAGCTAAAGATCTTGCTTCTCAAAAATAATCATCACAGTGGTTGGTATACAAACATTAAAACCGCTTCATGTAGTTTCATTTCACCATGCTGATAGTTTTACAATATTGTTTTCTAAAAGAAAAAGCGTGTATAAAACTAAAAAAAGGCATGTCACTGACCTCATAGGCATAGTCAAACAGTTCTAAGATGGTGAGGATGCTGGCTCCGATGAACAAACCCATCTGTCCTCCAATATCACCTGTAGAAAGGAAAAAAAAGAAGAAATAGCCCACATGGCCTCAAGTCATGAGATTAACAAATAGAAACATTTATTTATTTTCCTTTACACTGTGCTAGTTTATTGTAGTGCTTCGAGCAAGGAGGTGGCAGAAAGCAAAACACTATTTATCAGTATTTTACTGCTGGAAAAGATGTGTTCAAAGCTCTCAGAATAACTTGCGGAGAGGTTTGTACATAAAGGACATGTTCTATAAGCAGGGTTATGAGCAGTTTCTTATAATAGTTCCCTTTTTTTGTTAATTCTGGACCTGCAAACCTTTAACATACAAAGAAATCCATCTAAGTTAACAGACAAGTTCTGGAAATCAATTCTAATAAAAGGCTTGCTGTGACAAAAGTGATAAAAATTAAAAATAAATCAAAAATGTCAAGGTGAACCGTAACCATTAATGTCATCGGATGCATGTCCAGGATTAATAAATGAATGAGCGATGAACCCAGTGACAGACATACCCAGTAATCCTGCCACCTCATAGGCTTTTTTCTGCTCGATGGTCTCGTAGTTCAGAGCTTCAAAGAACACATCCAGCACCAAGATGTTGTCTCTGCAAAAGAGGAAATATAGTCAGATTTTTTCTGACGTAGGAAACGTAATGATCAACAGTTTTTAACCGTATGGACGGAGAACGCCCTGGTAGCCGCAGCTCAGCTTCTAACAGACAGCAAAAATATCTGATACTTAGCAAGTAATCACATTCAGTTGGACAAGCAGTGCCATGAAAAAGCTTTCAAACCCTTAAAAGCTTTTTTTTTTTAAATCATAAGCTTGTGCATTTTTATTCAGCCTCTCTTTTTCAAAATATACTTAAATAAAAGTCACTGCAATCATCTTGATCTCAGCAGAAATCCAGCTGCTGTGTGAAGGTTTTTGTTAGAAAGCCGCATTGAGACCAAGAATCACAGCAGAAAGGTCAGAGGTGAAGTTGTGAAGTGGATTAAAACAGACAAATCTGTCAGCGGCTGCAAAGACTCAATTCGAGGCCAAAGGTTCACCTCCCAGCAGAATAATAACAACATACACTCAGAGCTGCAATTTTTTAATATTATTTACAGGTTAAGGCCAAGGCATACTAAGCATGTCAGAGTGGCTTAGTCAAAGTACAGACCTAAAGTAGGAATAAGGAGACAAGATGTGCAAAGTGGGTCAGAAAATATCCCAAAAGGCTTGTAAAATGTGATACTAAACAGAGGAGGATAACTAGAAATGCACAACACAATTATCAGATTTCAACTTGTAAAAATGAGAAAAAAACCTCACGTTTACAACGATGCACTGTTGGGTGTCACATGAAATCCAAGTAAAATACAATATATTTAATACTTCTATCATTAAAAATAAGGTTTGTAAGGCTCCATAAATCTAAGCGTCTCAGCCAAAAAAAGCATCTATAAATGAATATATTAAAACATGATTTGAACTCTTGTGCCTATATGTAATATCTGTTAGATCCATTGAAGGCTGATAATTGTAATGTTATATTTAATGAGTAATTCCAAAAATGATAACAAGCTGTTTTCATTACATATATTTGTTTTAAACATTTCATAGCAAGTCAATTGAGAATTTTTTTTTTTTTTTGACAAATTGTTTTGTTTTAAGCAGAAAAAGTCTGAGAACCTAGAACAGTCAGTTGTTACTTGCTAATATATTATTTAAAAAGGTTCTGCTGCAGTCAAACTGTTAGGAAAACACAACTACTCACGAGATATACTTCTCTGACTTGTTGAACTTCTTCTGCAGGTAGCGCGCTGACGTCTTGCTGGGGATTTTGACCATGGACAGCTCCTTGTTGTAGCGGGTCATGTTGCACGGCGTCCTGCACATGCAGCTGCTGCTCTCCACGGCCGACAGTTTAGCTTTGGACAGAAATGGTAATGGCCGCGCAGGAATTTGGGCGGTGAAAATGAAATGCGTTGATGATGGATGGGATGAAGTTGACAGAAATGGGAAACATTTTAGGCGCAGTCAGTCTTTTCCATCAACAGGGTCATAAATATTTTGACACATCCACTTTGAAAGGCCGTAGCTGACTGGGTTCCATCACATTATTAATTCGTAGCTTCTGATGGACTCATGAATACTGTGCTGACCCTGTGCAAATTTCATTAAGGTCTTCTAAACTCGAGACATTTTAAATATAACGATGAAGAAATAATTCTTGTTTAAAAGACCTCGGCTGAGTTTTGATAATAAAATCTCATAAAATAAAGGGCCAAAAAGAAAGTCGTCTGTAGATCAAACAATAGATACATTAATCTGATGTCATGTAAGAAGATCAATTGTGAGCTGATGCCAGCCAGGGCATTTTAATTGGTGTTTTATTTCAGTAAGAGATATGTGAGAATTTTATACAACAAAATAAAAATCTATATTGAGTGTGTGGAAACTGAGAAGACAGTCTTTAGTTTAATAACTATGAAAACTTTGCATGTTCATTTAATGAAAGGAGAAGGACAACAAAGCGGTTTCTTCTCTGTTGCAGATTTACTGGAGCATTAAGGACTGAATTTGTTGGTTACACAGTAAAAAGGTAATGACTTCACAGTGAGGACGTATTTTACACAATACAATGACATGCAAACAAAATTACAATTGGTCGGCTGTCTCTGCCCTGTTAGAGCTTTATTGATGCATTATATTATCAATTAGGACAGTTACCGACTGAAAAACGCTGCCTGACTTTGTAAAATTTAAAAGCTTTGCACTTAAAGTTATATATAAAGAAGCCAGCCACGACTAAATGTCAGAATATTCTGACATTTTATGCAAATTTCACACAAACTCATAAATTTACATAAATAAAAACTTAAGATATCATTCAAGTTAATATTAGAAAAATAGAATCAAGACATACTTAATTATATAAAATAACTGACAACTAAAGCTAGCAAAATTATCAAAAGTAGCACAATACACGTATTGATGTCCAGTTTAACTACAGGTGAAGTGACTGAAAAAATGTATATACTAAGCAAAAACCTAAGTTGATTAGCTGTTTGAGTGACAAGAAAAGGTGGACTTGCTCTACTGGTCTCTACAATCAACGAACAAGAGACCAAGACAGATTGTAATAGCAAAGAAGATCAGATTAGAAATGTCAGGCCAAGTCATTACAACTTTTAAAAGACAGAAATACAGTTTTAAACTGATTACTGTAAGATATAGGAAGCTGGCGCAAGATTTCTTGTCCAGGGCTGGTGTGATTTTGCCGCTTGCTTCCAGTCAGGAGGTGCTGTTGCTTTTTCTACTGCCTGCAGACCCATTAGCAAAGCCTGATTAACACCTGTAATCCGACTGAGATGTAATGAATGGATGGATTACTGTCTCAAACGGGTCAGGAGGGATGGAGGCTTTGATTTTACTGAGCCGACAGAGTTCTGGCAACGTTACTAATCTGTTTGTCCCATTTCCTGGTAGATAGGTGACATTATGAATCTAATAATTCATAGAATAATCATGAGAGGCATCTAATTGCAGTTAATTATGTTTTCGGTACCTTATTTTCCGTCTATACAGAAACATGACTCAGCTCAGGTAGGCTCATTTTAAATCAAGATGTACTCTTCAGCGTTAGTTGTAAATTTCCACAGAAACTGTGAAGTGCCTGCTGGGTTTTTTAAAATTTTTTACAAATGTGATAAACATGGAAAACAGATCAGTTTCAGACTAAAGTAGCCTCTCTCAGCCTCTGCCTCTACAGACTCTGAGCTTCGGAAAGCCAAGTGGATCTGACATTTCGCTTTTGTATTCCACCTGAATTCAAAGGTCACGCATAAAAAACACACACACACACACACACACACACACACACACAACACGAGGACAGAAGGACAGCAAACATGACTGCTGAACACTGCCCCATTTTACACAGCGGCTCAGGTCGTGTAAATGTTTGCTCCACAGAAGCTCTAATGACAGCGTAAGTCATAGTCTGCATCACAGAGGGGAAGAATGTAAAGCTGTGAACACAAACATGCCCTGGAGCGGCTTCAGTTGAAACAGCCTTCACCCTGACAGCAACAAATTTTCGCCACAGAAAGCTGCATTCAGGGCTCTGCTTTGGCAGCTTGAAGATGGAAAAAAACCCTCAGTGGATAGTTGTGTGAGATGCCTTCAGCTTACTATGGGAAAACTCAGACAGCGATGATTCTAATGCAAAGAGACACAAGCCTTTCAAATATAGCTCAGTCTGAAGTGTCTGCCGCTCAAACACCCTTTGCTAAAGTTGGAGACTTTAAAATTATTTAAACAGATGGCATTACTGAAACACTTATCCACTACAGTTTTAAGAAATCGTTGGATTTCAGTTTTTCCTTTTCTTTCAGGTGAATGGAAAATAAAAATGGGTTAATGCTTTCAGGGCTGCACCTCACTCCAGCAGCTCTGTGGCAGACCTGCAGATCACAGAGCAAAAGGCAGACCCCCCCCCCCACGGTGCAATAATAGCTGCGGGGCCTCGCAGACATGTAAGGGAGAGAGAGGATTTAATACAGCTCCACAGTGGTGGCTTATTTTTTATTCAAATGTGATGTTATTGGATTCATAGGAGCACCTCTCTGCGCATTTAAATGACTGGTTCTTTGTCCGAGCCTTGAAACCTTTTGTCCACTTTCTTTACACATTTTCTCTTACTTACAACAAATTATCATAAGCTCCTTACGGCATTCTTACTTTGCAAACTTAAATCCCAGCATATTTTGGAATATTACCTCATAAAAAACAAAAACAACTTGAATGGATCAGAGCTGCTGATATAGTCCAACTATTGCATCATTTCTGAAGACCTGATCACTGAGCAGCTGCAGCAGGAACTACAATCAATTATCAGGCAGTCTGCATCATATTCAGTCAAGGAAGATTAGAAAAACAAGATGTTAGAATCCAACAGATGCAGCAACCTCTTACAAAAAACAACAACAAAAAACCCCAATAAAAATTTGTTTCCAAAACCTAAGGGACACAGCTAAAACTAAAACTCCAATCAAACTTTGGTGCATGCAGCATCCCCTTTCAGAGGATGCATCCTGCCAACTGCAGGAAAATACACCAAATCCTTCTGCCTTCCTACATCATATCGTTCAACTTCCTGCTTCAGAGTGCTTACTCAGTCACATTATGTTGCACTAAATATCCTTATGGTGTGGGAGTGTACGGCTTTGATGCCAATTGCTTGGAGGTATTGCTGCCCTTGGCCGCCTTTTTTCTGCTTTTTGGAAACCTTTCTTAATTTACCATTTAATGGGAGAAGTGTGGGCTGAGCAGACAGAATGCTGTGAGGGGAGAGAAGGTTGCACTAATGGTGTTTTGACCGCTTGTGTAAGTTGACAGGGTTAGAAACCACTCGGTAAACTTTTTAAACAATTTATTAATACCTTTTTTTTTTTTTCCCAATATATGTGTATTTTCTACAAAACAATTCATGCATCACTTAACTTTTAATTAAGCCATAACTTATAAAAAATAAAAAAGGTTTATTTCCATTAATTTGGGTGATTTAAGCAATTAATTAATGTTTTTTTTTTTTTACATTAGGTCGATAAGCAGCAGTAATGTCATGGCTTTGGGTTGAGTGTTAGCCGTCGTAATAATTCCCTGTTTTTAGCTTAGATTAAATGACTTTGCACCATAGAACCAGGCTGGACTGGAGGCTATTTTGTAAGATAACTGATTCTTTAGGGTGCAGCAATACACTGCAGATCTCGTCCCAGTCTGCAGTTGCAAGTGTTATCTACTCCACTTTGGTCAGCTGAGGAAGCAACATTTGCACCAGGGATGTCAACACACTCGATAAAGTCATTGAGGGCAGGTAGACTTATTGGAAAGGATGTAGAGATAAGTAGAATAAGTCGGGGTCAAGAGGTCACGGAACAAATTGCTCTCCATCAAGGGGAGTGCAGCCTGCGCGGTTCAGGACAGTGGAGTTCTTTCAAAGACTCGCGCTCTACTCCCCAAAAATGCTTCAACAGCTTTCCTTTAAGAGCTGCTTTCTTTTTTTAATTTTTTTTTTCCATTCAAAAAATTGCATATTTAAGCACTTATCTTTAATATCTTTAATGACCTTACAGCAATCACATTCTTATCATGGTGGCAGACAAGCTTTTACATTGTTTCCCTGATATTTTTATGCGTTTCTATCAGAACCTAAATGTGACCAAACAGCATTATTCCAACATGTGACTTTGAAATAATCTGCAAAGAATATAAATTAGACTCAAGTGTATGTATTGTTGATGTTTATACAACTAAGATGTATAAACTTAGTTTATACAAGTGAACTAAACTTGTTGGCTTATGTCATTAGCAGATGCTGCAAACTTAATATATAAAATCTTTTGGATTAGGAATAATTTGATTTTAAACATGGATCGCAATCAAAACATACACATGATGTGTTGCTGGGAGTGTTTAGATTTGAAGCAATTAATGAAGGAAGGAAAAAGTGTAGTTCAGTTAATCAGACGTGGACTAAAATACACAAATTCAGTGCTTTATTTCAAACATCATAAAACTTCATGACCTGTATTTAAGCTCTGTGCTCTGTGCATGTCTCTCTCTCTTAAATCGAGGACTGTCCGTCCATATCTGTGCTCTTTGGTCCTCAGCAGCCTCTCATTTTCTGCCTCCGAATGAATGAATAACATAGTTTAGCAAACCATGCACAAGACAAAAAGCCATAATTGTAAAAACTGGCCATGCAAACATGGCAGTGACTCATAATCAATGCCAAAGACGTAACCTGGGGAAATGTATCTGAGACAGGTAATGAGGGTAAAGATTCCTCATGGATCATTTAAAAATTCCACAATCAGGGCCTCGAGAAGTAGAAAGAGCCGTTTCCATGGAGACAACAATACCATACTGCAACATTTCTCGAGTAAAGTTTAAAATGGCATCAAAAATGGGTTCCTGTCCAACCATATTGTAAATGATAACTGCAATAAATGTATATAATTTGCTTCTTCAAAGTCAATATTAATTATGAAGTTTTTTTTGTTGTTGTTCACTTCCTGAACATTTTTTGGCTCGTTCCAGGAAATGAGAATATACACACCATAAAGCTGCAGCAGAATCCTTTATCCTCAGTTATTTTTTATGGATATTCTGAACTAATGTTGAAATAAAAAGATCAAACTGAAAGGGTTTTGTCTATACATTTAATGTAAAAAAAAAAAATCCCATATTGCTGCACTATTAAAAATACAGCATATAAAAAACCCATGTAATTATAGATCCATAAATATAGTAAGAAGTGTATAGCCACACCAAGCTTCTTTCTCTGTGATTATCAATGGATTTGCAACAATCTAGATATATGACTAAAATGGTTATCATTTAAATGTAAAGGTAGAAAATGGAGTGGTGAATTTATGCACAAGTTGGACCAAACCAAAGCAAAAATAAGATTTATTTGCGATTGTTCCCCTTCTTTCCAAATAAAGAAGAAACTTATTCTTAAAAATATTCTCAAGAACATTTGATCAGTCTACAAACAGCATTCCAGATAAAATGATGTGCTGGTCATTTTTTTCCTCTCTAAAGTAAAGCTCTCCATATCTCCCGTTTCTTCCTTATATAATCTTACTTCAGCCTGAGTCTCCACATCAACAGAGGCATTTATTTCTCCTTCAGTTGAAGGTGATACCATCTCGTGACTCATTATGCAGCTTGTTCATTTTTCATTTTGCAGACATTCCTCCTCTCTTAATCAATCAATCAATCACATTTTATTTGTATAGCACATTTCAGCAGCAAGGCATTTCAAAGTGCTTTACATCATAACAAACATAAAAACACAAAGTCATGTAACATAGAATAAACAATCAAAACATTAATTTAGACGGCCATCAAATTTATAACTTGTTATCCATTTATCTAAACGTTTTACTTGGTGCATATCCTGATCTTTTACATACTTCCAGTCGTTTGATTTTATACTGCCGTCCGTCTCACCACGGGTATTAGCCGGGCCCCGCTGCCCACAACAGGACAAGGTCTCAAACCTTGCAGCACCAGGCTCCGTACACCTTTACACAAAATTTTGCACTAGGACTTTGCCGTCCTACACGGATTTTGTGCACTATTTTTACCTGTTAAAGTCTAGAATACACAGGGTTTTCAGTACGCGCAATGACCCTCAGTCAGTCGCCACTTTTTAAAGAAGACATTAAGTCAAGTTCCATCATTAAATTTTTAATTGATTAAGTTTCAAATCCAACTCTAAACAGGTGGGTTTTTAGTTGTGATTTAAAGGAACTCAGTGTTTCAGCTGTTTTACAGTTTTCTGGAAGTTTGTTCCAAATCTTTGGTGCATAGATGCTGAATGCTGCTTAGTAAACTCTCTTAGTAAATGTTGCTACTTGTAATGCCAAAATTGTATGTCATTACTTTTTTATTTTTTAACTCTTTGAGGTCTTTATTTACCAACCAACAATGACATCTGTATGAGTTTAGAGAAACATTTTTAATGACTTTAATTTGTTTTGCTTAATATTTATACCCTACTCTTGAAATTGACGCTCAGATCTATTTATTTAATGTAGAACATTTTACTTCTATTCAGATCTCTTGGTCTAACTTCAGGAAAAAAAGAAACAGAAAACTGATTTTGAAGATGAAACCTCAGTGATTGTTGAGGTCTTCTGTGAATGTTTACCTGTTTCCCCTTTTTGTGTATGTTAAAAAAAAGAACCAAATCTGATCTGAACTTCATACAGGTGCATTTCAAATCCCTGTATATGAATTCTTGAATATGAAGTTAACTCTCCTAAAACCTTTTACATGTCTCCATCCATTTACTTCAGGCCAGGCTTTGTGATGTATTATCTCTCTGACTATCCATGCATTAAATTGAACTCTAACACTGCAGTCCCTGTCGACTCTGCTGCTGGTTACAGACTTGAGTCCTTCACACAAAAGTGGAAAGATTAAGATGGCTACTATCTGAACCTCCTGCACTTCACTGGTGATATGTGGAAAAATACTCTGAAATATTGCAGTTTTATTAGTGCAATTCAATTATACTGCAGAATGTAATAAAAGTTTCTGAAACCAGTAGGAGTATTTTTTAAATTGTTCTCTCAGTAAATTGTTTTGCAGTAATTTCTTATACATCAGATAGATTTTTTTAACTTCATCTTTCACTTCTTTAAAATTCATCTCTCTAGCATTCTCTGCCAAGTCATTTGCAGAGGCTGTAATCTTGCATAAACCATGATCCTGTATGTGTTTCTTCTTGACTTGTATTCAGGAGTGTGTGTGTGTCCAGGCTGACTTACCTAAGGCAGGCTCAGCGCAGTCTTTGTACTGCTCAGGGGTGCAGTAGGAGGCGTCACCTGGGAACAGAATAAATATTGTACATTACAGCAGCTCTTTAATCAGTCTTGACGCTTAAATACGAACTTATTGGAAAACCGGACAAATTAAGTGAAAACATGTGAATGATTGAGAATTTTTCTGTGAGAAACAGCCTCCTTGTACCTCCCAGGTACACCTTGTAGTCTGAGGGCTTTTTAAAATGCCAACAACTAATCCAGTATTGATTTGTCATATCAATATGATGCTGGTAAATCTCCTGGAAAATACTGCAACCTTGCTGAAAACTCTTGTTGATGAATGAGCGCTCGATACATCATCGCAGAGTACAACAGAGATGCTTACCTGGCATGTGCACCATCCTGCAGTTGCAGTTCTCCACAATGTAGCGAGTTTCACAGTCAATTCTGCAGGCCGTTACGCTGTAGACCTGAAAGAAGCCCGACTCCAGAGCTTTGGACTCACACTCTCCCCACGGGGGAGGCAGGTAGGTCAGCTGAGGGGAAGAAGAGAACCAGGAGTCCAGTTAACTTTCTCTGCCAAGTGGAAAAGTAAATCAAATCAAACCATTTTCTTTCTTAAGCCCAGAAGTAAAGTTATTGTCTTCTTGTTAAATTATAAAATGACTGGAATTCTCAACATTCTTTGAAAGCAGAGCTACATTTTCTTAGTCGCACACTAGCATAAAAAAAAGACCAAAAGATTTCAGAAAGAAAATCTCATGGGGTAAATATCTTATTATAAGTGACATTATCAGCCAGTGGAAATAGCGCTCTTTCAAGAATTTACTTAAAATAAGCTCCTATTTCTTGTTGAAAAGTTATTATTTTTTATCTTATTAATATATTATACCGAAAAGACTTGGTAAGATTTTGTGTTTTACCAGTGTTACCTTTATAGGATGGATTCTTTATTAGGTTTGAATAAACATGAGTAAACTATACACTTTTCAGTCACTTTAAACAGATAGAAATGAAAATCAAAACAAAGTAAAAACCACTGAAAAGTTTTGCAAATAACCAACTGAATTCCAAAGATCGCATGGAGGCAGAGTGCTTCAAGAACCAAGATGGCTCTGCAGACAATAATTCAACAGTTAGCCAGACTCTTTGAGAAAAATCCCCCAACATAAAGTGAGGGAAGCACGTAGAAACGCTCCTGTGGTTGTGAAGGCTGGGACGACAGATGAGGACTGAGGGACACTGGGCTGAGCAGCATGGAGGCCCATCTGCTCCACAGCACAGGCATCGAGGTCCAGCCCTGATTTGTATCCATCACCCTCTGTTCCCAGTTTCCCTCGCTGTCATCTCAGAGCATCCCAAGTGAGTCAGCTTGTTCTGCCAAAAGACTTCTTTTTTTGGGGGTGGGTAGAGCATCCTGCCATATTAAACCTGGCTCCACTCTGCTTGTTGGTAATGACAGAATTTGAAGCGTTGGCTTGATTTCTTTTCAGGTGATATTGCTTCTCAGCTGTGGTGCAAGATGGAAGATGCTATTATCTTAGCAACGCCAGAGTGGAACAATAGATTTCGACTAAGTCCACGCAGCATTCTGGAGAGCTCTGCATTTCAGTGTCCAGAAACCTTCATCCATTTGGATGCAGCTAAATTGTTTGTTATTATAATTAAATATGCCTTTCTCAAAGCCAGCAGCAAATAGTGCCATATACTGACATTCAGAAGCTATTAATTATGTCAGAGATTTAAAAAATGTTCTCCTTAGCAATCCTTAGCCTTTACAATCACCTTCACATTTCACCTTCTGGCCTAATTAAAGTCAGATGTAGCCGATGTGAGATCTGATTAATTCTCTATAATCAGATAATTCAATATCACTTCTCACTATGTTGAGACCTGTGGACCTGATTGTGGTCTTATCTAATAAAAGCCAGGCTTGTGGGCCACTCAATGTGTTATTAATCAATGCTCGATTCGCCTGTTGTACCAGAGCAATACTTTAATTAGGCCATACAGTTCTGCAGAGCAGGGATGTTGTTAAAAAGTAGATAACAGCATGAGTTACAATGAGGTCATCCCATTAGTGCTGCCTGGGTGAGCTGAAATGCAAATTGTGGACAATGGGTTCGAGCAAAACCACCCCTATGTGTTATTGTTGGATTTCTGAGCAGAGCGCTAACCAGCAATACAAAGACCCTGGGTTTGAATTAGGAGTCTTCCTGAAAAAATAAAGATGTTTTGTCCATGGAAATATCGGCTTCCTGTGGTAGAGGAACAGCATGCCCTTTTAGTTTAATTTAAAAGACTACTACTAGCCGATTCTGAATTCAGAGAGCTTAATTTTGTTTTAAAAAAAAGGTTGAGGACTCTTTCTGTCGGTCCAGAGGTTTGGTTGATTAAAGCTGCTTTGATGTAGGTCTGATGGTATTAATTAAAATCTGTTAATTTAATCTCTTTGTTAAGCAAATTTCCAGGCAGACTGACTGGTATCTGTTACCAAGATTCACTTATCACCATTTTGAAAAGAGCCACACGGCCATATTTAGATCTTTCTTTTAGGTGTGCTGTCAGCCAAAATATTGATAGTTATTTCTTAGATTTAAATCACGCACACCTTAAGGTAGAAGGTGAAGGAGATGGGTCTGCTCAGGCTTGTGAAGAGGAGCAGCGTTTTCACAAGCGTGCAGAGGACGACTCGTCTACGCCCTGCCAGTCACAGAGCAGGGCTGGCAGACGAGCACAGACCCTGAGAGCCTCATTACTCAGGAGGCCTACACGTTGTTGAGCATGTCTCCTCTCTAACTGTTTATTACTTCAATACACCGAGCTCTGATGTGGGAAGGTCACATTTAAACTTTATTGAAGAAATGTCCCAAAACTCTTAGCTGAAATATCTCATCTTGTTTCCAGGATGATTTAATCATTCGGTCGTTTGACCGACTTTGAAAAACAAAGATGAGATGTGCATGGATTTAGTCTGATTGGATCATTCTGGGTCTGTTTTTTTACAAAATGGCAGTGATGATGCACTAGCAGGACTGGATTTGAAAAAAAAAAAAATAAGTTGACCTGTGCAGCCATTTCAAAATGTACTGCAAAAACTCACAATCTAATCAAATATTTTTGGTCTAGTTTCTTGTGCAAATGTCTTAGTACACTTGAAATGAGACCAAACTAACTTCAAAGCAACTTTTCAACAATTTATATGAGCTTTTTTAAAGTCAACTATTCCATAATACTGTTAAAACATACTGGTTTTCACTTAGAACAAGATATTTCTTTCATGTTGAGAGTGAAATAACGTGCCAGTACTAGAACCAGCACTTTTTCATCAATATAAAAACATTCACCATGCATTCATTCATTACAAATATAATTGAAGCAATATAAACTACAGGGCACAAAAGGAAAAGGCTGAGAAGAAATTTCACCTTTTATTTTTTTAAAAACGGTAGTCTTACAAATCAAGCTTGTGATTTAAATATTGTGAACTCCATAAATAGTTAATTCTAGGTTTGGCTTCTCTAAGTACAGCAGTTTTGAAGCCAGACTCCACCCAAGAGTCGTGCATGTTTTAAATGTTTGCCTGCTAGAAAACACTTGATTTGCATGAAGGGAACATCAGCTGGTTAAATCTGGAAACAAACCACTGAGGTAATTCAATTTTCTGATTCAGGTGTGGTGCAGCGCAGACACATCTAAAATATGCATGACATCGCCCAACCCACCTCTGCCCTAAACACAGAAATAGCAGTGAAATAGCTCTATTTTTTCAACATCAGTAAAAGGTACACAGATAGCAAACTGTGTTTTAATGAATTTCTGTTCACCAGGGTAATCATAATAATTGTTAACAATTAACTAGAGGAGGTTTAATGCAAAATAAGTATGAAAAAGCACTAAATTGGATGCTCTACCTCGGATATCAATTTTGGCTAGCCAGTTAATGGTAATATTTTCTTACAGTGTGTAAAAATAGCTACTTTTTTCTGCTGGGTGTCCCAATTCTGAATTCTTAAAAACATTTGAGAAAAACTTTTCGCACAAAATAAGCCAATTAAGGTGATGCTAACAGTCACTGGACAGTTGATCTACAAGGCAAATTAATTTTAAAAAATCAGACAAATACAATATTGACTTCAGATTGCTTCACAGTGAAAAAAAGTTTAAAGCTATGGGCTGCCAGTTAAAAACCCAGTGGAACTGTGTTGGATTTTAAACAAATCACACCAATCCCGACTACCAGAAAGAAAAGATTTGGATTGCAATCAGTTATCTAAAGTACGTACTAATTTATGGCAGTTTCATAGTGGCTACACTCTGAGAGGTAATTCAAATCAATTGACTCAGAAGTACTTTGCAAAACTCCTGTGCCTCATATTAGCAGCAACAATGGACACAGAGCACCACAGAAATCCATTCAAACTTAAATTCAGAGACTGATTAACAATCCTGCGCAGGAGACGACGACAATAAAATCAGAATATCCAACTGATAAGATGTGGTTGTCATCTTGTCCATACCAACCCTAGTTTTAGTTCAGGATCCATCTAAAAAGTTTCTTCTGCCAATTTTGTGGCAGATTTTCATCTACTTTTGTCTGATTTGGTCCTAGAGGAAGAGAAAAACTACAGCCAGAATAAAACTCTAAAGTAATTTGATATCAGTGAAAAAAAACAATGATAAAACCTAATTAATTGTGTTAAAGTATTTATTTATGTGTATAACTTTAACATTTAACAGCACTATTTCCATACCTACATTGATGGGACAATGCATTACATTGTCTTTTTGCTTTGCTTTAGCCTCCACCCATATCCAGAAACTTTAAAACTGAACTCGGCACTGATCGGTGATCATGACTCCCTCATAGAACATATGTAAACGTTCTGTACTAAAAGCCTTTTGCAAACCTTTCCTCAGAGCAATAAACACAACAATTTCCTCTGCTTCTTTGCATTTATAAGCCGCAGATGATGAAAGTTCCAGCTAAAATACAGCAATGTAATAAACAAACAATCAGGAAGGATGCCCATCTTTGCTTAGTTTCATTGTGGCATCACAGATAATCTGAAAATAATCATTTGATCCAACCCATCTGGATGGAGCACCATTTACAGAGACTCCCCACCTGCTCCTCCGCCTGCTGCTGCACAAACTTTGGCGCTGCCAACATTGATTTAGGACCTTCTGCAGCAACCCCTTCCACTAAGATGTCTGAGATTTTTATTCATTCGGCATCAAACTTTTAAGCTTTTTGTTTTGCATGTGCTGTCCAATTTTTCCATATTTATTTCCATTAGAAATAAAGAAATACTGATGATGTGTACCGTAAAAGTAAATCAATTCAATGGGATAATAACAAATATGTTAGAAAGTCAAAACCTTTCAATGTTTATAAAAATATATTTGAATTTCAAATAAAATTTCAAAGTAACTTTCTGACAACGGAATATAAGAGCATTTCTAAGAGCTTTCCAGAAACACTTTTCAAAACTAAGCATACATTCAAAGAAACTTTCCAATCACTCCTGCTGAATGTTTTAGTGTTGCTCAATTTGTCATGAACTCCCTAAAAAAGCCTCCCCAAAGCTTTGGTCTCAACCATTTGGAAAATTGTTGAGTGTGCCTGAGTCCTGTGCCAGACTGGACTGAGTCAACAAACCAACTAATCCAAATGAACTCTACACATTTGGCCAAGAAGTGGAAGAGTGGATAGATTATCCAATCAGAATAATGCCATCAACACTTTGATAGCAATAAAAAAAAAAAAAGGCTGTGGTTGGATGATTGTACCAATATATGTACAGTTAAAACAGATATTTACGTACTTACTAAGATAAATAACATTTTCTTTCTTATTGTCTGACATTAAAGTAAATCTTCCTAGCTTAGGTCATTTAGGATTAACAAAATATTTTTTATTTATTATATGCCAGAATATTTATATTCTGGAAATTGTAAATTTTTTTCAAATTCTCAACTTTACATACTTTACCCTTGTATTTGCTA
The DNA here is from genome assembly GCA_010277075.1 of Poeciliopsis retropinna. NCBI lineage: Eukaryota > Metazoa > Chordata > Actinopteri > Cyprinodontiformes > Poeciliidae > Poeciliopsis > Poeciliopsis retropinna. Next base: position 4,835,680 of record VMRM01000035.1, on the reverse strand, counting down.
GAATTGGCCAATTCAGATTTCTCCTCATAATATTATCTCAAGTTAACTTTGATGACGAGCTAAGACATTTGCAAACTGTAATCCATTTTAGAGAAATTGATTATTCTTCTAAGTGTGGCCTTTCAGGCTACTTTAGTAAAGTTTTGTTTCAATGTTGATAACAGTGAATTAAGTAGTAGATTTTAGCTAAACAATAAATCCCAAAATGCTTTACCAATGCATAGAATAAGATTTTAAACACTAACTTAAAGCTTTAGAAAAAGGAACACTCAGAGATCTCCACCGCACTATGAGGTCTATTTAAATTTACAAGACTAAAACAATACATTTCTGTATCTTTGGCCTTCATGTTGTCACTGAACTCCCTAAGCAACACAGTTTCTGTTGAATGAATTTCACAAAATGAATAAAAAGATTAATGAAAAGTTTTGTGTTGTTCCAGATTTGCTTCAGGTTTTACCCTAAAGAAACATGCATACAAATGTTGAGAAGTAACCTAGAAGAAGCAAACAAAGACATGGCATCATCATCTCAACTTAACTTAATTGTTAATGGTTACAGTGATTAGCACTGACTGTGTTATCTTTTCTTGCACAACAGCCAGTAGGTAATCAAAGCAAGCCTTTTCTTTGCTTTCTGAAATAGGTTAAACATATACAAAATCCCAAAGGTTGACATTTTTACATGAACTCTATTCCGTTTCACAGCTGAGTATTAAAAACTTTAACTGATGTGTAGCATTGCTTCATGTAGCTGTGAAATTATCACATCAGTTAAAGACCAAGTAAAACTGAGCTTTAAAAAAAATGTGTTTTTTATAAAACTGCATCGCTACAGTGATGTTTCAGTTTCGTAGACCTTTGATGAAAAGAGAAGCAGCAGGTTCTTAGTTCATTAAAGGAATTGGCAGCGGCACCGGCCTAAAACAAATATGTAGTTTCTGTTTTTAAAATGTGTAATCTAGCTGTCAGCTAACAAAAAGCTCTTTAAAAAATGCATATAAAAGCACAATGAAAACAAAGTTAACATGTAACTGGTTGGCATTATGCAAATGCCAACCTGAGAAAAAGGATGTTGGGAAGACAGCAGTGCTTTAAGTAGAAAAACATAATGCCGGCACTCCATTGTGGGACAAAAGAATAGGTGTTATTTTTGCATAGATATATATATAGATCAGTAGTTTTATTGTTCAGAAATTACAAAGAATCAAACCCACTCAAATTCAAGTTGTAGTAATTTTTATAAACTTCAAGGGTTATAATGTTAAGGTGGGCATTAGAAATAACATTGAAAAAACAAGGTTAGAAAAGAAATACTCATTAAAAACAAAGTTAGACTAAATAGTTTGATATTTCAACCCTAAACTCTGCCTTAAAGTTCCTAACTATTGAAAGTACTCCCCGCACAGTACTTTAGATTTTTCTCTATCAGATAACTGTGTAACATTTGTATCTCCAGACTTGAGCTGGAACAATGTTTTCATATTTTTATGGAGAGAAGCTATATTTAGGTTATGTGTTATGTTTTTTTTTTTTTTTTAATCAGGGTCAATTCCCTGTTAGCATTCAATTGGCATTTGTCTGTTTAAGTTTCTGCCTCTTGTCAGTGCTACAAAACACTTCATAACTACAATAGGTAAGTCTGACGGGGGCAGAATAAACAGAATCATCTTGAGATGGGAATAGTCTACTTGAACTCCAGTGAAGATCTTTGATAAACAGCCATCTGAAGTAGAAGAAAGGCAATAAAGAGAAAACATTAACTAGCATTGGCTGTGTATATCTGTAGACCCTGCAGCTTAATGTGACAGAATAACATTTAGTATGATTGAGTAAAGCTTAGGTTGGGTTGAGAGCAACTCTACCAGAAAGGTCATAGCTGGAAACAATAGGGACAAGTTCATCACTCATTTGTCAACAGTCACCAGGAGACCGAAGAGGTCATATAAAGGCCCCAAGGCAGAACAAGAAAAAAAAAAAAACCATCATTCCCGTCTCACACATGAACCTGGATGCACAGAATCTAATCATGCCTGTTATGGCAGGTTATTCATCACATTATCTCTAAGGGATAAGCCCAATGTGTGGAGTAGAGGTGGGGAAAGTACAAGAAAAGAGTGATGATGATAATGATGGGGCACCTACCCTCTGCTCCTGAGTGGCCACAAAGGTCTGGAAGCCAGGGGCCACGCCAAAGCCAAGTTCGTGAACAAACGGGGGCTCCGCCTGACTGTGGATCTGCACCCGCACGCCTGCCTCAAACGCTGTGTCCTCTGCAAGAAGAATGGAGAAACAGAAAGGACAAAAAAAACAACAATTCAAAAACTAACTCAGCTCAACCGTTTGAATGCAAATGCATCAAAATCCAATTTTCATTTCAGAAACCACCTTTCAGCAATAAATTCTGGGGGTTCTGACTATAAGCCTTTGGCTTTTGAGATCGTCTCTGAGATAGGAAAAAAAAAAACACACTCAGACATCCTATTTGTTGTGACATCAAACACAGGTGCAGAATAAGGCTTGGTACTAATTCAACAGATGAAAGCGCCTCTATGCCTCCATTTGGGGCTCTTCAACACACACACACGCACACGCACACAGAAGTACAGACCAAAGAAGGCACAACATTTGCAGACAAAGAATGAGCAGCGTTTGCAGAAATCAATAATGTGCTCAAAGTCAGTTGTGAGTGCACTGACATTCAATCAGGGCTTTTCCCCATCAGCTGATCAGCCCGACACCTCAGGGAGCTCTATGACCAAGACATGGTAGTCTGACCAGCCTGCTCGAAATCGATGCAGCGCAAATACAGACGGACAAAGGCATCAGCCCACTTTGATACACACATTAATCAAACATCTGCAGAGGCTGATGTGGCAGGAGCATGATGGTTTCATACCAAGGATTTGATAAATGGATCAAACAGACCTTTTCTGAGTTTTCAGAGAGACGAGAATAGGAAGATGAGACAGTGCATGTCACTTACATTTAGGAAACATAAATCTATATGTAGTCATTATGAGGACTTGATTTATATTTCTCTAAGCAAGCCAAGTCCCACTACTGTAACTCATTAGATTACAAGGGTATGTTAAAGGTTATATTTTGATTGGTTTACTGTATGCAGGAAACACATAAAGTTACTTTAATCCAACTATACAGTCATTAAAACATTGCAATGCATGTTTGTTTTCAGTTGTCATTGCCATAATAAAATGTGCAATAGTGCAAACACAAACAACTGCCTGGATTTAATAATTGACAAAGTCGTATCTCCATGTCAGTAATATATTTAATTTTGTTTGCTCTTGACGCCCACACCTGACAAAGATTTTAGTAACATCTATTAATAATCCAGCTGTGTTCGTCGTTTTCTCTCTAAATATTGTGTCTTCATTGTGGCTAAAAAATTCTTGCAATTTTATTGAAGAACTCATTATTATGCAACTGCATTACGGCATGTGGGCTTTTAGTATTCACCATCTGGCCCAAAGTTTAGAGACACAATCAGTGCACACATTGTTGCTGTTAGCTCAAATTATGGCTTGGGCAAGCCGGAGAGATCTGCAGCTGACGCTGGTTGGGCTTACATTTCAGAAAACCAAACCCATAGTTAAAAAAGTTCCCTGATAAAAGTAAAAAAGGAGGATGTGTCTTTAAACTACTTTGATTCTTATGCTGTTTCACCATATTTTATAAAGCAGTGCACATTTTAGTGCTAATGGCAAGCAGTTTGTGCATTTGTTCTGCATCCTTACTGACAAATAGTTATTAACATTTGTGTCTTCTGGTTTGCAGCTTGTGTCTACATCTCTTCATAGTTCAACAAATTCAATTTAGAGGTAATATCCCACCACAAAATACACCAAATTAAGTGCCATCTACTATTCAAACAGTGTCACAGAGGAAATAGACAATTTTTTGGGATTGTCATACTCAAAGTTATTTTACTCAAGTATTGCTTTTAATTGTTCATGAAATTAGAGAAAAATTAACTTAAGCAATCTGTTTGTTGTTGGGGTTTGTTTGTTTGTTTCATGGCAGCAACAACACACATAACTTATTTTCTTGTTTGAACTGTTATCTTGTAATTAATTAATTATTATTTTGCTTAAAGGAAACAGTAGAAGCATAAATGACCTGTTACAAAGCATTTACATCCATTTCTTTTCAAGTGTACATAAAATGAAAGCTTAAAAAGTTTGACATGAGTGCAGTACTCAAACTTAGACAGCATTAATAGACCCATTATTAGTCTGCAGACCAATGGTCCATCATAAGCTGAAGAGCTGCAACATCTTAATTAATTTACTGTTGTAAAGAAGATTCCATTCAAGTGGAATGTTTTAAGAAAAACACAGACATAAAGGCAGACAAAACAGGCACAGAACAACCAACAGAAACCAAGTGATATGTCTAAATCTCTCCTGCAATGCAGAAATCAATGAGAGTCAGTTCAAGAGAAATATCATCACATATTATTTATATGTAAAGATATAAGATCTCTTCAAATACTTCCCTGTTACACTAAAGATAATAAATAAAATATATAAGAAAATATGTGTGTAATTTCTAAGTTACTAGGAGTTTATCTTAATGTAATAAAGCTGAAAGCAAACATCTCGTAAATGATAAATAGCATTACTAATAAGAGGCCTTTTAACCTCTTTTTACGATAAAAAAAACAAAAAACACTTCACATTCCAACTTTGAATCAACTTTTCAATCACACACTTAAAAGAGATGAAAAGGCAGGAAATTAATGTAAAGTGCAATTAGTCACAAACACATTGAACTTGTTGATGTTTTTGTGATGATGAAAGATAAAAAAAAAGAAGGTAATCACAATGAACCTGAACATAAATAAATACTTTAAATGCTGTCTCTGAAGTTGTGCTGAGACTACATTGACAGCAAAAAGTCAGAGGCAGTTAAATAAATTGAAAAGTGCTTCTGGTGGGGATTAATACGAGGAGAATTTAAGAATCACTGTTTAAAACCTCAACTATTTAAAACAAGTAATGTGTGTTACCAAAATGAGAGCTATTAGATTTATTAAGAAATATTTCTGCTTGTTACTCAAATATAACGAGCAGCTTTACTTCATAAATTTTCAGTAAATTAGACAGATTACTCTGAGTATAATCCTGATGTAGATTAATCTTGCTTAATAAGAAAAAATATTACAATTTATTCTCCTATGACAGTGCTCAAAAAAACTCTCCTTACATAATATATTGATCTCTTGCTGATTAGCAGGCACATGGATATTTGTTATTTTTATTTCCGTACAGCTCTTTGATAATGTTGCTAAGTTTGCGTTAAAGGTCGCAGTGTTTGTGTTGCAGTCAGGCTGTCGACAAGGAATCAGCAGTGATGTTTGTTATATCTGAACCAGGCTTCATTCAACTGCAAAGACAGCTCCTCTGATTAGACAGACATGAGTGGTCAGAGGGCTCACACTCACTGCACTTACAATGATTCAGCCATGTAAGAAGAAGGAATTAAGTTAGAGAGAGGAGCAATCAGCATAACAAGTGTTTAAGTTTTTGCTTTCTAGAGCAAAATCTGTAGAAAGCAGTTTTTGCTGCTATCTACAGTAAAAACATAAAAGCAGTGCACATTTTAGTGCTAATGGCAAGTAGTTTGTGCATTTATTCTGCATCCTTACTGACAACTAGTTAACATTTGTGTCTTCTGGTTTGAAGCTTGTGTCTACAACTCTTCATGTTTAAAAGTTTGTGTTTTAAACGGAAGAAATTTAAGTTGTTGTTGTTTTTTTTTTTTTGGAAGATTCTGTAAGTTTTTTTGTGTAATATTAAAACATATTCTTCTTATTTCAATCAAAACTCAGTCAGAAGGATCATGTATTCAAATATATTTAAAATGACAGGAGCTTCTTCCTACAAAGCAGTGGTGTTTTATATGACAAAGACTAGATTTGCTGTTGGTTTTTTGACAAAGGTAGTCATTTTAAATCTAGCAGAAAATGAAAGAAATAGAAAATTATCCCTTTTTGGCATCAAGGTATGTCCCTACATATTTATTGATCTTCAGTGAAAATCATATCTCTCCTGCCAATCATGGATCAGAACTGACCAAGGAGATTTCTGGTGGTGTGATTGGACCGCTACTTGACTATAAACACAAAGTTTGATGAAAGTGGAAAAGCAACAGAAGCATGAAAATGCAATTTGATAAACAGAAGATTTTTAGATTGCAAGATTACATGTCTCATACAAAAATCAATATCCACCCCAAATACAAAAAAAAAAAAAAAAAAATCAAGTTTGTTTTTTCTCTTCAGGAAATGCATCAAAATGGAAACTCAAACTGCATATTCTTTTCTGCAGTTTATTTTGAATTCATGGGATTTTCAGCATAATTCAGATTTTCCTGCTAGATTTATTTGTTATTGAGGAACTTGCAGAAATTTTGTCCTTTCTAATGAATGGTTGTTTATTAACATCTCTAATTTGCAAAAGATCTACACAGATGAGTTTGTTGTGCTCTACGCTGTGAGGGAAATTGGATTCGAACAAAAGTCGCCACTGGCTGTTATGACTTTAAGGAAAACAGGAAATTTACAATCACTCAAATCCTCGTTAGTAAATTAATGTGTATACATCAAAGCACATATTTACCTGACTTTAAACTGCATTTAAAAAAAACATCAAAACATCAAAGGTCACGTTTGCTTTTCTGCTCACAGACTAAATAATATTAGAAAAATATACCGCCATATTTAATAAATTGGATGTTGAAGAAGTTCATTTATACCAGAAACTCAGTTAACTAAGTGAAACATAACATACTTCTTACTGACAGATGTCTCAAGCTTTTTTCTCTGTTAAGAATAATGATGATGATGATGATGATTTTTCACTTACAGCTAATAAAAACATAGGATCAAAGATTAGAGTATCACATAGACCAATAAACGTTTTTTCACGCAGAAATGTGGGCTTAATGAAAAGTTTAATACGTACAAAAGGTTATTTCAAAAAGGTACTTTTAATCTCACAAACAAGCCCCATTGAACACATATTCTAATTTAGTAAATATGATGATTTTAACACATTATTTGCATAGAATTACATGGCAAAATCCTGGTGGTCTATTTATGGTAAGACATTTTGAAGGTAAATGTGATTAAACTGTGTTATAGCTTTTCAATATTATCATTCCAGTTTTGCAACAGTAGGGTTAGTGTTAGTGTATGACAAAAAACAGTGAATTTGAAATTGAAATTAAAGCAAAGAGTTCCCTACATAAAATCAAAACAGCATAAAACTGGACAAATCATGTGTCACACATAAAATAGATTAAATTTAGCGCTGCTGCATTGCACCAGGTAAGAACATCACACTTTAATGGCTAAAGGTTCAACAGGTTGATTCAAACAAACATCCTTCCACTCCTGTCAGACACACTTGATTTAACAGCAGCAAACTGAAAAATCTTGTGTTTTAATACTTCACTAGATTATCTGCAACATAAAATTGGACCTAAGTGCTGATAAGTGAGAAAAATAAGTATTTGATACAGCACAGATTTACAAACACTTATAAATAACAGAAGAAGAGGAAATTTCCATCGAAACCTCAACTGTGAAAGACAGTATAAAATACAATCCAAAACTTTAAATAATTAATTTGCAACAAAGAAGTTGCTCTGTATGAAGCATGTGAAGTTTCTGCAGTGGGCCAGACAGTCTCCAGGCTCGAACCCAAAAGAAAATCTTTAGAAGAAGCTGAAAGCTTTATGTTATTATCTGTATAGAGGAATAAACCCCTGTTTTGGTGTGAGAGTTCAGATGAAGAACTACAGGAAATGTTATTAAGTGCAAACAAAGGCTTCAAATACTTTGTACATGCAATAAAAAACTAGATTCTGTTTTTCTCAGTTGAGGTGAAACTAGAAAAATGAAGACCTTTCTGGTCTCTTTAAGTGAGCAAACTTGAAAATTTGTGATGTGTGAAGTACTTATTTTCTTCACCTAAGTGAAACAAAGGCTCCGTGACCCAATTCCAATTTTTTTTGACATAAAGTTATGATAGTCTGAACAATACAGATCGGATTCTTTTCGAATGCGACCCAGGCCATTCGGGTATTCATTACGTATGTGACCTAATGTCCAGGTCGCATTCATTCGACCTGAACGTCACTGATACTCGACAAACGTCACTATTCTACATCCTGATACACCCAAAGTGGGAAGAAAAACAACCATGATGGAATATAATGAGTATTAAGTTGTTAATCTGCTGCTCCGGTTGGACAACAACTTCAAATGTGTAAACTATGCTCCGCCGTTAACATCCATGTTTACTAAACACTGAGCACTTCTTCTCTTTATGGCGGTTGTCAAAACACTGAGAACTCTGACGTCATTGCGCCCTCTACTGCGCATGCGGGTTCACACTGGAGAACACATACAAGTCGCATGTATTTGGAAGTGTGAAAAAAAATAAATCTGATTTGACATTAAAATCGGAATTGGGTCACTTCAGGCTTCAGTGTGAACGCAGCCAAAAAAAACGACACTTTAAGTTATTGCTGGAGGAGCCTTTAATGTAAAATGCTAGAAATGAAATCCCATTTGAAGAACATAAAGAGTAAATGTGCAAGATTTAAAACCATGTAACAAGAATTCCACAAAGAAATCTGAATCTCTGTTTAGCTGTCCTTCAACAATGCAGTGAAAATAAGAAACAGTGCATGAAGAAGATTCAGTTATTTGCTTTATAGTTCTGAAATTGTACATTTTCAAGGACGGTTTCTATACAGTTCAAATTTGCTATGCAACAACAATGTTCATCTGTTACAAAATCAAATCTCAAAGTCAAACAGGCAGTGGTTTGTTCACGTGTCTCTTTAAAGAGGGGGAACATTTTGAAGCATTTATGTTGAATTTAAACACACCAGCCAGCTAAATATTCACATAAAATTAAACATATGCATGTCTGGGGAATATGTTTGGAAAATATTCGTCCTACTCTGTAAATGTTCATATTTGTATGCTCTTGATGACAGACCCATTCATCACCCTGTCATCAGAAAGCTATTATCACCTTTATATGTAATTATATTGAAATGCACCTTTGTCCTCTCAATGTTGCACTCATCCACACAATCGAGAGAGTCTTCACCCAGAGTTTGAATAAATTGTTGTTTTGCTGACAAAATATGTGTAGAAAACATTAAGGTGGTGACACATGCAGTTTAAAATTATAGCAGTAATATTTGGTTCAGGAACACTTGTGAAAAAGGAGAGTCTTATTTTTATTTTTTGCAGCTGCTTTGAAGCTTTTAGCACCTTTCTACTGATGATTTCTGCTTCTCTTTTATTCCCACATGTTCAAACGCTAAAAGTGTTTTATGAGTTCTCTTTGAAAAGACAAACTTCCCCTTTCCCCAAGTGTTTTCGTAAAAGGATGCAAGCCAGAAGTCACAGTTGGCTTGCTGTAAAAGAATCCAGCTTCTTTGTTTTTATTGGTTTCTAATCTCAATATGCCTTAAGTTGGTTTCTTGCAAAATGACAAGACTTTTACCAAATAACAGCTTCTCAAAGTATTTGTCTAAATAAATTAAATTCAATGAGTTTTGAGACTTTTGTAATGGAAAAAAAAGGTGTGATTAATCATATAATAATGTTTTTCCCCTATATTCTGTAAAAAACAATAGAAACACAAATAAATACCCACTCAAGAAGAAGAATTATATGATTTATAAACGAAAATAGTTATTTAAACCTCAATTTTGATGGACTTTTAAAGAAAATGTTTCATTTAATGCAGTATAGGTCAACAGTTTTTCAGTCTGTACACTCGTATTACAAAAAAATAAATAAAAAGAAATGGGTATTTCTCTTAATTCTGTCTCCCTCTGAGAATGATTTGTTTCTTTTACTTTTAAGTCCTACGGGGTAATATTATAAATTTATTGAGGACGGAAGCTGTCTGTGCAAGATACAAGCTTTGCTTGAAATGTGCTTGGTGTCCAAGCAACAAACCAACATTCAACGTTTCTTGTAATGTTTGGCCATGATGATAAACTGAGGCGTATTATTGTGGGCATGTAAATTTCTGCTTGGAATGGTGCATTATTAGAACTACGCAGACTAACTGCTAGTCTTTGGCTGATGTACAATAAAACCGCAGCAGGAGGGAAGAGTGGGTTGTGACTGGAAGGAAAAGCGGAAACCACTGGAAGGAGACGGATAATGAGTCTCTTTAAAAATGTGACCTGCCTTTCAGCACAGAGCAGAGACCTGCTTCAGCTCGGGAGGCAGTGCGCTTCCTGCTGAGACTGAATTACCTTAAACAAGCTAATTAAACCCCAAGAGGAACAAAAAAGGACACATAACCCGGGAACCTGCAGAGACAGTCTTCTGCATGCTGTTCAGGTGGTGGCTGAAGTTCAACAAGTTACACCAAGATAAATTCAGATGGGTCGAGAACTGAGAAATGCAGGACATAATAGGAAAACTGACAAGGCTTTTGAGTCAAAACAAACAAATATCCATATACTTTTTGTTTCCCTTTGTGACTCAACTGCAGTTCTGTTATTCAATAATTTCAAAATAGATGCCAATAAACCTAAAACATTAACCAACAGCTAATAAACAGTATTTATGAGGATATTTAAGCTTTAAGCCCCATGAAGCAGATTGATGTGCAAGAGCGAAAAATAGTAATCTACATAAATAATCAGTCTCAATTATTCCCACAGTTAATCACATAATATATCAAAATCTGTCTGGAGGATCTTTTTTTCCCCCAGTGAGCATTCTTTATCACAAATTTAAGAAGGTCTAGATATTTATCAAACTTAAGATGCATAAACCAATCAAACAATCTACACATGATCAATGATTATATTTAGTTAATTACACTCATGTCTATGTAGTAATGATGCAATTAAGGAGAAATACAAAGACAATTGAGATAAATTACACTTAATATTCTACATTTACAGGCCAGATGCACAAAGTTTTCTGACAGAAATTAAAACTTCAATGTTATCTGAACTGAGAAAATCCAGCTTCTATTAAATGTTTACTCACTTCTCTCTAGAAGGAGTCTGATGGCTTAGTTTGTTCTCATACCTAAGCTGAAATACTGTAATTTAAAATTGAAAAGTTTTGAAAAAATAAAAGGAAACAATAGGACATTTCTGTACAAACTGCAGTTCAATGATTGAACTATAACATCAAGGATATGACAAGACAAACAGCCTAATGTGAGTCAGAAGAAGCTTTTAACTTTTTCAGAAACATTTGTGGCGAATGGTGTTAGCTTTTTCTAGCAATATATTTGGAGATGGCCAGAGGCTCCTCTATTTTGATCAGAAATCAACTGATGTTCCCGTGAAAAAATTACAGCAGTAGAGCTCCAAAAGTAGAAGAAAAGGAAAAACACTTTGCAAGAACGTCACATATAATTTAGAAATGAATAAACTTTAGGAGAAAACAACACAAAAAATATAAAATAAAACTCCCTTTTAAAGTTGTCTTGATTAATAAATATCCATATTTTTTCAAAACCTGTCTTTGTACTTCTGCTGGTTTCTTTGACTTTGCTAAGATCAACCCTGACCAGCAAAACAGCAAAGAGAAAAAATTATAAGAAACCTATTTCTTACAATAATGCCAGAAATCACAGAACAACTTCACCCAGTACATACTTTGTTTCACTCCAAAGACCAGCACACAGATGCCTATCGCAGGTCCTAAAGTCATAAGTTTTAGATGCTGCTTCCTCTGGAGATTAAAAAAATATATATTTTTGTGACATCTTCAAAAAGTGTGGAAGGCCACCAGTTGGCCCTGCTAACAAATGCAAAAAAAAAAAATCACTTTACTGCACTGAAAAAAGGTTGGACATTATGTCAAAGTAACATTTTAGGTTAAAGAAACCTTAGAGCTGGGCATACATTAAACAGCATTTATCATTGTCATTGCCTTTATTTACCAAAAGTTTTCAACTCACTTGCCTGAGACTGACCAACAGGATGTCAGGTTGCTTTTTACAGCTGCTAGAGAATGTGAATAATGTTGAACAAGTCTTTATCTAAAATACTTAGATTCATAAAACTTCTGAGTTATTCTTAATGATAGAAATTATTTTAAAATAATTTGTATTCTGTCAATCTTCTAATATGGAAGCATATCTGAATAGCTTTTTACATGACCCCAAATTGTTAATTGTTAAAAAATACTGAAAGGCAGTATTTTTATAGGGCTTTAGATGTGCCCTATAAAGCCACTGCTTTATCTGCCATGCTTCAGTCCCAAACAACCCTAAACTCTGCAAGTATAAAGACTGAACTAATTGTATTGGAAATGCAGTTTGGAAGTAAAACTACTTTTACTTCATTTTTATGTTTTATTTGCTTTCTAGAGTCGTTACTTCAGGCCAGGTGTCCCTAAAACGACTTTATAAAAAGAAGCAGAAATAATCCAGATGATTTGCCGAGATTCTCTGTTAGGAAATAAAAAGGTTTAATAGATTTGCACTGTTTAATTTACTTTGCCCTGAAATAGGTTATTACTGACATGTATAAAACTCTTATATAAGGCCACTGGACTTAAATTCAATTAGAATGACAATGACAAAAATGAGTGTAAGCTGATAGTGCTGCTGTGCTCGACTGGAGATAAGTGAAGAAAAGGCTGAGCCATATGTGGAAAAATCTGACTTACAACATGATATGGACACTCGTCACACCCACAATATACTCATATAAAGAGCAAAGGACAGAAAAAACACAAAAGGCAATCAAATGCCATTAGTGGCTCAGAAAGAAAATCTTCTGGATTCTTCATCTCAAGAGCAAAAACTGTGAAATTTTAGTTTACTGTAAACTTGTGGCTATGCAAAATAAATTATGTTATTTCTGAAAATAAGTAAATAAAACAAAGTTTTGAATTTCCTCGCAGCTAAACTCTGAATATTGGATAAAAGTTTTGAGAATTTGCATTTGATGACAAATGAGAAGAAGAAAAAAAAACAGTCCAGCAGAGAAAAAAAGCAAATAAAAATTATAATGAAAAAAAGTTGTAGCCTCTAATATAAGAGCTTTGTTTTTCCTCACAGTCTTCAGAGTCAGTAGTAAAGGTTTGTGTGTTATTGAGCGAACCTGTGTCCCCCCAGACTGGCAGGTACTCATCCTGCTGGATGTCCAGCATGATCTCCAGGCCGTTCCCCGTCCCTCCTTTCATGGTGGTGCGCAGCGTCTTCCCCTCCTCTGCCGCATTGAACATGTAGCACTTTCCATACCTGGTGAACACCTGCCAGGAGAAACAAATAAACCGTAAGAAATTATTTCTAAAACTTTGGATGTTGACACAAAACTGTGATTAACTTTAAAAAAAAAAAAAAAAAGTTTTTTCCCGGAAATGTAGTTTTCTTGAAGATACCATTTTGCATATTGAAGCTACAAAATTATTTTCTGAAGCACAGAAAGTATCCTAAATGTCCTATAAACTTGCAATATATTGTGAAACTCTGACAGATGGTGTAATTAGAAAAGAACATTATGTGAAGATATTAAACTAACATCACAACATCAGCCAGGAACAAAAAGCACAGGGAGAAATCAATCTTCAAAGTGGAAAATGACCAAAGCTTAAATCAGTTACAAAGAGGATTAGGGACAACAAATACAAATTTTGAAGAGATTAAGCTCTACTTTTGGAGTCGAAAATATTTGACAAGACATATTTGTCAGTAGCTGTGTCCAGTCTTCTGAGACACTTCATTTCATTACACAACAGATCTGAACAGCTCTTACTCGGCGATGTCAAACAACTAAAGAGCTGTCAGAAGGTAAACACTTAAAAGCAGAGAGTCCATCATTCAGCTGGATTTCAGAAAATATTTACCATCCACCTTCCTGTGAGTGTTAGCAACACTTTGTCAGACCTGTGTTGGAGTTAATATGAACGGATACTTGTTTTTCCGCTGAAGTGTTTTTACCACCTTTTCACCACAAACAGCCATGACTCAGAGGAATTTATGAATAATATACAGAGGTAAAACTGCACAGCGGTGGGAAGTGTATTTTTGTGTGGGTGGGTAGATGTGTGTGTTCTACACAAGCAAAAATAAGGGAGAGAGTGTATTTATGTCCCTTAAGCTCATGAATAGTAATCACCAGATGAACCGTCTATCTTACTGACCAAATGGGAAAAAAAACCAAAAGGAGAGGAACAGTAAACTTATAAATCAAGAGTTGTGGTTCTATCTAGGCTGCAATACAAAACCAGTAAAAAGAAACCAGATTAAAGCTAAAAATGAATCATTTTTATACCAACTTGCTGGTTGTTTCAGACAGAACCAGTAAACGGACAACAGCAAAATGGGTTCTGGCTGCTGAAACATTTCAGCATTTGTCTTTCAGGTGTGGAGAGATTAAAACAAAAATAGCAACTGTACAGAAACTGCCTTTCACTACTTTCAGTCTCAAGCAAAACACTGCTAATGCAGCCTAATAAAGAAGCACAGACTGAAATAATAACACAAAACGTGTTTATTAACCGGCTGAACATAAGCATAAGTAGTGCATCTTAAAAAAATAATTTTCAAATGATACTTTGTTCAACATACGTTGGTTTAAATGACTCATAAAGTAGCTATGATTGCTTTGAATAATTTGAACATTAAAATCAAGAAAGGAGAATTTCAAGTGGTGAAGCTTTATGGTTTGTAATTGAACCAAAGGGCAGAGCCATTAGCATTTCTTAAACTCTTTCTCTGCTGTGTTTTAAGATAGTCATTACATACTTTTCCTCCGTCAACGGTTTTACAGACCTTACTGATTTGGTGGCGGATGCTGCGCTGCCACAGAGCTGCAGCGCATCTCAGGAATATGAAGTGCCACATTAGAGGTGCGTTCACCTCTGTAAAACAGACGCGCTCCTGACAGATATGCCTAAGCACAGAATAAATGACACGCCATGGGTTTTTGGAGCTTTGGAAAAAGGGTAAAAGAGTGGATAATATGTATTCACTCTGCAGTCATAACTCATCTGGGAGGGTTTTTAGTGGCTTTGTGGGAAAGGAAAATAGAGTGGAAAGCACAGTGATGGCCATGTGCGGTCTTGGTCTGTGCAGCAGTCAGTTTTTTTTAAATCATTTTCATCCACCAAATTACTCCAACTCTTTTTCAGTGGAGGGTTTTTAAATGATCCCTCAGATACATTTCATTACCACAGCTGTTCAAATCTCCTGAAGCTGAGGTTTCACAATTAACACGCACAGGCAAATTGGTCAAAGCCTGTACTATTGAAGGTAATTACCTAGCAGTCATTTTCTCCTCTGCTACACATTTATATGAGCATGTGAACAAAGCCCAGATTGGCTCCGAAACATGTATTCTCAACATTTCCATATATCTTTCATAAGCCAAATTACGTTTCCTGGAACTCTAGAGACCCATTTTTTATATTCTTACTGACAACCGACACGCATGGTCAAAGGTCAGGTCATCATCTTACAACACCTTAATAGTTAGATTCCAGTTCAGCAGCTTGGAGGTAAAGGCACTAATTAGACCTTGCGAGTAGATTTCAGTTACTTTGCATTCATCCTTTTCCTCTAGGAGTGGATGACGCCACTTCAAGTAAAGCTGTCGGAGAGGAAACTGTTTTCAAATGAGCCTAGAATTGTGAAGAAAATCTCCCCAGAGGCAAGCATCAATAAATGTGATACCACACTTTATGATACACTGTCCTGGGTGGTGTCACAGAGAAAATAAAGAAAAAAAAATCTATATTGCTGCACAAATTAGGTCAATACAAGCCCCAAAGTGTCAAATGAATAATTTGGATCAGAATCAGCCACACCACATTTTTCAATGAAGTGCCAAATGGTTCAAAATGCTGCTTCTCAGTAGGATTATTTAAAATAAGTATTGGTTCAAGTCTTCACCCTTAAGACTAGTCATGAGAAGCGTGTCGGACTGGGACATTTTTCTCAAGAACTGTCAGAATCACAGCTGTAATATCTTTTTTTTTTTTTATTGCAACTTAGTGTGAAACCCTTGGTTATAATAAATGGAATCAGTAAAGTCATAAAGACACCTGGTTACATACATACTGAGGATGAGAAGATGGAAGAGAGGAGAAAACAGGAAGGACAAACACTTTCCAGTGGAGACGTACGGATGTTTTCGTGTCAGTGCAACATGTGGGAAACACCAAGTGAGTCTTCCACCTCCACTCACTCTGCCTGCAGCTAATGCTACATCACTTAACATTTAGCTTTACACTCTTCAGAGTTGTCTGGTTTGTCTGTGTAATTTTTAAAAAATATCAAACTCTTTTGCTGCCAATATCTCATCACCTTCCCTCCCATTCAAGCCATAAGTTGGAGCACCAGAAAAGAGCAAGCAAGAACACGAGCAACTTGGCTGCCAATTAAAATTCCTCCTAACCAACAAAACACATCTCATTAGCATTCACAGCAGAGTGCATAAACGTCTGGAGGAGCGGGGGCAAACATGGCAGGACCTGGCCTGTTTGCAGCATCGTGCCTCCTATAGAGGAGAAGTCAAAGATGACATGGCTACTGGTGTACGCTGCTGTCATGATGAAAGGTCAGCTGTTAACACCAACCACCAACAAATTAGATGCTAAGCAACCTCCCGGCTGAAACAAAGAACTTCAAACACAGTATGTGTGCATGCATCGTAAAAATAAATAAAAATATCCTTGAATAGCTTTAAAAATGTCTCTGTACTTTTAAAAGATCTGAATTAATAATTTTCTTCAGTGTTGTTCTCACTTATTTTCAGTGCTATGTTCCAAATGCTAGTTTATTTGCTGGTTAAACAGTAATTAAAGTACAAGAAAGCTTGGTTTATTTTACAGTAGGAGCAGAGCAGGAATCTTACAGACATTATAGCACAAAAATAAACCCTAGAATGTACCAATATTCTTTCAAAAAACATTTTCCAGGCACTGTTGATAGCCTTCTTTTTTTTTCTTAGTGCAGCTTATGGAAACAGTAAGACATCACCAGGAGTTTGATGCTCACCTGCTGCCGTTACACCTCTGAGCTGCTACGGAGAACAGTTTGGTATGAAGTGGGGCGCAGCTCAATCAGTGCTCCATTATAGCGGAAGCTGTCACTGTCTGATTTTGTAATGAGTGCTTCATTCATGTGGCTGCACATCGTCTGCTCAAGCGTTTGATTTGCAAAAGCTCGGAAAGGCTTAACAAGGGGTTTGTCTTTACAGCCATACCACCAAAATCATATCTGAAGATAAATTTGACAGATAAAGCTGTCAAAACACCTAAATCAAATCATAATTACAGATTTGTTTCCCAGCAACATGTCATGGTCGTATTAAATTTCTTCTACCATACAGTGATTTGTATTTTGTATTGTTTTGTGTTCAGTTTAATTTTGATTTTGCACATTTTTATTACAGTGGTTTTGTATGAAATTGGTGATTTGTTGAACAGTCACCAGTGGATTAAATCTGGTGACTACTTTTTTCCTAGTCCTAAAAACCCCCAAAACATCTGCCGTTATGTCTCTCAGTTATTATATTTTTAGCATGCAGGCATGATACAATGTGGGAAGTAGTGAATAGTAAATTAAAATATTTAACGAAGGAATTATCCTACGAGTTTTAACAGTTCACAAAAGCTACTTTGTGCAATCTGGATTTATTGTTCAGCAAATCAACGCCTATTATTTGAAAGTCCAGCTTCTATTTTACAACAGAAGCAAAGGGAAAAGGAAACCCGAGGCCTAGAACATGAAGGGTAGTTTTTCTAGAAGCCTTAATTTGAAAGAAGAAAGAAGATGAAGTTTATGAAAAAGATCTTTGAGGTGCAAGGCAGCATTTTTCTCCGCTGTGTGGCAGCAGTAAAAGTAGTCGTACTGCTGTGGGGATAAATAATTCAGATGGCTGCTGTGCTAGCGACGGGGTTGGCCCTGAACACGAGAAAGGAGGGGATTTTACTCACACACATCCAGCTGCCTCACTCATCATTACGGTTTTACACATGCCACTCCACTACCTGAAAGCCTGGCTCGCATCCCGCGCAACTTAAACACCGCTGCGTTCACATTTGTCATATTAAACAAATTCTGTCATTTAGCTGACATGTTGGGAGGTTTATGGAACATATTTATCATTGCAGCCTAATGTAATTTAGCCCTGCCACTCCATAATATTTTATTTTACAAGGCAGCACCTAAGTGAGGCAGGGCAGCGATAGGACACAGAGGATTGCGATGCAGTGCTCCCTGCAATTTATTTATGCTTTAGGAGAAAGGGGACAAGGGCGTGAACAATGAGAGTACACAGAGAGCTAGAGAGATAAACGGAGAGAGAGAGGAAAACTCATAGGGACTCAAAGGACAAACATACTGAATTTAAAATAAATTGCAGAGGCTGGTAGATGAACTTAATCCCACCAGCACATTGTGCTCAACTGCATCGTATAATTATAGTTTACAATGTCCTTTAAAACATGCATCTCTTCACATTGTCTAAGAAAAAAAAAGAATAATTTTGCTTTAATTCTTTTACTGATGCTTTGTGGTAATGCCACAAACATTGTTAAGGCAAAATAAAGTCTTATGTGAACCTTGTTATACATATTATATTTTCATTACACATAAATTAGAATACTTTCGAAAATTTCTTTATCTAGGTGAATACATGTAAAAAGAAAAGTTATTCTGTACAATATATAAATCCATTACAAACACAGAGATAAAATTCAAACACGGGTTCATCATAAAGATAAAAATAATAGCTGGATGATAAAGTGTTTTGGCCATTAAATAAACCAGTATGTGGTGCAAATCAAGGTGACTGTAATCTGCAGCTACATGTGGGCAAAAAAAGCTAATGAAATATAAAAGGCTTAAGTGCAATGTATGCTTATAATGGTTTTTACAAAAGAATTATGGTGCAATATATATTTTCATAAATATGGAAAGCAAAATATCTGTTTCTCACAGTAAAACCTGGATGTTTTTCATTTTTATGTTACAAGAAACAAACAAACCAGTATGTGGTTCTTTAAATTCACAGCAAGAGACTTTTATTATAGCATTTATTTATACATGGGTTTACTTCCCACCCCGACCCGAGTGTCAAGAAGACTTAGTGGCTCCAGACATTTTCTACTTAGTAAAGGTGAAAGTAAACATAGCTGTCTGTTTTTTAAAAAGTTGTTGTGCAATGCCAGCATGTTTTCTAAACCTGAAAATAAAAACCATGAAGCAGTTTCATTATGATTGTACATATTGGTCCGTCTGCAACTATATGACACCATTGAGCTGCCAAAGAAATTAGTCTGAGAGATAGAGTTGGGAAATGGGTGCAATGTGCGGTGATGTGAAAATACCACTCCGTTGTCGCTAATAGTGCTGCTGTAATTGGTTGGTTTCATAATGCCAGCCTAATTTCAACACAACAAGCTCATGAACAGACCTTCCCACCGCTGATAATTTCCGGGCTAATAGCTACTGCTGCAACTCAAAAGTCTCAGTGTTTTGTCTGGACAACACACTTTTCCAGTGGTAGATTGGTGCAAACCACCAAGAATTATTTTTAAGAACAGCATATTTCTTCAGCATCAATTTAAAAACAAGGCATTTGTTATTATTACATTATGCCTCTGAACCAAATTAGCCTTTCAAGGACCAACTACCATCATTTCTTGTCAAGCCCATCAAGAAGTTACCGGCAGAGGAGTGCGAACAGGAGAGCAGCAGAGGACACAGGGACAGACGAGATCTGACGAGAGTGCTGCAGTGTAATCCATCATCATATATAGATGCACATGGCTTACCAATATGCAAAGGTCACCCCGTCAGTTCCGATGGGGCCTTAAAGAAAACGTTCAGTATTTAAGAAAATATGGGTATATACCTACTCTTCCATAAAATGACTTGAGAATGTGGATATAAATCTCTGTGGTTCTGCAGTCATGGTGTTAAAGTTTAGTTTAATATGGCTGAGGGCAGAAAAAAAGAAAAGATTGTGACCCTGGCTTATAAAAATGAAAAAATGTGAACTTGCACCTATAAAGCTTGATGGTTTTGGTGAAATACAGTTACTCTGAACTGTAACAGGAAGCTCAGACAGGTTCTGTCGTCGGTTGCCATGAACCATTCATACAATTTAACAAGTACCAATTCCAGTACCACATTTTGTGGTTCTATAAAGTGATATTATGGTGCTGACCGTAATATTGTTATACAATTTGTTTTATTTCATGATCGTTGGAGAGAAGCCCTGTAAGGACATCTGGCATGATTTTGAATGATAACTGTTGTGCTGCACTTGAAGGCATAAAGGTTTAAAAAAAGATGAACTTGAGAACAATTTTCAAGATCTTATTCAATTCTGCTACAGGAGCAATTCAAAAATAACTCTCCCAAAAATAAAAATAGGTAATTCAGTTCAATAATATTGAAATATTCCATATTGATCCTAGTTATAAAACAATGCAGTCAAGAATATTATAGAGTATTTTTGTCTAAGGAAACCAAGCAAACTTCACTTTTCAAGTTTTCATTTAATTGTGTATTTTTAAGTAGAGCCATACTTGGCTGCACTTTATCATGATATTACTTTGAGAGTTTTATAAAAGCAACTCTGAGTTTATGCTACACAGCAGCATAAACTCAGGCATTTTTCAGGAACATGATGCTAATGCTGCCCTTCAAAGGACAAGTCTTATAACAGGTGCAATCAGAAATATTCTACAATAAATACACCCACATTTCTCAAAATGGAGAAATGTGGGTGTAAAAAGCTTTTAATCTAAGGCAGTCTTTTAAAAAGCTGCCTTGGATTACTTTCATCGTTTAGATCAACAAAGACAATATATGATGCAGTATATGGACTAGCTGTTTTTTTTCCCCCCTCATTTTCCGTCTGATGTCTGAAAACCACAATCTGAGATTTAGAGTCGTCAAGAACATAAAAGTGGACATGATGAGGACAAAAAGAACTGTTCATCTTAAATTGGAGCCATTTCATCCGAGCAAATAAAAAAGGCAGTCAAAGTTTATTTGTGGTGTTGTACAGGACTTGTTTGCCACTCCATCTTGTGTGAAATGACTGCTTCTGTCAGTTTTACAGGCAGGTTGAAATAAAGCCATGAGCAATATTAATGCTAATGTGTCCCTGGTCTATACTTCTTCATGCTATTGGCCTAAAAGATTGATGTAGCTATTAATATGTGTCATATTTCTAAAAAGAGAGAGCTTCAGTGCATTCCCACTTGGCTAAAAAGCCCCAACGCTGGTGCTTCTCAAAATATAAAACTATTATTTAAAGCTGTAAGTCAGATCTAGCCCTAAAAAGCTTTGCCTAAAAGATTCCCACTGCTGCCGAATTCAGCATTCAGCAGCTTTTGTCAAGTTATCTTTAACAGCCTTGAAGTCGGGATTTCTGTACAGAAAGAAGAAAAAATTATTTATAGTGTGCAATATTCATATCGAAGCTCTACAATCATTCACAATATTTTACATTATAGTATATACTCTGCAGTATCTACTATACTGCAGAGTATCCCCTTTTAAGAAAAAGGGGAACAAATATGACAGAAGTTACTTCAGGTCAAAGATTATGTACTCCCTGAATATTTCACCCACTCTATACTTCTCCTGAATCACACTTTCCTGATGCAAGAGTGGAAATCTTTTAAATAATTAAATGGCATGTTCTGTTTCATTCCCGCTTTTGCTCCCCCCCCCCATGCGTCAATCACACCAGTGTGTGGTGGTGTTCAAATATAGCTATAGACTACAAGCTGTCACCCTGCTCTCATCAATCACTTCACACTCACAGCCAGTCGTTTCTTCTTTTTCTCTCTCTCTTTTTTTTTTTTAAATACGTCACCTCCCAGTGATGGCCAGCGGGGCTCCTTTCTCACCTGTCACAATCTGCCTGTCTGTTCCAGGGTTGATGGAGAGCTGAGTAATGGAACAGGGGTGAGGGATTAATGGCAGCATCTCATCGCCTACTGGAAACCAACTTATCTGACTAGATGGCGTGTCGTCTCTTCCTCACAATGGGACATGAGTGGATTTCAGCTCGGCGTGGCTGCGAACACTTCACTCAGATTATCTGTGGCTTCAAAAGCGTTTGGTATAAATTTACAAGGACCCCTGCAAAGCAGTTTATTGTTCAAAGTAAGGGATTTCTCATGGTCTGTGACCTTCCCTCGGATCAATTGTTCTTCAGGCAAACGGCATTGATGCATATAAGACCCTGAAGCTTCCTGATGAGATCAATACCAGCAGTAAAGCGTAATTATCTCCAGTATCCAACTGAGCCTGGTCTTGGTTTAGAAATTATGTGGTTTAAAACTAATGTAGCTGCAAAAGCCTTACTTACATGTGCTTTATAGTGTGTGTAGCTATGCATGGTGATAATACAGATTCGATAAAGATGCTGCATAAGTTTCAAGAATGTATTTCTGTTAATTTGAATAAATTTGGATTGCAGCTAGGATCAATCCAAACTTAAATTTCTTAGAAAATGTTACAACAGAAGAATATTTGTCAAGTCACTGTTGTCAAGCCTACCCTGTTGAAGACTGCTGACAACCTCCACACAGTGGGTAAAGCACAAAAACTTATTGCTTAATAAGCAACTTGTTTATAGAATATTACATAATTTTTTTAATTGGAAGTTGAGTGTAAGGAAAAAGTGTGGTATCTTATATCAAAACCCTACCAAAAACGGATTAAATACCAATCACATTGCAGCACCTGGACAGTTTCTGGTGACCACATAACAGAAACATGAGGGGCTGGCTGAGCAAAAATTACATCCTGCTGACTCTGCGACATAAAAAATGACTTGGATATAAGCCACACCAAATGTAATGCAATGGAAACCCAGGCTGGATTCATTTTTAACATAACACATAACACATTACATCGTTTCACTCAGAGAAACAGCCGGAGGGGCTTGAGGAGAGATGTTAAAGAAAATGCCTCTGCCCCTGACGCAGAAAAAGGCAGAGATAATAAAGTTCATAACATCCACCGCTAAGGATTTCAGACAGTCAACAGCTGTGAAGAAGCAGGGCTTTGTTGAGCTGTGGGACGCTCAGGATGCAGTGACCCCTCTCTACCAGATATTATAAAGAGGGTTTGGTTGGTTTCTGAAAAAAAAAAAAAAAAACAACAACACTGCTTGGGATTTATATTATAAGAAGGGAAGGTTTAAAATCCATTAAGTCCCTGAGATAAAGTGCAGCAACAACAGAACATGACCAGTCGAGCTGCATGATAATATATCCAGGAGGGTGTATTTTAAGGAAGGAGTAAAGGTTTGAAAAAATGACTTTTTAACCATGGTAAATATGTTTAAGTTCAGTCTCTGAGTTTTGCTTCATCATGCAGACATATTGCATGCAGACTGACAGACCTTGACTGCCTCTGAAGTGACACCATCATCTCTAATCCTTGTGGCTCTTGGACACATTTTCTTTTTTTTTTTTTTTTTGACATTTTAATTTAAAGGAGATACAGATGTGGTCCTGAGGTATTTCCATGAGCTGAGATGAGCAGCTTTAGGCTTTGATTCATACCGACTGGCAGATTGAATCAATGAATAAATGAATGCAATTATGGAGTGCATAAAAATGATTGCTGTAGAAGTGCCACCTCCTTTTTAATTTGAAACTAGTGAATTCTAGCTGTAGCAATTTGCATAAAAACAACACCCATTTTCCGTTGATTTGTTTTCTCAGTAAACATTTTGGTAATTTTTGTCAATACAGGTTTCATATTCTGTTTAACAGAACAAGATTCATCATGAAATAGATCATTAAAGTCAGGTGTGGATTATAGTACAATTAGACTGGTTGAGAAGATAAGATTTCAAATAGGAAAGTTTAGTTTCCATGGTTACTGCCATTATAAGGCAGAAAACAATTAAACTTTTACAAAACAATTAGTCAGGGCAAGTGCACTTTAATTCAATCTTTACCAGAGTAATGAAACTAAAAAAACAATTGCTTTTGTAGTTTTATTTTAAGAGAAATGTCAAATTTTTAAAATATTTTTTTATTGTTTCCACAATAAGATAATATAAACAGAAATGTAGAACTTTATTTTCCTATATATTTGTACTTTCAGGGTTGAAGGAAAGATTTTTTGGATGGTGTCTCCATCCAAAACATAACTTCAGATGCAAAGGGAAGGTCATCCTTTGTACAATTCATTTAATAAAGATTAAAAGCTCATAGTCACCAGGCTGCACTGACCAAACCAAAAAACAAGAATCCCTGCTGACTTTGAATGTGGAAGCTTGCTGTTTCAAATGATTCTTTTATAGCTTTCCATCCATGTGCGGAAACAGGAGCTGGTGTTTTTTTGTATGTGAAGGCAGCAGTACATAACATACCTGGCAGGGAGGAAGCTGAAAATGTTAATAAATTCATGCAAAGGAAGCAAAGTTTGAGTAAGATGCAGTGAAACGTGTCCTGCTGTTTTCTTGGTATGTTTGGAAAAACACACACAACAAGCAGGTAGAACCATCTTTAGTAAAAGTTTGTGTTTGGAATTTTTCAGGTTTTTCATGCAGTTTGGCCTGAAGCCTGAAAAACGACGTTTTAAAGCTTTCTTTAACATTAAGCTTTAACTCTAAATGCTGCATTAAGAGATCCCACTGGCTGAGTAAAAGACTGCATTTACGAGGAAACCTTGGATCCAGGTAAAGTACAGTCTGCTGCCTGTTTGACTCCACCTCAGTCAAATAGAAGACTTGGTGTTTTCACACCTCATAGTCTAGTAGACTTGGTTTGATTGGAGACCAAAATAGCAAAATTTGTTAAACTTTCAGCTGATGTGTTTTTGCTTTCACACTGCACTGTGTCAAAAGAACCAAACCCGTTTAAAAACTTGTTCCCAGTGGCGCTGCATCAAGAACCACTGAAGGAAAAGACACAAAAACCTCTGCAGGCAACCTTCTTCTTCACAAAGTGTAAACTGGAGTGTAATGGAGTTAGATTTAAGCAGTTGTAGGATTTCTCTTTTGTCTTTGGTCTCTTTTGTATTTTTTATCTTAAATAAATAAAAAAATACCTCAGACAATGACCTTAGGATACACTGACCTGACAGCAGCTTGCAGCTGCCTGAAAGAGAAAAATTTCATATCTGCTGTGAGGCAAAGCTGTTGATCCATGAAAATGAGACAACAGATATTTCAACACCAGAAATAAACTTGTGATCACAACAACAACAAAAAAAATCTCCTTTTTTTCCAGCTAAAATTTAACAAAGTATATATCTGCTTCAGAGTAATTATGAAGAGACAAGAGAAGGTTTAGAGTTGTGGTACTTTCTGGCGGGCGGAAAAGAAGCTGGCAAAAGGAATGGTAAATTTCTGCTTATGGAGATTGTTGGCCAATTGTTTCAATCATATTAAACGAATAAAATGCCAAGAGTGGGAGGATTCCCTCGCACATTGAGGATTATGTTAAACGCCAACCATTCTGTGAAGTTATAATTGCCACAACAGTGACAAAAATAATAATCATCTGCTTGCCAAACCCTCCAATTTGCATCTTAACTGAGATTTGTTTGCGGTTTTTTCATAACTCCTTCATCAGAAAGTGAATTACCATGAATATAGGGCCGGCCTGAATAATAAGGGGGCAGAAAACTGGGCGTATTTTTCCTTCAGGTCCAACATGATTAGAATTCAGTGAAACATGTTAATACTGTCCCTTCTGATTGCATTAACATTTATTTCAGACTCAAAGCTGAAAAGTAGTATTCTCTCCTTTAACCCTTTAACCCGCACCGGAACACCCACATGCCATTTTTCCATTGTACTTTCTGGGGGTCAGATTTAAGGGTTTAAACTCTGCCAGTGTCCATTATGATGCTTTTATTGTCCAGCCCAGAGGCCCCCCTTTTGATTGACACCGCATTCGACCAATAATGTTATGAAATGGCTTTTTCCGAGCCAATAATATCCAGAGAGCAACTTGAGCTCAATTTGACATGCCTCTATTCTTTCTGGAATATTTCTGACTGGTCAACTTGGAAACTAAATTTAAAGCCACCGACGTGTAGCCAACACACGTCCTGTCGTAAGGATATAAGGAACGTTGGGGTTTGTTTTGACATGAGTCCACCAGCTACATGCCTAACCACACGTAATCTGCGCGCCTTTGCTGCAAAATTTTAACATTTCTTTTGTGTTAGAAACGAATACCTACAAACTCCTTAAAGTTAAATCATTTTTGATTGCAAAAATTGAACATTTAGCTTGCCATCTTCATAAAGAGACCAAGCTTTTGCATGTACTCCAAACTGTTCAAGAACAGCAGCTGATTTAATTTGGGTATGCCTTTTCAGGCGTTTTTGGTGATTTTGGGGAGAGGGTTAAAGGGTTAAAACAATGATTAAATTAGCTTCATCTTACATTCACTAGAGTTCAGTTATTGGTCTAGAGTGCACCTGACATCTCAAAGAATTTTTGCTGCTAAACATAAAACCTAAGTGGTTCAGTCAGATTTCTAACTACATGCAAATGTACAGCAGACGTTCTGGACGCTTTTTAACTCCATGGCAACAACAAATCCATACCATCTTCATATGTACACGCTCTCACTGTCAGTATGTCCTATCAGTCACATTATTGTCATGTCTCAACCCTAATTATGATCAGGAAACTTGTGGTTGTGCTTCAATCTGCAAGCATCCATTGTACCAAAAACAGACACTATTTTTCTGTAGCATATCTGAAGTCAGTAAGTGACCGTTATGACCAATTCTAACGGCAATTGAAAACAAAAAGTGGATTCAAATGCAGAAACGGTCTCAAACAATTTCTTGTAATCTGCCTCACTTCGCTGAAGGATTCTGCATGGGTTCCAGTCTATTTTCAGTCACGAGTGGGAAAATATTTATACAGAAAAAGGTTGAAAGTAACCTCAGAATATCATAACCTGACAACCTAATAACAGCAGGCAACCAAAAACAACAGTCAACACTGTGGGTGAAAACACATAATGGAAGAAATAAGAAGAAATTAACAAGTGTTGAGCAGTTTTTAAAGTTAGATTATGAGCTGCAACAAGATAAAATATAGTTTTACTTCTGTAAAAACCATAAATCTGGGATAGCAGTGAACATGCATGACAAACTAGAGCAGCTGATGTTTGCTGTCCTAGTTCAGTTGAACAACTGACTGCTATTAGTTAGCAGTCAGTACGAGTTCAACTTATAATTGGTCAAAATAGATTAGATCCGCACAAGACGAGTTCCAGGAATATAACTAAAATAAATCAACAGCTACTACTACCAAAATACAATACTTTTCCACAAAACCAAACTCGGCTTCCTGGTTTTATGACTCTCCATAATCAGACCTAAACTTAGCAGCCTGAATGTGATATGAGTAGGTACAATCCACAACATGAATGTGTAGTTCAACGAGCAGCAAAAAGACGACACAATCATTTCTGATTTCAAAGGGAATATTAAGAATATTTCTAGTGTCTTCACCTCTAGAAAGGAAAATTTCTTTCACATCTCTTTTAAACTTTATTATCTTTTAAATTGCTCAAATGAAATTGCATTTTTCTCCAATGTTTGTATTTATTTTTATCCCCACTCTGTACTGATGCTTTTCATTTTCTTAATCTTTTCAAACCTAAACCTCTTTCTCTTCAATTTGGAAATAATTCTAGGTATTCTTCCAGTCTATACCTGGTGGAAATCAATCGTCTGTCCTCAGTCGTCTGCATAATTTGTCTCCACACACAGAAATACTGACACTTGAAGAAAAGGCTGAATTAAAATACTATGTCAATTAATTCATCGAGACAGATCCACACAATAAGTTGAAAAATCACAGCCAGTTCAGGACTTTAGTCAACAAAAATGTAAAGAAAATAGAAGAACAGACTCACTTAACATATGGTGAGTGCTGATGAGTTCTGGCACAGTGAATCAAATGAGCCCTGAAGTTTGTTACGCTAGTGAGCATTTTTATCTGCAGCACTCTGTTTTATTATCCCTGACAACCTTAAGCATAAGTCGTGACAGGACTCCACTGTGTCGTGATTCCAAACTTATCAGGATCTCTCACATCAACATTTCTTAACTCTTTGAGCTACAGGGGTCTCATGTCTCAAGAGCCTTGGCTGGACTATCTTGATTAAAAACTGCAATGTTGTTCCTTAAGTTATTAATAAACAGATCGCAGAGAATTTTAATATTTTTAGAAAAACACATTTATTCTGTTTATAGGGTTGTGCATCACATCACCTTATAAACATAAGGTGTTCAACCTTTTGACACCACAAAAATCTGCAAGCACGAACTTGCTTCTTTATTTTACAACACAGTTCACTGCCCTTTGCTAATATTCATATGCTAGTTTGCAGTTGAGAAGTTGCAGAACTCTGCTCTAAATGTTTGGCACTAAAGCTACAGGATACAGGGTTGAGTCTGTAAAGTTGAGGAAAGAGCAATGTGGTCGGTGGTGAACTTTGAGTTGAATCCTGCTCTCATCGTCTCACAAAGACGTTTAACATTGGCAGATCAAAGAAAGATGGTGCCTGTAGCAGTCCCTGCACTCTGCACATTGGTGAGATGTGCTAAATAATGTGTCTTAAAGTGAAAGACTCTGCAAGAAAAAAATGAGACTTTCAGTCAATCAGTCGTATGGAAGTAAGTTACCAGAGCAGTATGGATAATATTACTGGATCTGTGAGAAGAAAAGCGGCATGGACTGCTAAAGTGTAATTGGGGAGCCATCATCTGAAGTGAATACAGCTGATATTGCATTTCCATTATGTCAGAATAGTGGGACATCTCCTTCCATTTTTGCCGCTCTTATAGGAATCCTCACTGAGAAAGCCTCAGCTTCCTGTAAATTCGTGGTCGGAGCCAAGATAATGTCTATGTTGTCTCATTCGGTGGCATGAAATTGGATAAAGTGATGGGAAGTGGAAGAACAGCCACGGCAGAAAACACCGGGAACAGATGTGCCAAATATATAAGAAGACATTTCCTTTAGTTTTTTTAATATTCACAGGGACAGGGAGCGTAGGCGGAGGGACACTGCCCGTGAAAGCTGATTAAATTACTGCAGTCTGGATGCATTTTGTGTGCGAGCATGTCTCTGTGTCGAGGATCCAGCCACTTACAAATAAGAATAGTGTACTTGAAATAAGAGCCTCTCTTTAAAGTATCCCATTAAGAGATTTTCAGTCATTTAGCAGAACTGCTAAACTAATATTTGTGTCCAGGAAAGTCTTTATGTGCTTTGCACATCAGGAGATTTGTTGGTGGAATCTCTACAGCACTTACAGGAATTTAATGAATGGATAAAAAACTACAAACATACAAAACCAGAAAGCTTAGCTGTGAGAATGCACAGTTGTACTCCGTTTATTCTTGGTCGAGCTTTAAAGTTCAGATTTTAATTGAGTGCAACTAAAGAAAGTGTTTCATTTAACTCTGCAACCATATTTACAAAGGTCTAAGTTGTAGTCAGTACACAGGTAAGCAAGTGAAAACACATAACTGCTCAGAAGAGAAAGATGCCAAAAGCTGCATGCTTCATTTTGTAACTGAGATTTAAAACAACTTGGAGCCATGTTTTGTCTTTGATAATACTGAAACTAATGTGGAATCCAGTTGTGTACTCATCCATTTCAAGAGGTGAAGCTGCACAAACTGAGGGAGAATTTGACAATAAAGATAATACTAAGTTTGCAGTAAATATGCAAAATCAAGCAGGGTCAGACAAGAAGTCAAGAGCAAAAGGGTTTATTGATATCTTCAAAAATGAAGACAAGAGCTGAGTAAAAACAGTTCTCAACATTGTGAACCATCTATGGACAACATAAGCAGCTAAAATGAGGTTCCATTGCAGCATAGCCATGAAGACAAGCTGAGGAGTTCAGTTTGGGCAAATGACCAAGCTGACTCGACCCTTTGGAGGTTTTCCAAACATCTCTTTGGAGTGGAAGCCAATTTGGGAATAAGGTGTGTTACCCTGAACTTCGTACTCTGCTCACACAAAGAGCAAGCTTTTTAATAGAATGTTTAAAATGTTTATGGTGGTAAGATGGAGTAGTTGAAAGTACGCCTTATTCCTCGTACTTTCTTGTTTTGGCCTTTTCTTCAAAAACCCAGTTGTCTCATTTCATTAGTCAGTCTGTGTCGATTACTGTAAATTACTTCAGTTACCAGATTCAGATATAGAGTTGTGCAACCAGTCCAGCTTCTACTCTGGCAAAGCACAGATTTTGGAAGGACATACCCAGAGAGATAATTAAATGTAGGAGTTTAAAGCTGCTACAGCTGGTCCAATCTGCCCACAGCAGTGTGGAAAAAAAACCTGTATTAAAGCCCATTCCAGCATGTGATTTATTGGGCTCTGCTGCAACCATAATGGCTGAAAACGAAGCACTACATCAGGTACCAAAGAGTAAAACAGTATAAGGATGTCCATCTGCTGGCTGGACCTTTCAAACACCAAATCAGAGCAAGATATTCGACTGTAAAGCCAAATTACCAGGGAAAATTTTTGTTCTGTCAATCAATCGGTTTTATCCATTAACACTTTGAGAAAAAAAAAAGATAATATGCTACCTCTTCTTTTTACTGTAATCTTCAAATACAACCTAACAACACAGAGGTCGTGTCTCTTTACTTTCCACATTCAGCACAGAAGACAGTGACAAATGTCAAGCCTTCAATCATGGGTTCCTGGCTTTCCTACAACTAAAGGTGCCAGACACATTTTGTTTTTCACATCAAAACATTGATGAAAAGCAGAACTTAAAGAGGTGAATCTCTTTCACCTTCTGCACATCCCCTCCCTTAAGTAAAGCAGTCACCACGCAACATTACCTTCCTTAAACATCAAGGACATCCAGCAGAATTATTTCAGAAACCTCCCTATCCTCCGTCACCCGCACACAAATATTGATTCTGCTTTTTCCCCCCATGCTTTCTAAACTTGACTTAATGGCCAAGCTCACGCCACTGCAGCAAAAAGTCAGAAGGCTTTGCTCCAAAAAACATGTGAATGCTCAGAGGTGGAGAGAGCAGGTCCATCTGTTCATGTATACGTCCATCTGTTCCACAGATTCACCCTTTCCGTCTACATTACCATCTACACTGTACTACTGCAATGATTAGGTAACTGGCTTTTACAACTCACATTTCTAAATAAATACTGTGGCATTTTTTCAGCTTCCTGGCACATTTTCTACAAAACTGTAATAGTTTTTGAAAGGTTTAGCTACAACTTTATTTATTAGTTATGGGTTATTACAAATTTTGCATTTGAAATTTAGGTTTTTTTTTCCTTTCTCCCCCAAAGCGTTTCTTTAAGAAGCTGTTATATTCATTTGTACCTCTAGATAAAACGGGCTTAAACTCCAACATCATATTTCAACAGTATGATGATATTTATATTAGAATATGCAGTACTATGGGGCTTGTTTGTCAGTCTAAAGCACCGTTTGAACTTAAACCTTGAGCATATAAACAGTTTTCATTCAACCAATAAAGACCAAATAATTCTGAATTGAGTTCCGCAAAAAATCCATAAAGAGATAACCTTAAATTAGTGGGCATCCACTGTATTTGCAACATAAAGAATGCTTAACCGTAATTTGTCAAGGACGGTGGAAAAGAAGAGAAAAACAGACTAGAAAAATTGAGATTTACTTATTAGAACAATGTCTATTTTTGCTTTTTGTTGGAGTATGACCAATTCTGTTTTTAACCAACTTTAGTCTCTGTTTAAAGAACAGTTAAAAACTAAAACATGTAAATATTGCTTAGTCAAAAACTGTATTGACCATGAAAGAATTTTTCTTTTAAAAGCTACCTTTTCCTTGACAGAGTTACTAGTTGCTATAGGCACTAGTGGCCTTTATCAAACAAAAGATTGATAGGAGAGGGAAGGAGAAGACATGAAGCAAATGGCCTGAGACTGAAAATCAAAACCAGGACAACGGCATCAAGGACTACACGATGCACACAGTCTACCAACAGCGCCACCCAGTGCCCACTGGCAGTACTTTTATTACAATAGAAACAGAAAAAAAAAAAGGCTTATAGCAAATCGTACAGTAAAGGTTTCGGTTTTGTCTTAATTTAATATTATAAAACAAATATATTCTGTTTTAAAAACAGGAACAAGAACAACTTTCGAAAGTAATTTAATCACAGACAAGTGGTTGGAATAAAGTCAAATATCAGTGGGGTAGCAGAAAAGGATCATTATTTATATGGCTAAAAAGAGGAAGAGGTCCAATATAAATTGAATTACTCCCTTTAGAAAACAGCTCATGATTCATTAGTTCTCCTGCCATTTACAGCAGAATCGCTTTCTGCAGTTATGGTTAAATACCATATGGGCGCGATTACTTTATACATGATACTGGTGCAGCCTTTGCAGGGTAAGTAACATATCTACCCTCCACTGAGCCTTTATCAACACCAGCAGGTGTGCCACCGGGTTCCCTCCAACCTGAATTCATTACATTTCTGCAAAGCGTGAGCAGAGCAAGAAAAATGGTTACTGGTAACATTTAACAATATGTGTTTCTATGGGAGGGAATAATAGCTAAATAAATATAAAAATAAAACCATAACCTGCCGTTGACACATAGATTGTTGCCTCCTGTATGTGGGAGCAGCACACACTCAGTGTAAGGAATAATGATCTTTACTGGAGAAGAGAAATGATTAATGATCCTCCCACCACTGACACAGACACTGTATGGAGCACAAATTTGGTTGCCTGCTCACATTAGGAATACAATTTAAGAGCCACAAGCAGCTGTGTGGGCTGTGGGTTTATGTGGGAATGTTAAGCGCTGCGTGTGGATTTAAGAAATGCAGGAACAAAGTGCTGCTTGTCTGAGACGTCACTGGAAAAAAGAGAGACTCCTGACGTGAAAAATGAAAAGCAGCATAAAAACAAGATTCTGGCTGAGATAAAGTTAGCTTTCATTCATTATGTAGACACTTCAATAAGCGGATAGGATCAGGGAATCGATTATATTCAAACTGGCTCGAGTCAAGCCAGTGTTCAGTTAATTTGCCAAATCTTCAGCAGGTTTCACAGATAAGGTCAGCTCATTATTTATTCCTCGTATTTTATCTAATTTCTTGGTTCATTTTTCAGTCTTAATCTCAGAGTCTTAACATCACTCATTAAAATGGCCCTCATTTAGGAAGCAAAAGTCCGCTGTGGCAGCACTCTGTTTTACATTAATCATTTTATCTCAGTGAAGCTGGCTCTGAGCTAACCCTAATTACCTGATTGGCGGTGAAAGGAAACAAATGTGGGCGTTGTCAGAAATGATGTCTTGACATGACTATAATGATAAAACTGAAGAAAAGATGAGACTACCTTCCCGCTCCGGTTTGTTTTCAAAAAGTAAAGAATGTGAACTTGTTTTGTTGTTTGGCAGCACAGAAACACTGACATAACTTGTCCAATTAACTTTATTTTAAGGTTCACTGGGATTTTCTGTAATTTGATTAAGCCAACAAGACCAAACATGTTTATCCATGGCCTTTTAGAAAAACGCGTGAAAGCCTTTTCTGACCTTTGATGAAGACAAATATGTGTGGAATACAAAATGACGTGTTTTTTCTACATATTCTGTGGGCTAAAATAAGCCTTTCACTGCTCCACAAGTGTAGCGTTAACATGTCTTGTCATTTGTGTTAAAATATTTAGTGCCTCACACTCTGTAAATAACAGAGGGAAAAATAAAAATACTGAATATTACAGTAAGTGTTAATAATTCATATAAATTGTATACCCATTTGGAAACACTTTGTTCCTTTCTAGCACCCTGTTCAGAGTCTTGGGCTGAGCATCATTAATAAAGAAAAAGGCAGGTAGAGGTATTTGCCGGCAGCTATGTATGTCGTCAGCTCCAAGTCACTTTCGCACTTAGCGGCGGACACCCACAGGGAGAGTGCTTGATGAGGCATTTCTGCATGAGGAGGGCAGCTGGTGTGTCCCATGGAGCCGAATCAGGATGGGAGGGGCCCTGAAAGCCTTTTTAGAGGCTCTGCTGTGACAACGTAAAGAAAGTATGTGCTGTGAATTGTTCATCTCACCTGACCCAGACCTGTGGGAGGTGGAGCTGAAGTGAAATCCTGACGTGATAAGTGACTTTTCACTCTCTCTGCTTGTAACCAGTTGGGGAGTGTCCTTCAGTTTATCCAGTTATCACCATGAGAAACTTCACTATCAACCTCGCTTTCAACTTCGAAGACAGGTAGCAAGGAACAATGAACTCTTGGGGTATCTTGGATCCTTAGTTTTCCGACATAGACGTCTTCCTAGCAGGTTTGCACAAGCCAGACTTTAATTTTAAGATTGGTCTACTGTGTGCATGTGTTTTTTCACTTACAAACTTTTCAATGTACTTTTATTCTCACAAAAAAATTCCTTCTTTTTTTATTAGCATAAAGACGAAATTGTTAACTGATGGTCTTTCTGCATCTTTGTGTTGCAGTTTTGGTCATTTTGTCAGTCACAGACTGAAAATTTCATACTGACTGGTACATCTACTCCAGTCTTAGAGACACAGTGTACCTGCTAACAATGAGCTAAAATAGCTTCTCAGTAATTTGCAAGCAGGCTATTGTAACGGACTGTTATGTGAAATTATGAGATGATAATCATTTCAATTATCAGCTTATCCTGAACTTACAGGACAGTATTCTGAAAATTTTAGGTGTGATCTTGGTCAAACACACCTGAATCAAACAGAGCTACTTCACATGCCTGTTGATTGCAATTTCTTTTGATTCAGGTGTGTTAAAGTTGAGAAACATCTTCTAGTTTTACAACACCAGCTCTTGCTAACTGGTGTTAGAGACAGGAGTTATTAAATAAACCTTTTCCATGCTGTTTTGTGATTAAATATGATATCCAAGCTATAATGTCTAATTCTATAACTCCACATTAATTTGACTTGAATCACAAGTCCTGGTTGTTAAAGATTATTCTGGTGTAGGTTTCAGAGCATTCTGCATGACAACTTTTAAACTTTTAGACAAATATTACAAATTCAGATCTTGCAGATGTAAAGTAATCTTAATTTGTTTAAGATAAATCATTTTTGGGGAGGTGGGAGAGCAAAGTAGGCCTCATAATGAAGAGATATATTAAGCACATATGATAATATGATGCTCTGGTGCATTTGAAGGATATTAAGGAAACAATCCTTATGGTACCTTTAATGTGATTATGGATGTTATCTTAACAAGCTGGTTATGATTGGCTAAAATTCGGCGACAAAATGCTTAGATGCAGTAAATCCAAAATATTATACCAACCAAAAATAGCATGACAACACCAAAGACTCAGCATAATTTCAGACAACTCCGCAGAGTCTTTTATTAGCGTGTCACCTCCACAACAGGCGGGTTTATTTCTCAGCCAACAAGCCCCGTGGGGACACAATAAATTACAACAGGTGCACTTATAAGCCAATAAAACTATTTCTGTGGCAGCTTACAAGACAACTAACACTCATAAGAGCAGCCAAAATGAACCAATTACAAATACAGAGTGTCATGTAGAAAAGTGAGCAGAGGAAAAACCGGGTCTAATTTCAGCAGGAAGCAATTGCTGCTCATTTTTGGTTTGGCTTTCTGTTTATTAGTCAGTGCAGTGGAAATATGCACCACATATTCACCTTGTCTGTTTATGTTATGCTTTATAAATAGAATGTGTTTAACATATTGGAGGCAAACTTTTTTTTAATCTGTTACAATTTTTTCATATCTGACAGCAGTTGCAGTTTTATCATTTATTGCGTCTGCAATAATGTGCTATAATTGATGATTGATTGTTTGGAAGCCATTCATTTCTCCTGTAAAATTGAATCATCTGTGAGAAAAAGTTTCAAGTGTCTCCTCGCATGATGACTTGGTGGAAGAGTCACAATGTAAATCTGAGCTTTAGATTTTTAGATTTGACTCCTGTATAGCTGTTTATTCTCTAATAATATTTCTTGGAATATACTGTTTTTTTCATATTTTGTATTTTTGGCATTTAATTTCTGCATTTTGGTATAACGTTTTTCTTGTAGGTTTGGTAGTCTATGTGCCTCTGCTCATTTTTCTGTGGCAGGATCAATTTTCAACTGTCTCCCTTGTCTTGATGTAAGTGCATCCCTCTAACACTTGGTCCCAGGCATTCAAAGGAGACGATAAATGAGCCCACTGTGAGGCTGGTAATTCAGCCACAGGATTTACAAACACTCTCCTGACAGCTGTCAGGGCAGCAGCCCATAATTACTTATGCTGAAAAAAAAAAAAAAAAAAAAAAAATCAATCGCAGTATTAGATTGTACTTACTGTGAACGGTGCTGGCGACTTTGATGGAGTGCACAATATTTTTCTTGTTATTTCATCAACAATTTAAATTCTTAACTCATCGGGAAGGGAGTGAGTGAATTTTATAATAGAAAATAAACAATATAACCAACAGAGTAGATGCCCAAAAACAAAGATACTCTGATCATTTGTAGATCTTTAACTTACTGATGGTACTCTACGGAGGTCACTGACTGGCCCATTTCGTCGTGTTTTCTTGCAAAGGAGTAAAAGTTTCTTGAAATCCTTTAAAGTGGCTGCAGGGGAAATCTCTTCTATAGCTTGTCAAACGTCTAGCACAGAAAAAATGCACCAAAGTCAAGTGATGAAAGAGGAATGAACATTACTGTGCAAATGTCTGGAGTCGTCACTTATTTCTTCATATTCTTCTCCCAAGGAGCCAAACTTCACTGTTCATTTTTGAGGTGTTTGACCACTTTTTCTTTATTAAATATAAAAATGCTTATTTTCAGCCAATATTTGCTAAAAATTGACAATGCTAAGATGTCATGTATTGATAAATTACTACTAATTATAAAAGAGTACAAGACGGACTGCTTTCAGAACCTGCTTTCTGAAGAGCTGAATTATTTTCTGGAATAAGTCTTTTGATAAATATAAATCTGCTTTTCTGAAATGTATTCAACTCAAATTGGATTGTTTAAAGTGTCAAGTGGCATCATGAGGGCTAAAGATGCTGCATAATTTACTGCTCAGTTTCACCTTTCACACATTTGCAGCTGTCAATTAACATTTTAAAAGCAATTTTCATAATTTGGTAGGAATCTCTGAAACTGTTTCAGAGTCAAAATGATGCTTAAGTCTCCATATAAACAACGTTATGTCAGCCTCTACTGATCTAATATGTGGAGAACACCAAGGTTCTGTTTTGTGCACACTTTGTTTTTTGGGTGTGTATTAACACATTTGGTCAAAAATGCTAATACATTTCAGAACATACTTTATCTCTTTATGGAGATGACATTCAGCTGTTATGCTTCTCCAGAAATTTATTCTTAAAATGGGTAAAAAAATAAATTAATAAAAAAAAAGACAAAACAGACTAAAAAAATCAATTCAACTGAGAATACAAAGTGTCTGATTGCTGCTCTGAAGAACATGGTTTCTGTGCAGCTACTAAATAATCTACTAATTTAGTAATTATCTGCTCTATTAATTATGTAATAGAGTAGATAATACAAGGTAACAGAGAATGCTACCATGTAACATTCTCTGGTGCAAGGTAGCATTCATTAATTAGCATTAATGTAATAACATCACATTAATGTCATTAATGTGATAACATAAATAATGTAGCCCATGTGGTGCAAAAATTCTATTATTTTACATCAAATAAATTCAGGCATACAAGTTTAATTTCCTGTAACACAAGTAAGTAATAAACCAATCACACTGCAGCCATTTTATGCATTTATGCATCTAGATGTGGTGAAAATGACTTGCAGGAAATAGTAGGGAAAAAGGGGCATTTAAGTTAATTTGAATTTGGAATTGTTGCTTGTTCCAGTGGGCCAGTCTCAGTACTTCAGAAACTAATTTGAGCAAATTAGTTCAAACTCAAGACCCTTTAAACTCCACAACAAACCTTATTGTTGTTACTGACCATGTTCAACCTTTATGAATATAGTGTAATATGAAGCAAAATGTCTGCTGAGCTTGCTGAGGCTTCCTTGACATTTCCAACTTCTACCTCATGAAGAACCTGGTGAGGGTATAAAGCAGTGATTTTATTAGAGTGGGACTCATTTGTATAAGCAAATGGTTATTCTTAAATAACTGAATAGTTAGAGTTATCTCTAGCGTGACAAAGAAATTAAACATTGCTTTAAACTTTTGCAAAGTTCAATAAAAAGTGGCAGATGCAGGAGAACAGACAGTTGGGCCTCACAATAAATACAACGGGTAAGGACAGCGCCACTGTAAATAATGAGCTTGGGGACGTTCTTATTTTCCCAGCCCTCCTTATGTTTGGAGAGGCCAGTCACCAACTGGTCTGCAGGCTAATTGACTTTTAATTAGTATCTGATCTAACACAGAACAGCCACGCATTTTCCAGATGCCAGCCCTGCCGTCTTGATACCAAGGTTATCACAAAATGTCCTTTAGCATCAGATTAAAGAATCAACCGCATCACCTGAGCTGTGCACGTGAGGAGGCTTCTGCTGGGCACGCTGCTCCTGCTGCACTTGGAAAGGAAATTACTTGTAAAATAGCTGAAATGCAACATATACATATACTTCCACTTACATTTTAAATGGAATAAAATAACTGTAATAATGCACACAGAAGTACAAAATGAGTCATATATATGTTCTTCAGTGTGCCCTAAAAGGTATTAAGAAAGACAATTTACAGGTGTAACAAGTTTGTGGGAATTATTCTGTTGAACTTCTTGCTTGGTTATAAAATATCAACTTCTGAGAGTTACGCTAATATCAAAATGGAGGATTTAATTCAAACTACTAAAGAAAATGAAAATTTGTTGCATATTTTTACAAAAATGTCTAATAGCCATTTCTGTGGAATTTTATGGTAAAACTTAAGTCATCAATGTCTTTGAAAACATTTTCCAAAGGTATTTGGAGGTACAGTGCATTAAAATCCATGTCCCTCGTAAAGAATGCCAGAAAGAATAAAAATGCAGAATACGGAGTACTAAAGCTGTCCAAAAATAATGTTCCACTACAAAACAAAGCAATTCTATCAACCTGAATGGATCTGTTGTCATACGGAGCACATTTGTTTAGAATAACAGTCTTGTTCAGTGTAATGGTTCACAAAACTCACTCCTCTTTATACACAACAGATCAGCTTTATAATTGCAGCAAGTGTTCTTAACAAAATAAAAAATACACAATAGTTAATTTGCTGTTTCAGAGAACTGAAAACGCTCAGGTTTTATGTTTATCTTTTTTCATCTCCATTAATTTTATCCAACCAACTTTTCTTCCATTTTGATTTGGCTATTTAGACTCAGACCATGGAGGCCAGAGGTGGAGGAGGACCTGAGGCAATCTCAGCAGAAAGAGGATATAAACGCCTTCAGCATGGTTGTGGGACTCCCCCAGGGTTTTCTATAACTGGAATAAACTAGAGAATAATCCACTGGGCAAAAAGACAGAAGGCTGAGATGTTCAAACCAAAACCGCCTGACCTGATTTCTCCAATCCAAGCTCCCCAAGATTGCCAAAGGCCAAAACCCATAAAAGAAATGTCATTTCTGTTTCTTGTGCCCAAAATCTCCTTTTGTCACAGGCTAAATTTAATGATGACAGGGAAGAATTTAATTGTTGCATTGAAAGATAAATTTAAGTTTCTTCTTGATTTGACACATCATCCAATCCCCCCGACTCCAGTTCACCTGCTACACCTGGAATCCATTCCAGTGTACTTTTATGAGTAATCAAAGGCAACAGAAGCCTACGCTAACAGGCCAGCGTTTCAAACCCCAAAAAAGAGATGAAAGACACTTTCCAGTTTGAGGTGATCAAAGGTTTAGCCTGGAAACAATTCAAAATAATTTAGTTTTTCTTTCTTGTGTCTGGGATCCTGTTCCTTCAGTCATGGCCCCAAATGGTCAAGATAACTTAGGGGAAATTCAAGCTGCTGTTTTACACAACCAAAATATTTCCTGCCATTTTACTGGGCTGCAATTTGGCAACAATTTCTAAGCCAGGCACCCTTTGAAGAAATTTTATTTAAATTTGTTTCAGTCAAGAAACAATCATCAAATTTACTTGGCATATCTAACGGCTCGACTGTAGAGAGTCCAATAAACCAAGGGATTCGACCTTTTACTCAACGCCTTTGCAGAGATCAGCAAAATAAACCCATCTGATGACTAAGGAATATAATTCCTCAGTAGGAAACACAAACTACTAAAGTTGAGAAAGAGATATAACAAACTTTTTTAATGCTTTACAAAGTAGAAATAAACAATTAAAGGTCACTTTCTTTTTCATCAATCTCAGGTGGTCAGCCTTGTCCTCTCCTCTTATTTTGAATCGACACAGAGAGAGGAGCACTGGGTCTGAATAATAAGCTTTAATGTGATGATTGTCAAGGCATTCTCCCTTGCAGTGAAAGTGCCTGTCATCAGCAGATCAACACCTCCACCCTGAACTCAAAGGCCTGTCATGTCCGCCGAGGTCTGAGTTTGGCTTCAGGCAGACAGAGGATGTGAGCTGACAAGTAGGTGAAACATAGCAAAGAAAATATTATTTATTCTTTTAAAATTAGCAACTTTCTGCTCAACAAAGTGAGAATCAAACAAAAAAAATGAGAATTTAATTACAACTGAAGTGGGAGTGCAATAATATGAGCTCATCAAGGTGTTTGAGTGGGAACAGGTGAGTAATCTGAGTCTGATTATAATTTCCTCTGAAGCCAGCGTCAAAGTCCCAGAGGTCTCACATTGTGACTGGTGCACCCTGGGCAGCAGTGTCACTGACATTTAAATTTGACAGGCATGAAAGCCCGTCGGTGTGGAAGCTAAGGAATGGATCGCAGCCATCGTGACTCAGCAGTGATCTGCTGAGCTGCAACAGAAATCATGCAACCTCCTCCCCTGATTGGGCTCCTTATGCAGCAGGCACTTTGAGGCACGGCAAAACGAAGCCCGGCAACGACATTAAAATTGCTTTAACCATCAATAAATTAATGGGCTTGTGCTTGGAGTGCAGCTCCTCACAACTGTGATGGACATAAACTGCCTATATGAGTGGGTTTTAATGTGAAAAACATTTCTGCCGCACCGAAGATCTGCACCCATTGAAACACTCCAATATTACAAAAGGTCATGATCAAACGTATGAATTTTCACCGCAACAAAAAGGTCATCCATCCATCTACCAGGTACCAGAAGGCGTAACTTTTGGCTCTGGTCAAAAGCTGGGTGATTTATTTTAGACACTTCAGTCTGCAGAAGAAGATTCTTTAATCTAGCTGGCTGACTGACGGGCGAAGCATGAAATCATCCTGGTTGGATTTTAACTCAAAGACGAGCAGCTACATTAGAGGAAATTTAGTTCTTTGATTAAAAAGTCAAGGGCACCAGAGCTACCATTTCTATCAGAGAAAATAAAGTGTTATCTACATTTAACTGAAAAAGAACACTCTGGAGAATAAATATTCCTCTCGTGCTTTACGATGGATTCAAATATTTATTCTGAGAAAGAAAACTAAGAGACACTTGGTCCACATTGTGATGCGAAACATGAACTGTGATTATATCTTAAAGGCGAGGATTAGGAGAGTAAGGAAGCCTCATGAAAGGTCGTGTGACAATTTACAGAAAATGATCTGCCTTTATCACTGAGGTAGACATGTCTCAGATGGATGCAGCCAAAAAAAGGTGTAGCACAAAATGCCTCCATTGTTACAGGAGGGAGCACTGATGCGACAGACAAGGCTCATCAATTACCTTTTAAAAGTTTTTCAATCTATGCTTTTAAAAAAATCCTTGTGCTGGGCTATCCTGAACAATAACTGCGTGAAAAGAGGTAGCAGCTATTTTGATATCTGAATGGTTTGTTTTGATGTTTTCTGCTATAGTTGATTATTTTTTTCTTCCTTATGACTGCAGAGCCACTCTTCCTTTCATTTATCCACAAATTCTTCAAGCTAACCTTGGGGGAAGTATTGAATTTCATAATTGTGCCATTGTGCGGCACATAATGATACAGAATAAACGCATTAGATACCAAATCTGTTTTTAAACTAACCTTGTTACATTTGAACCATGATATATAGAAACAAGGTTTGGATTACTGTTTTAGTCAGAAACTGTCCGTCAAGTCACACATAATGACTGATGAAAGTTATTGAGTTCTCCACAAGAAGATCAAAATCCTTTACCTGCAATACCTCAGATACTTGGTGATGGTTTGCAAACATTATCAAAAGTTTTAAAGACCTTCATTTCAAAGCATGCCTGGGCAGGTAACCTTGAATGATAGGAGCAGAAGCATCTTATCACAGCATGTTGTTCTACATTTATGTGCAAAAAATGATGTTTCAGTGTCAGACTATCTGCTTTTCCACAAGGTGAGCTGGGGATTAAGATGCAGGACAAGATGAACTTCAAAAGAAGG
The DNA here is from genome assembly GCA_010277075.1 of Poeciliopsis retropinna. Taxonomy (NCBI): domain Eukaryota; kingdom Metazoa; phylum Chordata; class Actinopteri; order Cyprinodontiformes; family Poeciliidae; genus Poeciliopsis; species Poeciliopsis retropinna. Next base: position 4,793,173 of record VMRM01000035.1, on the reverse strand, counting down.
AGGTGGTGAAACAGAAATCTAACAATTTTCTCCTTGAGGAGTAAAAGTGTTTGGGTTTTTAAAGTAGGAAGGAAAAATTCTTCCGGATGTTGTTAAGATGCATTGCAAAATCTGAGCAAACTCGGAAAATATTTCCTAATGCAATATGACAAAAAAAAAGGTTACCAGGCAAACATGGGTAAACACAGATAAACCTTAGCTTACGGTGTCCTGGAGCTAACTTGACAGCTGTGAAAAATAACCTCCCTCTCAGAGAACCTGCTGCATAAGTTAGTAACTACACACAGTCTCCCACACAGCATCCAAACTATTCTCCCAGAAACACCTGTAACGCATAAGAAAAAAAATATCTATAAAAATAAAAGGAGAAGCAGAGCAAAGTTACAAGACTCAATTACTTTTTAACAAAACATTCTAGTTTTAAATTGAATTGGGCCGCCTTTTTCTAGTAGTATTGAGCAACTAATGATGAACATTTATTTTGATTTTACAGGCAAAAAGACGGATTTGAAAAGGCCACAGAGCAATGAAAAGTCAGAATCCACTGAGATGAGCTAAAATAAACTCCACTAAATAGGCTAACATGCAACAAGGGTGGCAAAATCTTGTTTTTTTTCAGGCAATTCATCAGCAAAAAAAAAACAGACAACAAAGCAAAATGGACATACAGTAAAGAAAATCAACCTGAGGATGTTTGTGAGCTACACACCCATGTGTCTGCTCACTTCCTTCTGTATAATCAGATGGATGGAGAGGCACAACTAATGGATTCTGTGGTCTCATTTTGTCCTCCAGCCTGACATCTGTTCAGGTTATCCTTCAGCTTATTGCGTTTCTGTTAAAGCTGACGTGCCTCACTCTTGGTGGAGGCTTTATATACTTTCTGTTATCGCTGCAGGATTCTCAGTAAATATGGTTTAATCCCAAGAAATCTCCAAACTGCATTGCAGCTTCTTTAAAGTGAAGTGCCCTCGCTCCCACAACACTTTTTGTTCCAGCAGCAATTTGATTGTTGTGCATATTGTGCAAACAGTTGTTGGAAATTCACTCAATTCCACTTTCTGTTGCAGGTTGTTTCTTTTTCTTCTCTTTTGTTCTATTTATTTATTTTCGGCAACTCCAATTTCAATAAAATGCACACATTCACTTTTATTTTACATAAGAAAAGTACTGGCCACAGAGTATGTGTAAACTCTTACAAATAGCTCCTTACATTATGCATGAAAACTGGCCAAAAACAGTTGGCAAATTCATCAAAAAAGAGCCATCTTTTTATACATACATATATATTGACAACGTATTGAATATGACGCAAAGTGAGCAAATGAGCTTTTTATCTTTTCAGCTAAGATAAACATGTCATTTTTTATGCACAACAAATAAAAGAACTACAATAATTGAATTAAAGATGGACATCTGTGGCAAAGTTTTCTGTCATTATTGTAATGATGTTTCCACATGTAGATTATGATTAAAGTAAATTAGGTGTCCTTTGTTGTTTTAAGCACTGTTTAGTATTTTTGTAGTCAGCCCAATAAATTCAGCTGACAGTTTGAACGGCAGCACTGTGCACACAGTAGGGAGGCTGCACGGTCCCTCTTGTTACAGCAAAACTGTTAGTTTGATGCCCCCAGCGCCCGGGGCGACTGTCAGCCCTGTCACGAAATCCTCTGCTGTCCTCTTCACTTCCTGCTGTACCTCTCCTCTTATCATGTCTTTGTTTTGAAGGATTAAAATATGAAGGTTTGCTGGAGCTCTTAAAGATCTGACATTTTGGAAAGCAAAACAGTTCATCAGCAGAGACAACAGAAGAAGAAGAAATGCTTCTAAGACTGAGATCAGCTTCAGTGTAAGAGTTTACTCTGCAAACACCAGGCCGAGGCCGATGGCAAATGACCCAATCTGTATGTCACTCAGGAACTGATGCATAATTATGGGTGGCTGAGAAAGCAAAGATGCAAATGCAGAGCAAAAAGACAGCTTTTCTTTGCATTGGCCTTCAATGCAAAGAAAGCCAAATTAAGACCGCTAAATGCTAAATGCAAATTTAGCGGTCCCTCCATCAAACTCCATTGGACACTCTTTTCTCACTTCCTCCTAAAGAGGAAGTGAGGAATGTATGAAAAGATGGAATTTTATTTTGGAACATTACTTCATATACTATGAGCAATGCACAGTGTTTTATATCAGATAAAAGAAAGACGCAATGAAAAAAAAAAACAAAAAACAGCCTCAGGACTTCAGAAAGGCTAAACAGGAGTGAAGAAAGCTGATGCAATAGGTCTTCATTTCTCCAGGCTTCTCTTAGAAATATTTGGTGTTCTTTCCTCATTTTCAATGCAGCACCAGACCGTTTTCAAAGGAATAATTAATTTAAATATAAAAATCCTTCAAACAAAATGGCTCCCAATATGAATAGATGAATCACAGTTGCATCAATCGTTACAACTTTGAAAAGAAAGTGCATCACATTGGATCTTTTATAATTTTGCTCGCAGCAGAAGGAAATTTTGATTTCTTCCAACTAAATTAATAAAAACTGCCAATGATTAATTTTTATATTTAATCACCAGCACCAACCAATAAACAAACAAGTAGGTCAATAGGTCTTTATTTCTTAATGACAAGGCTTTCAGATGTTGTCAAGAGGTTAATTATAAACTAATGCAAAGTCTAACAGTAAAGGAGAAGGAGTAAACTGACCTGAGGGTAAGCTGTGTTTATTTTTTGGCATTTTCTGCTAACTTCACTTAATGAAGCCAGATGCAGAAACTGGGGAAGAAGCTCACTGAACCAGCCACAGTCAATTTTTTTTTTTTTACCATGGCTTCTGACAGCCTTAGTGCTTCCTAAACAGATTTGAGACCTGCTTATAAGGTCTGAACTGAGCAGTGAGTTGTAGCTGGCAGATAAATAATAGTTGAGTTTGTTTTATGTCAGTTTTTGTCAGCTTGACAGGGATGGCCTGAATATTAAAGGCAGCAACAGTTTGGCACGGTTTGAACCATTTAAAACAAGTACTTAAAGAAAGGCAATGCTTACCAGTCAGAATCTTTGGACAACACTAAGTATTCTGCATCCAATGACTGCAGAAGAAAAATCTTGCTTTTAACTCGCCGATCTGAGCATGCTTTCCTTTGTTTCCGGTTTATTTGCTCCCATTAATCTTCCTCCCTTTAGATGAACCCAAACTTTATCCAGCCATTTTCCTACCGCATCAACTAATGTCGTCGCTCCCCGCCTCCTGCATCATCTTCATCCAGCGAAGGAGACAAAGAAAAACAATTTAATCGGCGGCTTCTTTTTGTATCTTCTAAATTAGGTACCTGAGTAAGGTATACTCATGTATTTAAAAACCTTACTCAGGTATTTAAATACATGAGTAAGTTTTGAATACCAAGCAATTAAACAGAGACAAAACAGATACTTTAAAACTTAGACTGGTTATTAGTCTTTGGAATTGGAGACAAGTATTTGTGAGTATCTAGTTTGAATGTTATTTAAGGTTTCCATTCCAGCTCTCATTAAGTAGGTAATAGATTTTTTCAAGCACCAAGTTGTGGACTGACCCGCTCATTTACCACAAAGAACCTCTTTAAACTCTGCGGTCTGTGCTTTGGATTCAACACTAAAGCCGGTAATAAGCGAGTCGGTGGCTCTTGGAGCTGCTAGCAAAGATGCAGATTGTGCTGTTTGACATTGGGGAGATGCATTTCTGGCGCCATGCTTCCAAAACTCCCACCAACTGACATTTCTGGGTGACAAGCAATAAAAAAATAAATAAATAAAAAAAAAAGAGAGAGAGAGATACACAATGCAGAAGTAAAGAATCTAAACCTGTCTGGAACATTTTCTCTCTGACAGCTTCTCTGCATACCTTATTGTTGGAAATAGACAGTGAATAAAACATTGTTTGTCCTGCGGTGTCACCATCTTTGCAGCAAGGCAGCTAATTGAAGGCATGGCTGCTCAGTTATATGCAAACTGAAGGCAAAACGCCATTCATTTAACCTTTAAACTCCTGTCTGCGCCTGAAGTTACAAATTAGACCTTATTTCATTAATTAAAGTTATCCTGAAAGGAAATGTTGCTACAGCTCTCTAATAAAAAGCATAACACAACATTCACAGCAGTATAACTGAAACAGTTATTCAGATTCTATTGCTCACCTGACCTTTGGTCCTGTTGGTTGCATGGAGCCTAAGCAAGTTTTCTCTCTCAAAAATATTCCACCTCTTCTTCCTCCCAGTGACTTTTCTCTCCAGGTCACTGGAGAGATCGGCTCTGTCCAATCTTCACCCACCAGTTGAATGTGTCTAATGAACCTCCCTGGGTTTCTTGTGTGTGAGAAAGTTTTTAACTATTTTAGGCTCCCTTTAGAAAGCCGAGCTCAAATCCAAGTCTGTAGAATCACTTAATTTCCTTCATGAGCCAAAGATTATAGAACGTCTGTATTACCAGCCCAATAATCAATTTCATGATCAGTTCCATCACAGCAAGGAGGAACTTGCTTTTGCAGTCCTCTTGGATAAAAAAGAAAGTCTTAGAGTTAGCTTAAGCATTCTTTGGCTCTGTGTCTATTCTGAAATACAGGGGCAGGAATCGTGGAGTTAAATCGGTGGCTTCCTGGTCACTCCAGCAATGACGAATCTATCTGAAATACTACACCGCCAATATATTTAGGTCGTAAAACAAACCTTGTACATAATGAAAGACTCACCTGAAACTCACCACTGCTCATCATACACTGCATAAGATCTGTTCTCACAATGTACACATCAAAATATTCTATGCCTTATGGGTCATTCCTAGACAAAAGTAAAATATTTGTATAGGATAGATTGATTGACTACACTTCTATATTGGAATCCAATTGAAGCAGAGTTATGGCTAAATATACAGAAGTTAAGTTGCATCTTGGTAGAATACCAGGCTGTGCTTTTGGAAAAGGTCAAAATGTCAGAAGTCAGATTTTTGGTACAATATTGTAATTACAAGACATCAGTGGTGTAATTAGCTTCCACTGGCTGTATTGTGCTTTTCAATTTTCAGCACATCATGCTAGCCATACCGTATTGAATTTACAGCCTATGCAATGTAGGTTATTATTAATCATCGCTAATATTACAAAGCCCTGAGAAACAATCTGAAATAGTAATAAAAATACAAAAATAAACACAATTGGAAATCACTTTTAGACAAAATCCAATTCAAAAATGTAGATATTTTAAAATAAATCATATGAATTTAAACTCTAGTAAATATTTTAATTTATTCAAATGCAAGATGCAATTACATAACTAATTTGCATGCAGTGTCAAATAAACTGCAAAATCTGCTCACCTAAAACCTTCTGGAATACAATAAAAAATCCTTTCAGAAAACCTGATAATTCTGATATTTTTTTATCACTAAGCTTTTTTCTTTTTTTACATTAATTTATTTACATTTTACCTATATATGGAGGTCTGACAACTAACATTTTTGAAACCTAACAATAACTGATGACATGTTGGCTTGATTTAATAAAGCACAATTTTAAATCACTGTCACCAGCAGATTAGAGAACAATCATTTATATTCACTCTGGTGGAAAATTATGAAATGTTTATTTAATCTATCTGAGCAGATACTGAGAAACGGTTTCATTCATCTTTAATTGGTTGATTCTTTTATGATCATCTCAAAAAGTAAGGAGGTTTATTTTTTATCCCAGTCTGACTTTGTTGTTCATGTTTTGAGATAAATCATGCACTTTTTCTAATTGCACACTTAAACACACCAAATAATCCTCAAGTGTTTCTGTCTTGGATCTGAAAGTACAGTTGCATTCAAACAAATCAAACCTTTTTTAGCACTTATTCTTCCCCAGCCTTTCATCTTTCCTTTATCTGTCCAATTTAATTAGAAGTCTCTCTTTTCTGCCTTGCCTCTTTCATCTTCTGTTCTACACTGATCAATTCTTCATGGCACAACTCCCCACACCTCCCTACCGAAGCTGTCAGATGTTTTAGGAAGCCCAGAGCACCACGAGACCACCACGGAGTTAAAGCACCAGGAGACCTTATGAAAATCAAAACAATTGATCAGTCACCCCTGTTTTTAAGTGTTCATGTTCAACTGTAAATGTTGGCTTTCATGCTCCAGGAAATTCAGGTTCAGGGGAGGAAAAAAAACAGGAAACAGAGGCTTTGCTTAAGCTGACCAAGATGCCTGTGGGACTTGTTTTGCTGATGAATAATCTCTAAATAATAATTGTTCTCTGCTGTGCAAAAATTGTGTTTTAATCTTGGGGGTCGAGATAAGGAGGAGGGTGAACGAGGCAATCAGGAAGGAAACACTGCAGCAGTGCGCTGTTAATGCAAGACATGAGAATAGGAAATGTTAGAGGAAATAAAGTATATAAGGGGCTTATCTGAAGCATTAAGTGCAAAAATATGAAGCCACCTCTGTTTCTCTGACTTCAAAGCTATTAAATCCATTTGCTCTATTGTTAAATAGTGGCTGATGGAAACCCACAGGTGACTAAGTAGGGTAAGTTCAGGCAGGTCAAAGTGAAAAGTGTTTAAACCATTAGCTGGATTAGTAATCAGGTCACTTTCATGGCTGCACAGCAGCCTGTGCCATAGTAAAGCCACAGTTGGGCGAAGGAATATTTTTGTTACATAATTTCCTGAATTAACATACATTTCTTTGATGTAAATCATCATACCGTATTTCAGATGTAAATACTGAGCTGCGTTTTTTTCCCCTTCCCGTGTAAAACCAGCTCTGAATTTGATGTTTTTCATCTCCGTCGAGATTAAACTACAAACAGCCTTTTCTTTCCATCCGGCACCCGCTGCACAAGCGAAGCCCAGCAATCCATCCATCGACTGTTTCTATCCGAGGAAGAGTCAGCTGCCGCAACGCTGCCTCAGCTGGAGGCGATGTTTCTGAGGCTTAACAGTGGGAGCGGGAATCACAGCCAACAAAATCAACGATAGTATGTACTGTATGGGAGTGTTTTAGGTAGAGTTAGCTGTTATTCCTGCTGGAATAGCATTTATTGTGCCAAAAACAGAAACTGTGATGCTGAAGCAGGTCTAACTTAGTGATGAGGTTGAACCATCAGCTGCATAAGCAGGAAAATAAGGTCAAAAAGACGGGATGACGGGACAACCCGAGTCCGGGGATGAGCTCCTGGCCCGCACTGTGACCACGGTTCTGCGTCTGGTGTGTATAGGTGTGTGTTTTAGTCAGCCAGAGAGGAGAGCCAAGCTTCCCAGAACACAGGATGAAAAACTAATGATGTCTCGGTGCAGCTAAGCCCTAATCCCAGATGACATTTCCAACAGGAATTGTTTTTGTACCTCAGCTTTAATAAGAGAGCTTGAGGGGAGGATTTGGTTTCTGGTGGGGTATAATTACAACCACAGGGCCACAACAAAGAGCTCTAAATTAAAAGTTTGATTTCATTTATGAGGTTTGTTGTAACCAACCTTAAATCTCACTGACCTTTACAGCAGACGTGTTTGACAAGATGCTAAGCAGACCATTAAAAAAGAATAAAGGTTATAAATCACATCAGAGCTGAGTAAGTGTTGCCAGAATGCCGTTTGTACAGGACTGTTTATAACCTCGTATTTAATATGCACATTCATTACACATGACAAGAGAGAGGGCTCAAAACCCCTGTGTAAAAAAATAAAACCACAGCTCTATTAGTCCATTTTCTATCATACCAGGAGTTTTTGGGTCATCAAATGATCTTAAATATGCCTGCACGTTATGTGGAACACATTTAATTGCTTTCGTACTGGATAAAAATATGATATCAATATGTCTAACTCATATTTTCCAGCTACTTTTTGTCATTAGGCAATGCCAGCCATCCTCTATGAGGTCCAGCATCTCATAAAAAATTAATTATGCATGAAAATTAAAGTCAGTGTCCATCAATCTGGTGTACAGATATGCAGAGGGTAAATTAATAACACCTGAAATATAGTATTCTACCAAATATTGCTTCCAAGTTGTCTTTTCTTAGATACAACGATAGTCCAATGATGATTGCGATTCCATATATTGTACACCTTTAGTTTTGATCTATTATTTTCCAGGCTTTCTCAAAATTTTCCAACTTTTTGGGACGTTTCAATCTTACTGAAAACACTGCTTTATAACTTTGTGATTGTTCCATTTTTTTCCCTTCATAATAAATGTATTGGCATTTGAAAAGGAAGAAATATTTTAGGTAACAATTGTCCCCACTTTGGATTAATTGTACCAATTTTTGTACAACCTTTGATTTCAATTGATTTCTATTATCTGCTCATTGTCTGCAGTCAGCCACTGTGGTTCTTTGTCTCTCAAATATCTACCAGCAGGAAGCCATCCATAGTTATTTTAGGCTTATCATTTTTCTGGCACAAACAAAGATCAGAGTCAAAATTAATCAGAATATAAAGCAATATAAAATCTTCAGAAAATAATAGAAAACTTGCCATTTATGTCCATAATTCACTAATACTTAACACCATGAGGAATAAACTGAGGCACTTTCAGTACGTTGTTATAGATGAAATTACCATAGCAGTTGCAATTAATGGAATCATACTTGAATTAAAAGTTAATGAAATGCATCTCAGCTTTGACAGAGGGCAGAATTTAATGCATCTATGTAGAAATAAGCATGACTGATGTTTAACATCCAGCCTCATTAATGTACAAAACATTATTATTTCCTACATTATGACATCGCTTTTCAAACAAAAGAACATTAGCATCTGGTGTGATATTAAAAGGCAGCCTGAAGAAAACCTAGGTGCATTTTAGAGTGCTTATAAATTTTGAATTAGCCTTACAAATTTTCAAAACCAGGTTATCTTACGACCATTAATTCTGAAACTCAAGATGGAAATTTCTTCTTCCATAAAAAAAAAAGAAAAATCTTAACTGGGACAAATTCAAAACCATTCGAAACTAAATTAGAAGAATAATACATCCAATTCATATTACAGGTAGAAATATATTCTTAATAGTAGTAAAAATGTTTTGTTCGCATTTTTCATTTTTAAAATTTCATTAGTTTCGAGATTTCCAGAGTCCTTCTTCTAAACACAAAAGCTGACAATGAATTTATAGCAGACATTTCTAGGTGGGTCAAGTTTAAATAAGGAACCTGCAAAACCAGAAACTATTACCTGACAGGCAGAGGGATATAACGTTTGGAAAATGGGGTAGAGAATAAGCTCCAACAATGCAAAATAAATTGCATCCTTTAGTTTTATTTTCCATACCTGTGCAAACCTGGCAAGCATCCAATTAAATTCCAGACTTCTCTAAACTTTTTCCATCCGCATAAAAAAATCCTAACAATGTTCATGTTTATATAACTTACGAATATGTACTTCATAATATTAAAGTAAGACCATTAACATTTTAACAGCACAGAGCAATGAAGTAAAGCAGCAAGAAGCTTATTGAAAATGTTATTAAAACTTTATGCAAATTAGATATGGCTGTACGGATTGACAGGAGGTGATGTCAGCAGAACGTTGACTCTGCCGTATCTCATTTCCTGCATAATCAAATGAGTCTGTTGTCATGTTGCTACAAACAGAGGGTCACTGTCATCCAGTACAGATGCCTTGGAAAATTATTAGTACCTCTTACATTTTTGTCATGTGACAATCTCAAATGACATTTCCTTCTATTTTGATGTTTTTCTAATAAAAGACGACAAAGTAGAAAAATGCCATGTCTAACCTTGCCTTAAACTTCTCCACAGATTTATTCCTGACCAATATGCTGTGTTCCCTGTTGCTCCCAATGCTTTTTGTTCACAAAATGTTCTCTAAGTAACCTCTGAGGCCTTTACACAGCAGCTCCCTTTATCAGTAAATTACATTACAAACTGGTAGATTTTCAGATTTCCATTTGCAAAAACATAAAAAGATCAACCGTTTTCTTTTCACGCTTTAGTTTGACTTCGTCTATCGCAACAAAATCCAAATGAAAGTGATAGTTATTTGCTGTTGCTACATTCCTAAATTTGATTAAATTTAATGCATCTCTATTAGGAAACTGGACCAGCGTAGATACTGGATGGTCTGAAGGGAAGCGGGGTTTGGAATTTGGGTTAAATTTATGGTAAAAATAGAAACTTTGTTATTGCAATCCTTTAAAATAGGACAGAGTTATGAATGTTAATCACAATTTAATAATTTAAGACTAATACTATGTAATTATGATTTCTATTTTTCGACCATCTCACTATTTGGGCCAGAAACATTGTCCCAGTTGGAAAAAAAAAAGTTTTTGCTTCTTTTCATTCAGAAACAAGACAACCCAAAACCTGATAATTGTGTATAAATACCAGCAGAGATCTATATGTTGTCAGGGGACTCGATTAACATCAGTAACTACATCAAAGTAACTTTGGCGTTCCACTTCATAGCCTCCAGGATTTGAGTTCTTTGAGAAAGTAACAACACCACACCTACACAGTCACACATTCAATCGGCATTTCGAATCTTCTGCAGCTCATTTTCAGCTTGTTGACACAGATTGTGAGCAGTTAACAGGCTGTTGCTTAAAACTACATCTGCGTTCAAAGATGAGAAAACAAAGACAACAGCTGAATCTTTGAGGGACAACGTTAGTTGGAGAATAATTAGGACAGATTGAGATTTGAACAAATTCAGAATCACAGAAATTCTACCAAACTGAATGGTGTTGAGTAAAAATCTGACAAATATTTGCTGGTTATTTTAAGGTGAGAATTAAAGGAGGATGCGTACAAGTTTTAACAACCAGTTGAAAGCAGGAAGAGTTATTTTACACTACTCCATTTTGCTACTGCAGAAGATATTTTTTTGATTTTGTCGACTTTAAAGCCACAAAGTGCAATACCAACCTTTTCTCTTTTTTGATAGATCCAAGGAGTTTAAAGACAGCAGAAACATCTTTGCCACACACTTTAGAGGAATGAGAAGGATGTATAATTCTAGCTGGAAGGCAGTGGGAAAAAAGAGGAACTGGAACACATGTAGGTTGAGTTTCTGCCGTGCTCACAGAGCACAAAAGGAGGTCTTTTCACAGGCTTTCCGTCTCTCTGAGAGAATCCTTTGTTGAATAAATTGGGTCTGGACTAGGTGAGCAGTGTAAGAAAAAAATATCCTTATTTTAACCCTTAAAACATTCGTAATATAGTTACAACTTCTTTTAGATGCAGCCTCAGAATCTGTGAAACATAAGATATGTACATTTCCGACAATCCAATGTGGGTGAATGAATGAGGTGACATTCTGTATGTGGTTAAGAAAAGGACAGGAATACCACAGAGAGAGAAAACTGGAGCGGACATCCCCGCTTCTGACACTTCCTTATTTCTGACAGAGCAGCCCAGAAGGACTTAAGTCAACATTTCTTTTGTCATATTCTCTGTCTAGAGTTGAGACATCTCTCATCCCAAGTAATTTGTCAAAAGCAGCTATCACTACACACAAACTTAGGAATGCTCCATTTCTCAGATTGATGCCAACACTTATCACAGTGACAGATAAACTTCATTTTCAAAAAACATTCAACCCAAGATATATATATATATATATATATATATATATATATATATATATATATATATATATATATATATGACATCCAAACTGAAAACATCCTAAAGGTGTAAACAATCTGTTTCGGGTCAACGTCGCTGTGTTACATCAGCAGATTTCTAAAGTCCAGTTTGGAGGCAGCAGGTGGGCTTCTGCGTTTCGCCGCCTGGATCCCTGCATGTGCATGTAGAGGAGAGCAATCACTGGTAGTAGTTTTTCAGGGTCTGCGGCAGCGGAAGGGTCTCAATGTGTTGGATGCGTTCCCGACCCAGAGCAAGTCGAGCTACTCGTCTGCACAGTACACATAATTACAACATTCATAATGTTGTAATAATTACAACATTCATAATGTTGTAATAATTACAACATTCATAATGTTGTAATAATTACAACATTCATAATGTTGTAATAATTACAACATTCATAATGTTGTAATAATTACAACATTCACAATGTTGTAATAATTACAACATTCACAATGTTGTAATAATTACAACATTCACAATGTTGTAATAATTACAACATTCACAATGGTGTAATAATTACAACATTCACAATGGTGTAATAATTACAACATTCACAATGGTGTAATAATTACAACATTCACAATGGTGTAATAATTACAACATTCACAATGGTGTAATAATTACAACATTCACAATGGTGTAATAATTACAACATTCACAATGGTGTAATAATTACAACATTCACAATGGTGTAATAATTACAACATTCACAATGGTGTAATAATTACAACATTCATAATGGTGTAATAAACATTTGTAATGGTGTAATAAACATTCGTAATGGTGTAATAAACACACTATGAATGTGTTTATTACAATGTGAATGTGTTTATTACAAACATTATTATATAAGAATATATAATATATCCTTATATACGTAATAAGGATATATTATAAGTATATAATAATATATCCTTGTTATTGCAATACATAATAAGGATATACATAGAATCAATTAGGAGGATGCGTACGTATAGAACATAGAAGAATGTTTATATATATATATATATATATATCATCCTTTGATAGTACATTCTTCTGAAGTTTAGGAGGTATTATTCTTAAAAAAACACAAAAAAACCTTTTTTGTAAAGAGATAGTTTGGTTAGTTATGATTTAGGAAATCATTCACATCATAAATACACAAAGCTGATAATAAACATCACCAATCAATTAAACTCAGAGGCTCATTCCATCTAATTTAATGTTTTTATAATTCATTATAAGCTAATTGGTGTGACTAAAAGGAAAAATGGCAAACACCTCTGAAAATAAAAAAGACAATATTGATTAACTGTTGGCAACAGACACTAAAACAAATACAAGATTCATTTTTGTCACAGTATAATTGTGACAAATAGACAAAAGGTAATGTTTATAAAACAGTAGACCTGCTGTGTTGTACAGTTTTGAGGCACTGGTACGAATAAAAATAGGAGTGGTGGAGCTGATGGTAGGAACATTTCTACTGGGAGTGAGCAGCATTAGGACTGGGTAGATGAGAGGGACAGATCAGGTTGAAGTGTTGGACATGTTGGAGATACTATCAAAGGATGTTTAATATGAAGCGACCTGAGAGGTGGAATGAGGTAGACTTCTTGGTTCTTTCATCCATTAACCTAGAAATGGTTCATGGCTGTGGTGACGGAGCAAGTGCCAAAGGATGGTGTGTCAGAGGAAGAAGCTCATGACAGGGAGATGTGACGTCTAAAGAGACTGGATGAAAGCAAGAGAAGAAATTATGAATCAAAAGGCTGGTCTGAACTTTCTGCTTGGAAATATTCTGGTATTTGAGCTGATGAAAATGTTAACAGAACTGCATTCATCTCTCATTGCAAGGTCAGAACCAGACACCAACAAACAAGAGGTTATGATACAATCGGCTCATGAAAATGAGTCCTTTTTTTCTCGTTTCGCACAAAAAATAAAAAGTAAAAAAAAACAAAAAACGAGCCAGCCCAGGTTTGAACAGGCTATTCATTGTGTCATTGTGGTTTTCATGTCTATTTCAACCCATGGCGGTCCTAATGCAAAAAAAAAAAAAAAAACGTTACAAAAATGCCAAGATGTTTCAGAAATGTAAACTGCTTCAGAAAATCTCTGCTCAGCCCAGATCAATTAAAAACAACAAAAAACTGAAAACAGTCCATCAGCTTTCAGCAGACAGAAGGCTTCAAATATTTGTTAACTTCTGCGTTAGCAGAGCCAGTTTGGTATAGCTTTAGTGTTCCCACAACTGTTTAAAAACGGATCATATCTAATCTGTCCGTACTTTTTTCTATTTGGCTCAAATATGTTGTTAGTTAAAGGATAAAAAATATATGTTCATCTTTATCCTTTTAGGGTGTCATTTCTTCACTCCTACAATGTAAACTTTGACCTGAACACATGACTGCCCATCACGAGTCACATAAAATGTCGCCAATGTAAGAACATCATTCCCTATTGCACAGCTTCTGCTGCACCACTTAAAAACTCAGAATATTTAACACTCAGTAAAGCATCCCGCCTTACTCTTCCACTGACACCTAAAATACATGAAGCATCTTCTTCTCTGCTTATGCACAGAAATGAAATGTGTGACTGACTTGATCATTTTGAATGTAACTAGCCAGCAGCATGGAAAAGGTTCACAGCTGTCAAAATAAGTGGGAGTTGAGGAGGAGCTGAGGAGAATCTGCTGACACAGATGAGGCTGTGTGAAATCTGTAAATCCTTAATTAGAAGGGATTTGCTCTCCTTAAGTGGAGATTAAATTAGTACATCTTCTAAAAACGGTTATAAAGTTTGGGAATTTGCAAGGTCCTCACGAAAAGGAGGAGTAAACTTAACTTTTTGCACTTTTTGCCAAATTTTGGCTTCATTTGGAAAAAGTTGTAACAGCAGCAGGCGGAGCAGGAGGGCTCGGAGAAAGCAATATTTATAGTTACAAAATGCACCTCAGAGGTGAGGAAGAGGGAGTTTTACTTTGTATAAACAAGAAATAATTCAACTAATTTGGCAGGCCAAGGAGGGTCGAGAAGCTCAACTCCTTCTGCAATAAAAGTTAAATTACATTTGCTCTTTTGGGGATCTTACACTTATAACGACCAAGAGCTACAAGTCAAGGATTTATTTTTTGAAATGCCTAGTACTTTATAGACCCTTTTTTAAAACTCTAAATGCAAAACATTATTAGGAGCATAAGGTAAATATCTCCACAGAGACTAGATTTTAAATGGACGGACACCTCCCAGCATTTTATTCATAAAAAGTAAAAAAATATATAATTATTTTCCATATACTCCACAGTTTTTTTGGGTTTATCAAACATAATCCTAAATAAAAAAAAAATTAAGTTTTAGGTTGTAAAGAGATAAAATGTTCAAGGAGAGTGAATACTTTTCACATGATATATATGCAGATTGCATTTTTTGAACTACTCATCTTCATATATGGTCATTTTCAATAAATTAAAATATTTTATTGAGTATATTTTGGAAATAATAACTCTTAAGCAGGTATTCAAGATACGTTTCTTTAATCCCATAGTTCTGCATTAAAAAGTTATATCCATTATTTTTAAAAATCAAATAATAATTGAGAAAATATCAAATGTTATGTTTTCATCTATATAATGAGTTTAATGTGTTTCAATTAGTGATTGGAGTTAGTAAAGTAAATGAAAATTTATTAAAGTATATATACTGTATATTTAGACCTGCATGCACAGAATAATTGACTTAAAAGAAAAAAAACAAATCAACAACATAAGCACATTTTATTCCCTAGTATTAGAGGTAAACAAAGACAAACTTGTGTCAATAAGGCAGAAACAGAAATTGTGATAAACCCCAGTGATGTTAACTGGGTGAAGCAGGTAAAGTCCCCGTCTACACTGATGCTTAGTCTCCAATTTCCCTAATCCTTTCCTGAGGAGTGAAGCCGATAAGCTTTCAGGTTGGGGTTGTGAGCTTGCACCACTCAGCTGTCATGTCCCAGAGGCACAAGAGTCATGTTTTGTGGGCAGACATAAAAGCTCAGACAGAGCCGATAATGGTTGGACAGCCCTGCGGGGGGGATGAGGGAAGAGCCTCTGCATGCGCAGTCACAGAAACAAAAGAAAAATCCCCAGCAGTGAACAAATCATCCAAAACGTGAAAAAAAGTAAAAATTGGGCTGCCAAGTAGGGGCAATCAGAAGCTTATCGCCCCCGTTGCTCCACGACACAAACAACTCAGATTTAAAGAAAGCAACTGAGAACTTTAAAAGAGTTAAGATCCTGATACTGAAACGCCTTGAGCTGCCGGCTGAGCAGAAGCAGCCTCCAAGGACTGCTTCCCCATTACCCGTCTGAGGGTCTCTGATGTTCCCTCGTTGCTCTCGTCTTTGATAACATGTAATTAGAAGTGGAAGACTACAGTTGTTCTCTCCGTCTTAAAATGCATGCAACATCCTGCACAACAAGCAACTGACCTCTACAGTCACCACAGCAATATCCTGCTCACCAAGGAGAGAGGATGTAACGCAAACTGGGATACTCCAGAAGATCAAATTCATATAAAGAACATCAAACATTCTCATACTAACAAGAAAATGCACATTTTTTTATTTATGGTAAATAAAATTAATCTTTTAAGTTAATCAGTCCTGTTTTATTGTCGGCACTGAGCTACCGCAGTCAGGGACGTGACTAACAGGCTCATATAGCCGAGCGCAGACTGATGACAGATACTTACTGGTAATTTGCAATAAAGTGGGTCCGGCCGAAGAGCTTAGCCTCTCCCATCTTTCCGCTGAGTCCATTTGTTAAATTTCTGTTCCTCTACTTTTGCCCCTGTCAAGTGTAGCTGGGCTGTTATTGTGATGTGAAAAATACCTCAGAGCCAGAAACAGCTCCGCCATGCCACATAAGCTCACAGTCAGGCGCTGCCGAGTCCTGAAGCACACAGCGTGTAAAGATAATTTGTCCTTGCATGTTGCAACATTTACTAGCAAGCTCTAAACTGCCTCGAGAAGAAACCTCCACTTTCTGCTGCATGGGTTCCTGTGACTGTGCAGCAGCCGGATCGACGTTCACCATTCCCAGCATTCCCAGTGAAATGCTCGTCTCATGTTTTTTTATGCTAAAAGCACAGAGTTCTGCTTGAGTAAGGACTCAACTCTGGAGTACGACAGAAAAGGTTTGAGACCTGAGGAGGGCTTTGATGTTACAGTAGACAGGAATATTTTCACCCTGCAGAGTGCCTCCTCTCCCAGAGCAAACTCACAAATAAAATGTAGGTTTTTAGTAAGTTTTAGGTTGAATAAATTAAACAAGGAATGTGAGATGAGAATAATCATTGCAAAAAAGCTGGATTACCAGCACCTGTCACAGAAACAGTTTCATCACCCCTGCTGTTACTCTGAGAAACACAATGAAAACCTCACCAGCAACTCTGCTAAGAAACGACACATTTCCGCTACCACGATCCATTGCATTTTGTTTAATTTCTTTAAATATAAATAAATGTCTGTACACACACATACATTTACATACTGTCTTTATCCTTAAGTCCTTTAACATACATATTTTTATGCATTATGTCTCTGTGTTTAAAAAAGAAGTCAAAGTCCTTGTTTGTACGAACGGTCTCAGCTAATAAAGCTGATTGTGGTGTACAGAGGTTAAGAAACAACTTTATTCTAAACTCTCCAATAACACATTTTAATCAGGAAAGGCAAGAAGTGCGTAGGCTTTTGTAAAAAAAAAATTTTCTCTGGTTGCAAAAACAGTTTAAGGCAATGAATCAACACAAGTAGTTCTGTTGAAGATTACACAAGTATGAATGGATGAGCAACAATTGGAAAAGACACCTCAATGCAAAACCAATGTGAGCAAGTTCATTTTGAGAATAAAAGACTGAAGTGTTTGGTTGAATTTTCTTTTTATCAGACATAAACTTGGTGGTTCAGGGAAGGTTTCTTTTGTTTTGAACACAACGGTGTCCTCATGCATGCAAAATGTATTTTCTCTTGTTGTTTTGATGTGGAACAAGTGGATTAATCTGCTGAAAGTAGTCCAGACCTTAACAGCTAATCTGACTTGAACCTTCGACTCCAGAGTTTTTTCCTTCAAAAATACAGCAGCAGCAAGTGAGGTGACAAGATTGAGTTCTCCATTCACACGGAACAGAAGGGATGGGGAGCTCCTTGGTGGAAAAACAAAACAATAGAGAAAGCACAGTCTGGTATTAAGGAAGGAGTTTGCATTTCGACACCTTCTCCACCTGACATGCTCCCCATCTGTGTCGAACACAAAAACCCCGCTGATGTTCCCAGAGAGCTCTGGTTGCCAGGCTGCCATGCGGCTGCACGCCGCTGCATACTGTAACCATGCAGCAAGTCACCGTATGAAGCCAGGATGGCCGTTTGATGTTTCTGTTAAGGCGTCGTTCAATGTGACCTCGATACACATCCCTTCACTGCAACCGAGGGGAATTGTTCCTCAACTTCCCCCATCTATCCAAAACAACCCACAAGAGGGGAAGTTTGAGTTGGAAAAATACATGCAAACAACTAACTTTCCCCCTCCGTGTACTGCTGGGACCGAAAAAGTTGCGATTCACAACAAAGTCTTTAAAGTGAGTTCACAGTTGAGAGTAGAGCCAGGAGGGTTTCTTTTTCCTGATGTTCTGTTTCCTTCTTATCAAAAGATTTCACTCGGATGACAAGCGTTGTCAACTTAGCTCTAATTCGGCTGCCTCTCAAGTGTTTTAATCAAAACATCTTCATCTCACTCATCCCCTCTCTTCTTTATCCTCTGATTTAGTATAAATCATGACAGGGGAAAGACAAACAACTCACATCTTGCAAATTAACACCTGCTTTGCTCTAAATGAGCTAAACTGGACTGATTTATGTCACGCTTGACAGTTTTTACTGCAAGTATTGACATCTATTCTCACCTGTTTCAATACACACAGGATGCAGATGCAAACATATGCAGATTGCATCATCTCAGCTTGTCTCCTCCACCCACTGATAGATTGACTGATCATTTATAACAAACATCTGCTCCCATCTGCTTGAATAATAAAAACTTTGACAGTCAACATTGTCCTGCAGGCTGCTCATGAATAAAACACCACAGACATGGAGAGGGGAAATCAAAGTTGGAGTATATAAGAGGCGGGAGGGGGGCAGACGGCGAGCAGCTCACCAACTCAGTGAGGAGAGAAATGATAATGACGAGCCCTGAGACTGCCGACTATTTTAGGACTTCCTAAAAGTGAACCGATGGCTTCAGCAGACCGTAATATTATTAGGTTTTACACAAGATTACTGCTCTGCTGAACACTTCATGACACTGCGGTAAGCTAATAAATAAGCCATACATTCAAGAATATTAAAGGACATGTCTTGGCTGCAAATCACTTTTTGTTTTCACTCCTTTCTGAGCTGACCATCAGACTTCTTAAAACTTGAGGAACACATATTAAAAGTTTCCAAATTGCTTTGAGAATCCGATGGCTTTATTTTTGTCTCGACTTTTAACCTCTATTACAATACACTAATTTAAACATTTTTGAGTTAAAAAGAAAGACATTCTTCTTATACAAGTTTGGTCTGTATTCAGAAAAAAAAACTTCAAAACAGTCAAATATTCAAGTGAAGCAACATTTGAACAACCTACAGTGTGGTAAGGTAATTTGATTTATATAGCACATTTTCATCAAAAAGGCAGTTCAAAGTGCTTCACATGAATGAGAAGGCAATGCAACAAAACCAAAAAAAGTATAAATTAGATGTTGGTTCTGCATGTTTGGTAAGATTAGTGAGGCATAAAACTAAATGTTGGTTCTTTGTGTTTGATTCTATAAAGTCCAATCAAAAGTGTGATGGATTTGCTATCACATGAGACAACTGCAGCCACCTGAGGGGTTGCCTCCAATCGCACCCTGGCCCTGAAATCTATCTTGGATAGACTGGTTGCAGATGGGCAGCTGTAAACACTCCTGGTAATAGAACACACTTCCAAATGACTATGCATCCATAAGTTCATTTTAGATTTTCCTTCTTTGTTTTAGTGTAACTAAAATACAGAATTCCAACATTATTGTTATGCTTTGTAGATTTATGCATATCTGGATAACTCACCAGCCATTTTGTGAAGTATACTGTGCTAGTACCAGATTGGAAATGGTCCATTGTCATCCTGGAAGTAGGCATCAGAAAATATCCCTCACACCATTACACCAGCAGCAGCATGCTGCTCATATTGTTACCCCAAAGTCTGACCCAACTATCTGGATGTCACATTAGAAATCAAAACATGTAATCGTCCAACATGATGAGCATGTCCATATTGTAATCTGACAGGAGTCACACCAGACTTGTTGATCTTCTGCTGCAGCCCTCCTGCTTCAAGGTTTGATGTGTTGTGCATTCAGACAATGTGGTAATTTGAGCTATTGTTGTATTTTTATGATTCCTCAGAGACCTCTGTCAAGACATTTTCATCCACAGAATGAACTTAGCTGTGATTGAGGACGGGCTGTATGGTCATGCAGGTTAAGAAGCCATTTTCTTATCTGCATCATTGCACTTCGATGATCCTGTTAAAGTGTAGCCAAATCAGAAATCTGTACTTGAAATGGAATGAACTAAGCTTTTTTTCTAACGTTATTCATAATAAATGATTTCTAGATTATTTAATGATCTACAAATTTTTTTTAAATCTTCCTGATCTTATTTTTGAGGCAGACCATTTTCTCCACAAATCGTTTTCACAACCACAGCCGCGCCCCAACCCTCCAGGGGTAAGTCTGTTATTGTTTCCCCTCCTGCCAAACCATTACTACTTCATGTGCCATTGGTCAGCAATGTTTGGTAATAAGATATGGCTTTGACTCAGTGTCTTAATTCATCCCAAAGGTGTTGGACAGGCAGATTAGTTCAGCATCATCAAACTGCTAAAACTGTTTTTATGGATGCCATTCCTGCACAGCGGCACTGCGATGTTAAAAACAGCACTGTCCATTCCTCCAAAGTGGAAGACGCAGCATAAGTGTTTTTAATAAATTTTCATACACACTCATTTATTTCACATTTTGTGAAGGTGCAGCCACATATGTTGATGCATTTTACTTGGACTTCATATGGCAGACCAGCATATGATGTATGTATTACAATAATGTAATTTGACTTGCTTCATGAGATGTTTTATGACCTAAGCCTGACTTCAAAATATTCACAACTTCCTTGATGACCTTTATGCAGAGTTCCTTGGTCTTCATGATGCTGTTTAAAATCTGACAACCATCTATATTTTCCATTCTGCTTCTCAAGGATGAGCTACTTTGTTATGATACAGATGTATATGAACTGAATATTTGAAGAACTGTTTGAAATAGCTAAAAACTATTGGACTTGTCAGCTTGGAAGTGCAGGTGGGTGGGGCATGCTGGATTTATTAAACTGCTCCTATGCAAAAGCTCAACCACTCATGCAATAAAAATAGATACAAATTTAACAAAGTTTAACACATGAACAGTCAGATATGGAGAATACCAGAGTACATGTATCCAAAGGCAGGTTTTGTCTCCTAGACACAAACTCTATGAATCTAAAATCTATGACCTCGTTTCTTCAGTGGACGTCACGCTTTATGTAACATGTTCTGACAGAAGTGTCACACACTCTGGAGTCACATATTAGAGGCAGGCACACCAAGCTCCAAAAGTAAAAACACCTACACACACACACACACACACACAGGTTTCCAGCAAATCAGAGAGACTTTTCCCATTAGAGCAGCACGAGTGATGACAGACTGATGGCTTCAGAAACAAATCCTTAAAAAGAAGAGAGATCTGTTCTGGGAGTTTCAATACAGGATGTTGCATTTTAAACCCGCCAACTCACACTGCTGGCGAAATGTTTAAGTGGAGCTGTTTGGTCAAGCTGCCTGAGTCCATGTTAGTTCTTCCCAGAAATAAACACAATGTGACTTTGCTTACTCACGTCTCTCTCAGCAGAGAAGCATCTTCACGACAATAATTGCAACCACCGCAGCTCTCGGTGTGTGTGAACAGGGATGCTTTAGAAAGGAGGAGCAGAGAGCGCTTCCTGTTCTTTACTCTGTTTGATCTTTCCTATGTCAAAATGTTCTTTCATCAAAGTGTTTTTAGGAGGCAGACATTAATAGTTCAGCTATCAAAGCTTTCAATGTGCAGAGCGCAGCGAAGAAATGGTTTGAACCAGACAAAAGAGGGTAACTACAGAGCTAATGGGAGACTGATGTAAAGACGTCAATGTTTCAGCTATATTTCAAATATTTTTCCCGTTATATAACAGAAATTAGCAACACAACACCCTCCTTTTGTATTACTTTGCATCTTTCTTCTTCTTTCTTTGATCACAGAAAGATATGATAGTGTTGATGTCAGGCTTTAAATATGTCTGTAAATGTTTGGCGACCACTGAAGACATGATTTAACGTGAATGTGACATTGTACATCGGCTTCCTTTTATTGTGTTGTTTTGTTTCTCTTCCTTATCACAGAAAGTGTAAGGTGATAAGCAGCACTGTGTACAATTTTCTATTTTCTCTGCTTGCGAAAAAACAAAACTACTAAAAAAAAATAGTAAGCCTATTTGGTTCTTTAATATTATGAAGAGATATGACATATCAGAAATATTTTTATTCCTCCTTTCAATCCATATAAACAAATTTATTATTTGAGGTACTGATAATTTAAAGACAAAGCTAATTATTCACAATAAGGCTGAAGTTTTAATCTCCCAGATGTTCTTTTTATTTTTAAATGACTAGCTTCTTGAAATGAAGGTTTTCAATGGGTTGGTAATTTTTCTGGTTTCATTTGGGAGTTTTTTTTATTTTTGGTGCCAGAGTTTTAAAATATATTTTACTTTCAAGAGCAAATTCTGGGTTTTAATAATACTGTGTTGTCTAAGGTTTGTGCAAATCTTGTATATTAAAGACCATTGACATAGACATTTTTCCAGTAAACATATAAATAAGTATTTGTGCTGAAAAGTGTTTCTCATGATACATTTTGTACTTCTAGGTGCAAACTTTACTTAATACAGAATTTTTTTTCTGTCATACATCAATATTCACACAGCTAATGCAAAGGGAGCAACAACAAATAAAAATTTAAAATTGGGCTATTAATGCAAACTACTGTTAGGAGAAAAATGTTGGAGTCATAACACATTTATCATGAAATTTTAAAGTTAGAAATAAGCGATTTTTATTCTTAAATTGTACTTACAATTAATTACAGTTTAATGCCTTGGAAAATAAATTACTTTACTCAGTATTCCTTGTTGTGATACATAAAAGTTTGTATGTAAGCAAGAAATTCGAAAAGATTTGATCCCATGGAAAATACACAATGTTAAAAACAAACAATCGGGGCCAAGTTAGATAGACAGACAATGCCATTCATCCCACCATCCATTTTGTGTAATGTAACACAAAATTAACATTTCATGCTGATTGCAGCCAGTGTTGTCTGACGTAATTCCCATATTCAGAAAACACCAAATAGTTACTCTTGCTTAAGTGCTAATTTTTGTATGCTATAAATACATAATGTGGGTCTTGGCATGAGGTTTTTAAGGGTCGGGTTAGGATTAAAACAAACCATCGGTGTACTTTTTGCAAAATGGGAAAATGCAATTACTCAAATAAAAAAAGGGTTTGACATTAAACTATCCAGATTTTATTTTTTATTTTTTATTTTTGCATCATTTAGTGTGTTATTTGAATTATGAATAAACATTTTCACTGTTTCTAGTTTCTTCCTAAAGGTGGACTCCCCAAGTTGGAAGTAAGTGACAGAAAATTGTTGATTGCAGCCGTCTTGTAGCTAAAGCTGGAGCTCTTCATCCTGTCACTGAACAGGAGGTTTTAGTAAACAAAATTAGCATTTCTAGTCAATATAGTTGTGTAAACAACAGGATATGATGCTGGGACACATCATGTTCTCCTACTGAACTAAGTTTGATTGTAGCTGGTTGGTGATTATATTGGTTTCAAGTTTAACCCTTCTAAGAAAATGCTAGAGAGTGAAATGTGCAGAGGACAGTGTAATATGTAGGAATAATTTACTTTGGCTGCTTTGTCATTATTATTTCATTAAATCAGAATGCGACAATGTAATTAACAGAAGTGTCGCATATTCATTCACAAGAACAATGTACTGGCTATTCCAGGCACAGCAGGAAAAACAGGTGAACAATTACTTAGTATTGAGTGAAACAGAGCATTTCCAGCTACAGGAGTATTTTTCAATTAATAGAACAGGAGATATTGTAGCGAGTAAATGGAAGCTATGAATATAAAAATACTTTGCATAATTCAACAAAAGCGCCTCTTTTTAATGCAACATAAAATCTCACTGAAACGCCTGTGAGGCACTTCTGAGGTAATACTATAAACTTTTAGGTGAAACAAATGGCAGCCTCTGTAAAATAAATTCACATTCCATCATTATGTATGCAGGAGGGAGATCAATAAGCATTAACAATATTGTGAGTGACATTCAAATCAAACATTACGAACCCTGACAGAGCTGCAGAAACACTTTGTTGTGGAGCTGGTGAATTATCTGTATGAGCATCAGCACAACCCATGTCCTTTCAGCGCCGTTGTTGTTGTGCAGGTCAGGCTGAGTCATGTGTGTATGCGTGTGTGTGTGTGTGCGTGTTCTGCGGCCAACCCCAGCATTAGGAGGTGCTTTTGTTGCCCGGAGGATGAGTTGAGCAGAGATGTGTGAATCACAAATGTGCAGGCTCTGGCCTGTGGCCTCCCAGGCGGGCGGTAATTTTAAACTTAAAGCTCTAGAGATGAGGACTTTTTGTGCGTCTCTGTTTACAAAGCAGCGTGTTCGGTTAGCACGTGGAAGCTCGGTCCTGTATGAGGATGTAGCTCATCTCAGGCCGAAAACAGCAAAAAACAGATTCTCTGATTTCTGAATGTGAATGTCATGTTTTGATGACGAATGTGACAGAAAGTTGATTCAAGGATATTAAAAGAATGAATTGTGCCAGAATGAGGTCGTGGTAGTGGTCTAGTAAATTGAACAGCTTTAAATGTGCTTCTTATCAACGGTTGGGCATAGATTTAAAAAAATAATATTCTGAAAAGTGTGGCGTACACATGTAATCAGACCACCTGAATTAATTCCACATTTACAGCTGCCTGTCTTTTGCTAGGTTACATCTTCTCAGGCTTATTTGTGATGTGCATGACTAAATGTAGCCCTGAGGACAGATTCTTCCACCTGAGCAATGTATCCCTGCAGCTCCTCCAGCGCTAACAGTCCTATCGACTGATTATCTGATTACATCTACAGTTTAGGTGGACATTTTATTTGGTTTGCAGTAGTGTGATACTCAGTTTTAAGGTGATGGATCGTAAGATGTTTTAAGCGTTGGAGTTTGCATTTGTGGTTGGAAGTTGCAAAATGTGTAATCCTTCTAACGTCAATATCATATTTAAAGTCAACAGACAAGTAAAAGACAACACATGCAGTATGTTTTTTTTTTTTAGATGATTCGGAAAGGTGGAAAATTTACTGTTATGCTTCAGTGGCTCTGTGCTCCAACTTGGCTGAAGGAAAGCAACACAAGCCCAGATGTGATGGAAACAAAGGTCAGCGGCTCTGCAGGTCAACAATGGGTGGTCATGCTACACAAACACACAACCACTTCACAGCATCAGCACATCCAGCTTTTACTGCAGCGTTATCACACACCAAACAGGTATTTGGGTTAAATTCAATTCGAAGTTACTGCAGGCAGCAGGATTTTAGGGGTTTCCCACATAATCCCAGAAAATCCAGAAATAATAAACATGACTGACAGGCTGAACAGAAATGTCATTCCCCATTCGAGGCAGCCAAATAAAAATAAAAACAGTATAAAAGAGATAAAGAAGCTTTGAAGTTTAAAAATGAAAGCTTCAAATGTATAAAAAAAAGCTGTTCAGAGATAAAAAGAAAAACTTTTAAAGTCAAGTTTCCTAAGGTTCTTGCATCACACTTATTTCTTCATAAAGTGAAGAGTCAATATGAGATTACTATTTATACTACCTTTATTGAAATGTTCATTCTGCTTATTGGTTTTCAAGGACACATGACAAGGACAGCATCTATAGCCAGCAACTCCAGCAAGGTATTTTCAGCATTCAGAAAACACGTGCTGAGTTTTGATTAAAATTAGAAAAGCGCCTGATAAAAAATTCAAAATGTTTTTAAACAATTTCATTGTTAAAATTAAACATGAAAATAAAATCTCATTTCTGAACACTTATAAAAATGTGGAATTTTCTTTGTTTCTATGTTTAGAGGGTGTCTCAATAGACTTTTCCTGCATTAAACAAACATGAATGAAAATTTCCTCTGAATTCATGCAGCTTGTTTCCTTTAATCAGAGCAATTAGCCTGGCCTCACCAACACGCTCAGATCATTTGATGCAAGTCACGGCCACTGCTAAAGAAGAGGGCAGTAGCCAGTTCTTACTGCTTATTGGCCTGCAGAGAGTGTTTACAAGAAATCAGCAAAATCACATGCACAGGGCGAGCAGTGTGCAGTCCTCCACGTCTCTGACTCACTCTCCTTATTGTTGCCTATTAACTTGCAGAAATGGACATGAAGAATGGTGCAAATTACCGCTCATCAGATAGGATTGCACAGGACACAGTGCTGCAATCAAGATAGTGACTCCTGCTATGCAGGATCAGTCTATTGACTGAAAAAAAATATTTGTATACGTCAGTGAAGTGGGATGAAAATGCAAATCTGTGATCTAAGCATGTCCTGCTGAATGCTCAGAGCGAAAATGAGTCTGCATTTTTATGTGAGGAGCCTAAGGTTGCATTTGTGTTGCTCATAAAAGTCTATTAGAGCTGCTTAGTGAACAAACAGTGTGCTGTGTGGTTGACGATGCAGCTAACCTCCAGGGAGATTTATGCGTATTATTTATAAGCCTTTAAACAAGATTTATAGTCTCTGCTGTGTTGAGGAAAATGATAACCGTTAACTAATTAGAAGTGCAATTTCAAAAAACAGCAGGTGGGTGACTAGTCTGTGTGCTACTGGGTGACTTGTTAACTCCAGGGTCAACGTACCGAGACTCGCTCATATGTGAAAAACATACTGGACACTTTTTTTCCTGGCTTGATGTAAATTAGGGAGGGGAGCAGCAAGGTTTCACCACTGACATAAGGTCACATAAAAACATAAACATAACATGTTTCATGTTCCAATATTCTGTGGCATTTGCACATTTACAGAACATTGGCATGCTGGGTAGTTACTGCCAGGGTGTAGAACTAAAACATGCTAGATTCTGGATACCTCTGCTCTAGACATTTGAATTTCTGAGAAAGATTGTAATTTAATTAGTTTCGTTTTACATGATATAAAAAAAAAATCTGTTACTTAAGCTCAAAATGTGACTTTTTGTTTTAGTTTTATGTCATGTTGTAAAGTTATTCTCTCATCAAAAACATACCCAGAGTAATGTTCTGGTTTATTCATGCATGTTTGAGAAATCCTTGAATTTCCCATGGCAAACATTCAGGGTTGCCTCAACACTTGCTCATACCCAAAGCTTCAGACAGAGACATGATAGGAAATCACCGGTGACTCAAGATCATCAAGACTCCTGCAAAATTATTTTGTACAATAATCTGTTAGTTTATTTATGTTTTTTATTATTCTAATAATATGAACAGAAACTTGAATGAAACGATTTACAAAACTTTGGCAAGAAAATATCTGGCCAAGTGGAAAACTAATAATGGCACTACAACAAACCTTGTTGAGTTCTTTAAGTGCAATTGATCATTTTTGGGGGCATAAACTATTTTGATGTAATCTTGCATCAAAATAGTTTATAGGTAATATTTTACAACAAAGGTTAATGTGTGCTGCACACCCTATGGCTTGCTTAATGAGATATTAGTTTTAAGGTGATTTTCACATCAAGTAGTCAAGTAGACTTTGTTCGATTGGAGAGCAAAATTTCAACATTTGTTACATTTTCTGCTGGTGTGGTTCACTTTCTCACTGCACTTTGTCAAACCATTTAAAAAACCTGTATTAGCTGACTTTTTTCAGATTGTTCTGCTTCCCCCATGACCACACTGTAATCTGTACCCTTGCAGGGCCATTGAGCTTTACATAAAATGCTCCCTGTAGCTGCTAGCAAAAGACCATTGAACGCATAAGTTCCAAGTCTGCATATGCAGAAGTAGATTTAATTGAGATTAGTAACCAATATGACAGCGGTTTTCTGTAATGAATGTCTAGACACATGCTGCTGAGTCGCTATGACTTCCATGTGTCTTGTTAATGAGGGCAAAGAGACAGAAAAGCATACAATTACCTTGAGTTATTAAGATACATTTTCTGTATTTTTGATTATTCCTAAATCTATTTCTATATCTCCACTTTGTGAATGCAACAGGGAAAATCTTAAGCAATTTTCGGTTAAATTACTTTTAAAATGGTCCTGCTGGTACTAACAGCTTCGCCTGGGCATGTAAACACGCCAGTTTTACCAAGTTACAGTTAAGGAGGATATGTGCGATAGTTGGGGATAGAAAGAATTACTAAAAAATAAAAATACTGAGTGCATATTTCCACGGAAATACACTATATGACAATTATTAGCTGTAAAAATGAAAACCCGATGCCCTGGTTGCAGTTAATACTGATTTGTCACTGTATTTTACCTTTTTCTACCCTATTTTCAGTTACAGACAGTATCTCAACATGGGCACCAGGACCTGCTTATCACAGCTCTACCGTGGAAAGCTGAAGTGAAATCGCAGGTTTCCTAATAGCTTCCATAACTCCTGTGGCAAATCCCAACTCCATTTAGGGGTTCTTTCCTCCAAACTGGTTTCAGTGCTAAATTTATGACAGAGTTTTCCGAGCATCAGTACTTTCATTCCCCAATGAGGAAAACACCAGCTCTGGGACAGTAGAACTGGGTCCAGTTTGCACACCAAATCTAAGTTTGGCCAGAGGGAAAACCAGCTGTTGGAAAATCAACTTATGAAGACAACTTTGTGAAAGTTTGTTTATTAGGCAATAAAACAATTGGCATTAATAATAATTAAGAGTACCACTAGAAAAACAATCGTTTACCTAACATCACCTACATCTTTTATTATCACATGTTGTAGATTAAGTAGGTTAATGAACAACAGAATGATATCTTCCACATCCGTGAGAATAATTTGTAGCCCCATCAATACACACTGTCAGGTCTTTTAAAATCCAATTGTGTTTTGCTAAATCTTCATTCAAATGTTGCAGAGCTGCATTGAAATACACGATTCATTCTGATTGCAATATTTAAAGATTAGTTACCAGCGATAACGAGACTATTTCAGTATTTTGTGCTCTGTGATCTTCTGTAGAAATAGCATGGCTTTGAGCTGGCTTAGGGAAAATCAAACTGGTTCTTTGCTTTTGCAGATTTTAGCATGAGACACAGAAAGAAGAAGCTTCAGAAACGCAAGTAAAACCCCTTGAGATGTTAATGTGTTGCATAATGTGTACTAGTTACAGCACATTTATGTTAAGAGTACATAAAGACATTAAGAGTACAGAGAAGAATAGAATTTCTGTGTCAAGAGTACAGAAATTAGACATTACTTAAAGAGGGGGTGTACCCCCAAGAACAGAGATAAGGAGGAGTGTAAAAGTTAGCTTCTGTTGTTGAGGAAAGA
This sequence comes from Poeciliopsis retropinna, assembly GCA_010277075.1. NCBI lineage: Eukaryota > Metazoa > Chordata > Actinopteri > Cyprinodontiformes > Poeciliidae > Poeciliopsis > Poeciliopsis retropinna. Next base: position 4,763,809 of record VMRM01000035.1, on the reverse strand, counting down.
TGGATTTTCAATGTATGGACTGTTACACATTAAGATATATTTGTTATTTGAACTATTAAAATAGGGAGTAATAAGCATATAAACAGCCATCACACCCATTTGTTATTCCCATCCCCACAAATACCAGAGGTTTACTGGTCAGCCTCACAAGACCCTTAAACTATGACACCCATCCTATCTAGAGAGGGAAAGTGGGATGAGTTGAGGACACGGTATGATGGAAAAGAGCCATAAGGAAAACAGAACTCTATGTGTAATTATGTAGATGTGTTAAATATACAAACGCAAACTAATTAGTTTATGTGTAAACACTGTAAATGTTTCAGCTCTGTGGCGATGTAAGGTGGGAACGTTCCTAATGTGATGTTACATACCCATTAACAAATCAATTGCTTTGTGCTGTGTAACGATTTTTGATTAAAAAAACAAGAAGCTTTGTGAATATTGGGCAACTTTTGCTGATTTTATCTCTTTGAAAATGACTTAATTCCCCACCCCTCCCCCATGTCCTGTAGGGTATGATTCATCCGAGCTTAATTATTTACCACAGCTTTCTGCCAGCCACATCACAAAGAATACCTAATAAATGGGTTTGGTTCTGAGGCCATTATACACTACTCAACCAATGTCTGCATTACAGAAGAAAGGATTGAGTTAATCTGCAAGGTAGATCACTTTTTGTCGTAAATCCATAACTGAAGGAGGAATTGTTGCAACATTTTCTTCATCTTTCTCCTTGACTAATGACATCTCTTAAGCACAGAGGTTAACAAATCCATCTAATCAGTGAAAGGAAATTATCTCTATGAACCTTTTGTTGAACAAAAACATACTTCTGGTTGCACTTCAGATGTTTGTGTTTCTTGATTTGCCACATCAAAGTTTGCCTTTCAGAAAAAAGTGTAATATCTGTTGCATAAAATGCTGTGCGTAGATCTGTTTAACAATACAACATTGCCTCCTTGTGTAAAATTTTTAGATGCCTGGAGGTTCAAAATTAATCTTTAAACAAATCCACTAATACATACCCAACGGAAATTTCCAACCATCTACCCCCTCTGGAAGGAAACTCATTCTGTGTCCCAGATATGAACAAGACTTGAAGCAAACTGTATGTATCAACAAACATAATGGACTTTGTAAAAATGCTGACTGAATCTGGTACAGAGTGCCATTGTCTGCAATGACACAAATCGGCTAAAAGGCCACTCAGTGAGGAAGAAGGATTTTTTTTCCCAAAATCAAGAAGAAAAAAAAAAGCCAGAATTTGGAAGACAAAGTCTGCAAGACTGAGAATGACATCCCGATTTCCAAGTACATGGGTGGCAGCATCATGTTCACAGAATTGAAGGCACCATTAAAAAGGTAGTTAATTTTTTTTTTTTTTAATTAAACGAAGCCTCTGAATGGACAGTCCTCCTGAGCATGCATAGGCTTTAAACATTACATCTGGTTTCAGCTGTTGGTACTTTTCTGCAAACCACAATTAGAAAATATGATTTAAGAAAAACAAACATGAAGGAAAAAAGAATATGAGAGAGATTGAACAGCAGAGGGTCTTTCATTACTCTCTGAGTGAGAACAGTGTGTCAGCATGCCAACATCATTGGACATTAAAACCCACTACTATTATAGGAAGGCTGCAGGAGGTAATCTGATATTCACATCAGATGAAAACAGACATACTGATAATTTTTGATGCTAAATTTGGCTGACAGGGAGAAACTACGAAAGGGAGCATGCTGGAGAATATCAGAGCAGAGAGTAAAACAAGAGAGACCAAACTTGTTACAAGAGTCTGCTCTAACGAGATGAAACGTCAAACCCACGCTGCCCGTTTCTGAGTGTTTGACTTTTAGAGGAAATGAGGTGGTGACGCCATGAATCAGGTAGCTCGCTTTGATTGTGTCAATGACGGTGGGAAGGAAGAATCAAATGTTTGGAAATGTATCATACTAATGAACTTTACAATAAAAGCATCTGCCGTACCTGAAGATTTCATTATATTATAGAACCTAAGAAATGCCTCTAAGACAACACTCAAAGTTACATGTTATGGCTTATTCAGATATAAAGAAATATTTTATTAAATGACAAAGATCCTTCGTCGTCTGGTTGCCATTATATACTGGATTCTTCCATTTGCTTCTTCGAGGCAATTAATGTAAAGCCCTACAGCTATGCTATTTCACATCCAACTGGCATCTTAAGATCAGAGACGTGGGTGTTGGCGAAGGTTAATGAGGATTTTCAGGAATTCCCGCCTTTAATGGCTTTTTTTTCTCTCGTTGCATTTGCATCAAGTTGTTCAATTGTGCACTTCCTCTGTGGAAGACAAGATAATTGCAATAAGTGGGGATGTTTGCCTTATTTTGTTGGTCAGTTGGGGTAAGCTTTCATCAAAACTGACAAGCAAGTGAAGAGTCTTCTGAAAACACACGATCATTGATAATGATGCTGAAAATGTGAGGGTATCTGTGGCCACTATGATCTCTAATGTGGCGTGTGAATGTTTGAAGTCTGAAGGAGACATTATTTGAACAAAATTGTAGATGTTTTTTTATTATAAGTGGAGTCATTTCAGCGAGCTAAGACCTCAGGCTGACATTAGGCATATTCTGAGCTGAGTTACTTTAAACATAAGGTCTATTTTTAAAAAAATATATACTAAGATCCAAAGTAAAGTGATTTTTATAAGTCCTTTTTACACAAAATATAAAAACGTTTATAAAAGTTTTGTCATAAACTATCAAAAACTAACGCATAGTAGTGACGAGGAAGAACAAATAAAACTTCAGTGTGAAACCCTTGCGATGAAAACCCCCAAATTACTCAAAAAACAGCTTTTAAAGGAAGAGTGGCAGAAAAAAGCAGAAGATCTCCTGTTTGCATTAGTCAAAAGTCATATAGAGGGTGAGGGAGGAATAATATTTTACCTCAAACAACGTATCATCTTTCTTACAAGACTGTTTTATGCTTGGATTAATCCAGTTTTCATGACAACAAATAGGCTTATGCAAGCACACAACTTAAAAAAACAGATAATTTGCACATCAATAATTTAGCTTTCAGTGTCAATCAAATTCATTTATATTCTGCTAGTTCACAACAAACACTGTCAATTTCAATTTTTTAGTCATGGAGCATTTTTCATGAGATGTTACTGAAGCTTAAAATTAAGAAATTATGTTTTTTCATCAGCACATTACAAGAAAATATGGTAAAAATGTTATGTAAATGTGTGATGTGAGGCCACTTTTGATTTGGATTCTTTCTGGTTCTACGTGTTTTTCCGACAGCATTGTGATTTTTCTGCAGGTATTCCAGCTTCCTGCCACAGTCCAAATGCATGCATCTTAAGGGAAAGGGCGATTCTAACTTGCCCTCAGGTGTTGGTGTGAGCTCATGGCTGTTTGTGTCTGAGATTGGGTCAGCTCCTGTGGCTAATATGGGTAAAATGAAATCAAGTGTGCAGCAAACGATGGAATGACAAAGCTGCTTTAAGTGATCGCCTGTTTAAAGAGCTGTGAAATCAAGTTGATGCGAAATGATTTGTTGCTTTAGCAGTCACGGCATTCTGCCTATGCAGACAGTCCGCTACATTATTCCATCACTGCTTGTTTTTGAGTCTTTGGAGGACAATGTGAAGCTCAGCCTGTCTGGAACACACACCACCATCTATGCTTATCAGATATATTCAAGATCCACATAAATTATGATTATTACCTGCACCTCAACCTCCTCCCACACTAAACTTGCACAAATCAAGCCTGCAGCTATTGAATCAGATACAATGACAAGTGTTAGGTTGGAAAAAGTAGAGAGGTGAAAAAGGGCAAAAAAAATCTTAATCAGATGCATCAATCATGAAAACATCCTGCATTTCTGTCGGTGACACCTGACTGAAGGAAAGATGTTTTACTTTCTGGCAACTAGTGAGTGAAAAATGGAAATTTCCAGCCTATGTCATCAACTTTAGAAACTGCTAGGTTTTCTGAAAGACATTAAAAGTAGACACTTTGGTCAGTCCTGGGCACGTCCTCCATGGTTTGTGTTCGTGCTGCAGTAACAGCCTGCCTGACTCATAATCCCATATCTCTGTTCATTTGTTTAAAGCTTTTCATAAAGTTACCATCATCTGCACAGACAGGCCCAGCATGTCCTTGCTCTGTTCCGTGTCCAGTAAAAGTCCCTGAGGTGGCAGATGCACCTGTCCTTCAGAAGGACGGCTCAGCCTCTGCTCAAAACTGCTGTCGGGACCACAGTTCTTCCTCCTGCACATCACAATGCCTCAGGGAAAGAGAGGAAGTAATAATGACAAAAGATACAAGTGCTAAGAGAAGGAAAGGGGAAGAGGTGCTTAACATCCTTATGCTACAGCAGCCGAGGCATGCCAGCAATTCCTAATGATTGCAGGATTTACACTGCTGTTGAAAATGGCCCACAGAAGGAAATTGAGTCATATTTTTTAGTTACATTAAAGTCTAGGAGCGGTTCAAAGAGCAATCATTGTGGGGTGTGCTAACCAGAAATACACTTTCGCATCAATAATGTCTACAAAGCACAAAGGAAGCCCTGAATGGGAGCAACTGTGGAGTATCAAAGGGTTTTCTGCACACCATGTAGAGTGTGATGTTGTGGTTTAGGAAGCAGTTTCGTTACACCTTTAGTCATCTGCACTTCTTCAATTGCAAATGTTTTATATACTAACAAAGCAAATGCAGTTGCAGCAAGCTCCTTGGGTGTTCTTTTTGCTACACTAAAAGCACTAAAATTTTGGGAAAAAAATGGAGCTATAATCCTTCACCAGAAAAACATGTTCAATTACAGGTGAGACAAACATCCACCTCCAATTTATCTGATAAACTCCCTTCCAAACATTTATCTTCCACTCCGCTATCTTCCTGCATTCCTCTTCATCTCCTGCAGTTTTCAAAAACATACAGCGGAGAGACGGAGTCAAGGGTCATATGTGCATGACTGTTTTAATGCTTGATCCTAATTTATGCAGTGATCGATTTAACTCCTTCCAAAGTAATAGTAAGACCATTTTAAACCAGCACAAAAGACAAAACAGAAATAAAAGAATAAAGGTAAACCGAAAACATTATCTGAATGCTGGCACAAATCGAAGCAGAAGAGAAAAATATAAAGTAACAAATTAATTTTAATCATTTTCAATCTGTTATACTCTTATGAGATTGTTGTCAGTACTTAAGTCTATTACATGGCTGGGTGCGTTTATCATTTCTACAGTTTTAATTACATCATATTCATATCTAAATTCAACATAAGACAAAGAACAAATGTATCAAATTTCAGTCCTAAATATTGAAACGTATAACTCTGCACACTTACAGTGGCCATCATGGGTCATTTATTGCAAATTTGGTTGCTGGTGGAGTTGGATTATTTCCAGAACAGAAGGTCAAAGAAGATATTGAGTGAGCAGAAACTGATGTTATGAATCACAGGTCAGGCAAAACTGGATGGTAAAAGATTGAAAACTGTTACATTCAGACAGTAGAACCAGAATTAGTCTTAAAAGGAAAACATGGATTCATTCTGCCTCCTACCGTTGCTGATATTGTAACGGTGTGTGTGATATTTTCATCAACCACTTTCAGTCGCTTAATACTAATTAGGCATCTTTTAAACCTACTCTTGTTGACCATGTCCATTCCTTTAAGACCATAATATTCAAATTTTTTGATGCTTCTGGAGGGAATAATGCACCAGGTCGAGAACCATCAAACCATCTCAAACTGGGTTATTGAACATGACAATGAGCTCATTGTTCTCCAGTGTCCCCCACCGTCACCAGACTCAGTTCAGGTAGAGCATCTTTGTGATGTGGAGGATAAAAAGATTCACATTACGGATGTACAGCAGAAGACTCTGCAAGTTGCTATTGACCAAAATGTCTGGAGGTAAATTTTGCTAAATTTATGTTCAAAAGAATAAAAGCAGTTCTGAAGGCAAAGAGAGTAGAACCTGATACAAAAACAAATTATCTAAAGGGGTAAAAATGTTCCATTAATCAGGCATCCAGGTTGAAATAAATGACTCATTCTAGAAGTAAAAGGGGAAATTGGGCAACAACCTGTAGAAAGTTGAAGAAACTGCCTTAAGAAAAACCCAGACCACTGCTGTATTTTCACTTTTGAGTTGCTTAGGGATGTTATCGAAGTCTGATTGTAAACTCTTTACCCACAGAGAATGCTGCATTGGCCTTAAATATCGTCTGTTGTGTTTCACTGAGCTCAATCAATTCGCATCTATATTTAAAAACACTCAATTCTGTGTAGTTTTCCTTGAGTCGGTGAACAGAGGGAGAAAGTGTATTTAGGTAACCTTTTTACCCACAAACTGTGGTTTGATGTTCATGAGGTTGACAGAAAATCTGCTAGTGATTTTAATCACTCATGTGCAGCCATTTGAATCCTTATACATTTTTAGCTGTTACATTGAAAGATTTATGGACAGATTTAAATGAGAAACAAGTTTTAACTTTTTTATGTAAATTATAGAAAATGCACCTTTTTATGCATGCATCTGTGGGTTTAACATGATCTGCATTGACCTGCGCTCTATATAAGCAGAGTTATGTTAAGCCTGGCAGGATGTGTTCATAACTAATGGCGTCCCTGGCTGCAATATGGGTATGTGTCTGTAAAAAGCGCGACAGAGAGTGAGAGCTTCAAAAACACTTTGATCTTCCCAGGTTTGACACCAATCTCTGCCAGTCTGGCAAGCTTCCTCTGCCTTATTTCTGTACAGCGTCGACTTATACCTTTCTTCTTGTTTCCTTCTCTTGCAAGAAGTTTCTATATTTACACGTTCTGTACAAATCTTCCCAAGAAACATCTTTTATATTTCCAACTGATTTAGGTTTGTCTTTCATACTTTAGCAAAAATGCTATGATTTCTGTCAGCTGCCAACTTTTCCTTTAAGATACAAGTTTTCTTTGATTTTACTTGATTTCTTCTGCGGATTCTATCAGTTTCCAGCCAACACCAATACAGAATATTGCAGCGGGAGAGGATGTTCTATCTAGTAAGTCTCTGTGTTATATGTTGCCAATAAAAGACTGACCAAAGAAGTTTGGAGAAATGAGTTTGTGCAACATTTGCCAACAGAAGTAGGAAACAATGGGAGCAGAATGTTGGTAGTTTCTGTCTAAGAGGAGAGAGCTTTTATATAAAATCAAGTTTTTTGAGCTTCATATTATAATATTATTCCCTTTATCAAAATTTTTCATGTTTGAATAATCTGTGGCAGGCAGGTTCTCCAGACTAGCGGCAGCAACTATTAGCAAACACCTGATGGAGCTGTGAGTCTGCTGAGCTAATCATGCAAACTACTTTTCAGTCCAATGCTCTGAATATTATTCCGCTTGGAAACAAAATAATGGAAAGGTTTCGTTGTGATGACACGAATGTGGAGTGTCGGAAAGAGGACAAGCTTTTTAAAGAGACAAAGGCGAATTTCAAGGTGTCAAAATAAAATATATACAGCATTTTCATAAGAAGCGGAGGTAACATAGATACTTGACTGAGCTATAAAATGGCACTATGTGCCTGGAAAATGTCCTCCTTTATTTTTCATAGCTCTCTTTAGAGAGAGACCCTAAACAGCCAAAAATAAATCAGTCATGTGAAAGAGTCTCATTGGTGGAAAAGTGCAAAGTCAAAGGATATTCACTATGTAAGCTCCCTCAGCAAGGCCTGTATATGTGAGCAAGAAAGTGAAGCACTGAGGAAGTTGCTGTTACTTCTCAGACTCTGCAGACAGCTCATTTAGCATTAAACACTTCTTATAAAAGCAAAATGTATCAGGCAGATGGCTAACTCAGCTAATGCATACAGTATGAGAGAGAAAGTACAGTCACACACTGCTTTAAGTGGAAAAAACTCAGATGAATGTACACGCCACTCATTTAGACAAAAAAAAGTAGCAAAATGTTTTCATAGCTAGTTTGTGCTCTATAAAGCAAATACAATGATTTCACACATTTGCATATAGTATCTCCGTAAACTAACAAAGAAGGTTGATTCTACTCATTTTATTTTTACATGAACAGAAGAAAATTCTACAATCAAATCCTATTTAGACCACTCCAGATTAAAATATTTCCAGGCATTTTCCACTTAAAGATGTTCCCTTCAGGAGGTGAAAAACATGTTTTCTTGATATTTAAGACAAGTTACAGGTGAAAGAGTTGTTGTCAAAGAGATGTGGAGATACTCGATAGAAAACACAAGCAGGTTTAGAGGAATGGGTCTTCAGCATGAACATAAAAGCTCAGTCCAAGGTTATTTAAACATAAAGACTGCTTGTGATAACTTTTGTGCAACAAAATGTATATTATTCTGATGAGTCAGAGATTGCAAGGTTTTAAAGACTTTTAAACTCTTGAATTTATTATATGTATGTGAAAAAAGAAACAACGTAGAACAAAAACAGTTAGACTAGAAATAAATATAATCAATGAAAGAGCTCTGAGCTGCTGTTTATTGGACCACTCTAAACTACAAAACCCCACAAAGACGGATTTTATGGAAGCTGTTAGGAAAGGAGCCATTTCTCAAAGGAAAACCTTGACTTTTAGGTAATATGGAGATACAGGCCTGCTCACTAAAGAATGTTATAAACCAAAGACTTCTCCAAAATAATGAAATAAATGTAAATAGGCAGTGCACACTATGTATCTTAATACTTTTATTTGTAGTTTATCTGACAAAATTCATTTATGAACCTTTTCTGAACTGTGTTGAAAGAGTGGAGATGAGGATTAGGCTGTGTAGTATGAATATGATTTATCCTTTCTTCTCTACTCTAGAGAGGAAAATTGCAATATCTCATTTATAAAAAGGGTCAGCTGAACATCTAAAGCCTAGTTTGCATTTTTTCATCAAAACACACGAATGACCAAACTTGAACCTTAAATGGCAAATTTCTTACTTATAAAAACTATTTCATTTTACTTTTTTTCTTCTAACAAAGTAATGTAGATACCAAAAGTCACAAATAACATTTTTATCTAAAAGAAGGGCGTTTACGTTCAACTCTAACTGGCTGCGCTGCGGTTCCAAGCTGTTACTGAGCCGATTTAAAGAGGAAATCAAATATTTGTGAGCTGGTTTTAAAGATTTACATATTTAGTGTCAGGGCTGCAAACAGAGCTGAGATGTTTATCTCTTTTTTTCCCCATCAGATTAAGTGCAACATTGCAACATCTCACGCTATGTCACATAAAAAGCCATTTTGCATTCCTTTAGTTTGTCAGTCACAAGATTTATTATTATTGGCAAAGACTGATTTAAAAGAACATGACAGAAGAAAAGCATGTCTGATTTGACAGTGTTTATTCTCAGATCAGCAGTCTCATGCGTATTTTATCCTTTAAATTACTATTGTACATCATGTCATGATTTAAATTTAATTATTGTTGTAGATTCACCAATATTCTTTTTCTGGAAATCTATTGGCTTCAGCTGAAAGAAACGTTAGAAATATTCTGATAGTGACAAATACCTTCTTCGATTATATTTCCGTTTTTCTCCAGATTCGTTTTAGGAGACCTTACATTGTGGCAGAACAAGTGCTGGAGGAAATCCCTCCGTCTGAATTTGAGTTTCAGCATCTACAAGTCTAAATGTAAAACAGAATTTATTATTATTATTATTATTATTATTGTGTGTGCGTGCGTGTGTGTGTGTGTGCTGGGTCTACTGGGGCTGTTTGCATATCTTTATGGCAGTCATGGCAACCAATACAATATTTCTCATAATAATAACACATCTTGCAAGTTGAGCAGAAAAGGCCAGTTTCCGGAAAGTTTACTTTTAATTTTGGAAAAATCAACCAAATAATTAATATACAGCTCATAGCTGATACAAACAAAGGAAGTTATTTGTGATTTATTCAAACAATATGAACAAAGATAAAACTAATCAGAAAGGAGAAACCAAAAGGAGAAGACAAAGTGCTATAATTTGTTCTTCATCTTCACACTACCTGTGGAAAAGCACAAAAAAATGACAAGATGTTAAATTTTTAAACGATAAAAATAAACCGAAAAACGATACTTCCTGTGTCCTTTTCTCTTGATGTAACATTATATTTACTCTTTTTGACTTGCATAACCAGCTCCTCTTCTCAGCTTCCATTTAAAAAATAGTATAAACAATTTTGTGAACAAACATTTAAATATAACTACAAGAAATAACTTAAGAAGGTGTACTAATTAAAAAATGCCAATTTTTTTCCTTTTTCACCAATTAACAGTGTGATCTTCCCACACGGCACTTACATTTAAAACTCAAAGCTGAAGTAAGACAAAATGCAGAAAATTCCTAATTGATAAGTTTGCTTGTTGAATAATTTATTTATTTTTCTCAAATTCAATCAAAAATAAATGATAAACCTTTTAGATGTTTTTCAAAACAATGTTCACTTGTAAAATTAGTTTTGAAAAGCAAAATACAAGAAACTGCAGCAGAAAATACATTTGTTTTTTTCCTGTGTTTACATTTTTTCATCACACTTTCCTTGCCTTGTTTTAAATAAGTCCTAAGATGCTGGATTAATAAAATAACTAGAAGGGTGATTCAAATATATATATAGTCTCCACGAGTCATCCACCAAAATCTGCTCACAGAGGAACCACTTGACTGAAGAAGCAGAAGATTAGATGTGCGCTGCAAGGCGTACAGGCAGAAAAGATTGAAGAAGGAATGACAGAAATGTACTTTTTTTCCCTCACTCCCTTACTTTATTCTTGTGAATTTTGAAATGAAAACTAGCGGTGCACAAAAGAGGTGATATCTGTTCGAAGGATAGAGGACGGAAAAAAATTTAATTTCAACCAGCAGGTCTACTTCCTGAGTAAAATTACAGCTGAGTTGGTTTCAAAGGGAGATAAAAAGAGGAAGAGGAAGAAGAAGTAACAGCAGCTTCATTTTCCAGCTCACAGTTGGTGTGGATGTCACCAGATCAGACATTGTTGCAGAGAAAGGCATGCCATTATGGAAATAAGGGGACACAGTATAGCGAGATGGAAAAACAGCATGGAGGGTATTGTCAAAAACACATAAATCTGCATTGTATTTACCCAGTGCTTTTAAACCTAAGGTTTTCCCAGAAAATCAGTTTTTCCTGCAATTGGATTTAAACTGATGCTAAAGCACATATTTTAAAGCCTGATGGAGATTAAGTTATCTACAGTGAAACGCTTAGAGGAACCAAGACCAGATCTGAATTTTCTAAGTCAGTGTCGAACTCAAAATGTTGATTTTTTTTATTAAAGAGGAATAAACATGTTCTTCACTTATTTCCAGTGAATTAGAACAATAGGTCATTGTCTTTTACAGAATTAGGTCCATTAAAAATGCCGAAACAAACCAAAGACAACATTATTTGTTTTATTATTGGCAGATATTCACTGAGTAAAAGGCAGTTAACCAGAATCAGGTGACTATCAGGTTGATCCACCCTGCAACCAGCCAGCATTAAACCCGAAAATCCGGTATTTTTCTAATTCATAAACGCACCATAATAAAGCATAGCTGCATTGCTCTGAAAGCAATACTCTGACGTGGAGGTAAAGGAAATATCTAAAAGGAAAAAAAAAAAAATAAAATGTAGTCACAGGAAGCACATAAAAGCAAGTGATTTAAAAAAAGGTTGTATTTTCTGACACGTTGAGATGTGCCTGTAGTTCATTCAGGCTGCCAGACTTGAAGGACTGCAGGTAAGGCTGGAAAGAATACAGTTGATGGTTTTTTTATTTTTTTGAATGATTCTACAAGTATTTTAACTTTTTGCCTTTGGTGATGTTTTGACAGCGCCACTCTGAAACATTAATATTTTCAGTTAGAAGAATCATGTGGACAAAAAAATACTCGAATCTCTAAGGAGTATAAATATTTTCCTGTTTTGGGTTTAATGTTTTCTTAAAATAAATCAGAATCAACTTAAACCAATTGATCATAAGATAGTAAAAACAAGTTTAAAATGTCAAACCTGTTCTAAAAATATCAATGAAGTTTTACAGAGGCTTGTCTCTCACCTTTGCAGTGTGTTGGAGCCTCTTCTAATAGAAATAATTAACGTCGGCTCGTGGCATGCAAGCTAGAAAAGCACATTCTGGAGGTTGTTCGTAAATCCCAATCATTTTATTCCTATGGCAAGATGAAATAACAAATTTTCTACAAAGATATGATTTTTGTACCTCCCTTTTTACAGTGTAGAAATTTAACATCTCTGAAATCCAAGAAAGATTTCAACAGGTTGGAAAAACTCCAGCTTCTATTAAACAAACACTTTTTTTATACGCAATATCAGATATTTCGAGTTAATCTAAATGACTTAGCCATATTGTAAAAATACAAGGCAAACACAAGTGAGCTTAAAATCCAATTACTGTCTTCATCTAAGAAATTTAACCAGAATTTAATATTTTTAATAAAAGCCAAAGCCAGATAAGACTTAATTTGTTGAGATATTTATAATTATGCAAACATGTGCAGAACTTTTAACTTCACAGTATGATTAACTTTGTAATTACAAAGACCACTGTATTAAATGTAATAAGAACTTAAAATGTCAATTTCCAGTTTCAAATGTCTGAGTTGAAGTGGTTAATGGCAATCAACATGCAGCTCCCCCCCTCATTTCTTCACCTCTTCTGGAACAAATGTGGGTGGCCAGTTTAAATGCCACCAACAGATCTAGCAGCCAGCTCATGTATTCTGCTACAATGCTGAAAAAGCATAGTAGAAGAGAACAAGGTGCTGCCAATGCAACACTTATTATTCTCAGAGTATACAAGCAAAATTCCTTATTGTCAAGTGATGCAAATATAAATACAGTTTGGACGTCTATGCTACATTTCTATTGTTGCGACCTCCTCAAACACTGAAAATCAACTTAAGTAAAATCAAAGAGCCATTTGGAAGGATAATTGAGAAGCCAGAAAAAAATAGGATGTTATTAACATTGCCTTCTATGGGAAAATCATACTGTGATATTTCACAAAGCGGGGATTCAAACTAGCTTTTGAACCTTTAACGGAACCCAATCTTAAAATGACCTAAAATTAACAAGTAGCTTTCTGTGGCGCAACACAGTGCAATTCAACAGAAGCTCCCTGCAATAATCATATCACCTTTGTTTTGTTGACCTTGTCTCAGAGAGTTGTTGATGTAACTCTTGGGTAATCTATGAATTTTCAGTGCATTTCTCTGTGCTAAAGGCTGTTTCTTATATTAGTTCCATTAGCATCTAAAAATCTGAGCTCAACACTCAATACGAAGAAACCAGTGGGTGGCTCTTGCCTGGAGGTCCTCAGAATGAATGTTTTTATTTATTTGTGTGTTTTGTGCATATATTTAAAGTAAAGCAAGTTTGTATGCCATAAAAAGTAGCAAAGAGTTTGAGGTCGAGCAAAGTATTTATACATGTTTCTTGAAGCCGAAATCAACGCCTCTGCCTTTACTCACCCTGTGCCTTACATAAATACTTGGCACTGTTTGTTTTTTTGTTTTTTTTTATCATAAAACAAAACTCATAATATAAACTATAGCCAATGTCTTGGACACTCGCTACAGAGTTCACTCAACAATATTAAGGAAAAGAAGATGTAAAAATTTTTTATTTTATTTTAAACTAGTTCAGTGTTTTATGCAGCAACATGACCTCATCAGTCTTAATGTAGAATAATTGCATCTGCATTTGGGACTTGATTTAAAATAAGAAGTAGAGGTGAGCATTGGGTGTGACCGAGGCAGTGATAGAAAGTGATGTACTCATTCAAATTAAAACAGAAGACTTGTTTCTGCTTCAGATGGGGAATGTTGGAGCAAATAAAACAAACCAGATGAGCTGCAGTGAAATTGGATCAGGAGTGATGGTAATGGTCGGCATGGGGCGACCTGTAGTTGATGAGATTGCTTTGGTTGGAGCTACAGCTTCCATCTGACAACCACTCTTGTTCTCCTCATTCAGTACAAATCAATAGCTTACAGTGTTGCTTCTATAATCCTACCGAAAAGGTCAGAGCCCCTCATTATTACCGGGATGTGCTTAAATCTCAATCACAGGCCCCTATGTACTCAGCAGGGATAGATCAGGCTTTCAGGGCTGCTTTACAATAAGCTTCAGTCAATCTGTTCATTTAGTCTCTCACTGAGGAAAGTTAGTCAACAGAAGGTTCCAAAGCACTGGAAGTAAAACGATGGATAACAAGCCTGAAAAAAAGAAATCACCTCCAAAACTATTGACTGAACAAAAACATTTTTCTGTTAAATCCTAAAGTAGTAAATAGTCTATAATAATAGTTTGGATGTAGATGCTTGGTTTATTTGTTCTGAACAAGCCTTTATTAATTCACATGTAATAATGCTGCTAAGTTAAATCAAGGAGGAATTTCTAGAGCTATGTCTTCGTAAATCCGATAACATGAAAATGTGTGATATTTATAAAAGACATGGCCGCCCTTCTTCTCTATACCAGATATTTCATCCGGTATTTTTGTAAAAGTTCTGCAGCTATAGACTCTCCTGGATTCCAAACAAAGGTACAACATCAATATTCTATCAGAAGGAGGAAATATACAAATAAAATATCAAGTTTCATCAGAAATGTTCTTATAAAACAGTTGCAGCTAAGGATTTTTCTTTTACAGGAGCTGCGGGAGGGAGAATTGACAGCACTGTTGATTTGAAGCAAGATGGTTTACATGCTACCTCTATATGTGTATTCTCTCCGGTCTCTGTTAATTAAACTTGGGTACAAATGTGCTATTATTGTGTGCATGCATAATTGTCCTGTATGTCTCTGTTCTACTCTGTTATAGACTGGCAGTTCTATCCAGGGTCTCCCGCTCAATGACTTCTAGATATAAGCTCCAGCTCCCCTACAGACCTCCAAGGTAAGCGGCTATAGGCGATGGATGGATGGATTGACAGGTTGACAGTTACTTTTACAGCCTTTTCTCCCAGTCGTTAACTTCTTCCACTTACTTTTGGAGCAAAATCAGAATGTGAAAGACGTGGAAAACCCATAAAAACAGCTTCACTGTTGTTGTGGTTTCTAGAAAGTAACAATGACCCGAACTGGGTCACTGATCAACAAGTGTCAGAAAAGCACAAAAGATACAATAGATTCAAAAATGTATTGTGCAGTGGTGAGTTAAAGCCTTAAAGAGTCTAGACCACATTTGATCATTTATAGTTAAAAATCTAAAATCTTAAGCAAATTTGAATTGGATGAGTATAAACTGAACAGAAAATCTTTATAACAGTGTGGGATGTCTGGAACCTATGTAATATTTGTGAAATCATTGTTAGAATCACCTTAAAATAAAAATGTTATATGTGTATTAAACACATTGTACAGATTCAAATACAAGAGACAACACCTCTACAACCCTTACAACTGCCTATTTTAATTGTTCAAACACCAAATACACC
Source organism: Poeciliopsis retropinna (assembly GCA_010277075.1). Classification (NCBI taxonomy): domain Eukaryota; kingdom Metazoa; phylum Chordata; class Actinopteri; order Cyprinodontiformes; family Poeciliidae; genus Poeciliopsis; species Poeciliopsis retropinna. The sequence goes on along the minus strand of VMRM01000035.1, from coordinate 4,748,332 downwards.
TTGAACACACAGTGGACACCATCTTGGCATCTACACTGTTCTATGCCAATCCAGGCAAAGCTTCCTGGATTGGCAGCTTTGCATCCAGATACTTCATCTCCTCGAGTTGCAATTTCTTTCAACTATTATAGATATGTTCTTTGTAAAAAATATTTGCAAAAGCAAACTTTCTGCAAATAACTTCAAGTTGCATTCCAGAGAAAAGTGCTGGATAATTATTTAGGGGCTCATCTGTGATCTACTGATACAAGCAAGCCCCCTGAATATTGCTGAGACCTTGTGAACTGTCTAGCAAGCTGGACACATTGTTAATAAAATATAGTATAAACAGCAGAAAAAAGACAAAATTGTTAATTCCTAATGCCAAACTCTTAAGAACTATTTTGCAGCAACTGAATCGTTGCAGTTATGAGATTTTTATGAACACAGAGTTGATGCATCACAGTAGCAAGGCACAGTCTGATTAGGTGCTACTCTCTGACCCATAGCAGTGGTTAATTTGTCATTCTGGTGCAGTTATGTTCTAGATGGAGCTCTGGGAAACAGGGTGGAGATGTGTTTCTTCTTCACGTACAGAGGCTCAGCCTGCTAAGGTGCCATTTACTTTAATTGCAGAAGGCGAGAACATTTTGCCTTGCTCTTCCTTTTCTGTCATTCCCTGCTGATGGGCCTCGCCGAGGGATAGCTAAAGGTACATCACTATTGGATATGTGGGAGGAAAATAGACCATCATAAACTACATCATAGGCTTAATAGATTTATCGATCAGACGGACAAGCTCTCTATGATTCAGTGGAATCAGCACATGATACCCCGCAGCTCAAGGGGCTGTCCAGAGTGATGGGTCCTATTTGTATTCCCAGCCTTTTCCTCCATGTCATCTCTCGTTTCCAACCTGTAGACATCCGTTTTTCTTCTTCTCCCCTGAAACTACTCCTTGCTTGACAGTTCAAAGGATTCTCTGGACTTTAAAGCTGGTGATAACCAAATCCAATCAAAACTAGATTTCACACTCACCCTCTATCATGTCATACAAATTTTCACACAATTTAAGCCCTCTCATGTTTATCTCCGTCTTTGCCTTTGCACCTGCGTTCTTGGTATCTCATTTAATGTGGCTGTTGCTTCTGTTCTGGTCTCGGGGTGACAGTGATACCAAAGGGGCCTCGGGGAGTCGTTGCCGACTTGCAGCAGGAGGATAATGAGATTAGCGAAACCACCGAGGCCGTATTAACAGCAGAAGATCCCCTTTAACGTAAAACACGGCGAGAAAGAAAGAAAGAAGGACTGATAAATCAATGTTGCTCTAATTAGCACAGAAAACCTGCCCACCTGTAATAAACTGACAGAAACGTGTGCTTAAGATCGAAATCTATTTTATAAGAACTTGTCTATTTGTTTATTTAGTAAGGTAGCTTCAGAAGAATTGACCGAAATGTTTTCACCAGTTTGCTGACATTTTGAAGAGACCGATTACATTTTCAAGTTTGCACAGCGGTTGCAAACATTATCTCCATCAGCAGCTTGATCCATCCGTAGCAGTGTTCACACATATCAAACGTGAAAATTCATTCAGCATGGAAAGACTCATTGCAGTCCTGCACTCAACACATACAGCTCACATTATCAGCGCATCGGGAAAAAAAAGACTTCACAATAGAAATGAATTTGTGCATCAGGACATGAGTGTTTTACCTCAACAGAGTGACCTGTGACAAGTGAGCTAAAAAGAAAAAGGACAAAACAAAACAACCTTTGTGATGCAGCAATAAAACCAACATCTGGTTTTAATGGAAGAGAGGAAAATCTCTCCCCTTCACTGTGAAATTATCTGTTTTCTTTCACCTGACAGTCTTGTTGTGTTTCTGTTATGGCAAAAAAAAGACCAAGGTTACAGGCAGATCAGAACCTCCCACTTGAGTTGGACAAACAATAGAAAACAAGCAGCTTCAAGTAACAAGCACTGATAATAGCATTGTACTCAGACAATGCTATAAGAGTTTGGAGTTTGGATTGAAAGGATAATATGAGTTTTGAGTTTGAGTGCTGTGAGAAACATTACGCTGCTTTCAAATGCGAATTAGTACCTTGTGTTTTGAACACAAGGATGCACACAGGACAGATGATGTTCGAGACTAAATTATACAAGTTTTGATTATACTATCTGAAGTTGCTGAAATACAATGTTTGCCTTTGGCAACTAAAAAAGATAGTTCAAGTGTTTTAATTCATGTAGATGCTCTGAATCATTTGCGTCTTAGATGTACACTAAACTTATACCCTGAAGAGTTTATCTGTTGTCAGTATTTATATTGTAACAAACTCCACAAAGCAAAATAAGGCAGAGTAATAACTTCAGAATTAAGAAAGAAAAAATTTAGAGAAGTTTATGTGAGCACTATAATTTAATTTTACTCTGCAATGTTGTGCTGAGCATGTCCTAAACTATACTTTTAAAAAAAAGAGGAAAAATAAGAAAACATGACCAACAGTTGAGGTAAATACGAGTCACGCTAGTTTGCATACAGCAGCAAAACTCTTACTTGTAAGTACTGACCTCGCTGGCTTCACAAGAGGTCTCACAAAAAAGAGTTTATTAAAAGTTGATTTTGTTATTTGATAGAACGAAAGGCACTGCTCTTCTCTACGTCATGTGACCTCTTAGTGTTTTGCCTGGTTCATATGGTGTAGATGTTTGTAGATGCTCGCCAAGAAACCGGCACAGAGCACAGGCGAAACAATCGTCATCAAATCTTGTGATGATCAAAGCAAAGTAATAAGTTTACAAAGTAGCACATATGTGTAGTCCATACTTCACTGGGAACCCACAAAAGAAGATACATGCCAAATTATCAACAAGGCTAATAAAAATCAACAGTAAACATGCTAACAATAACATAGCACTTCTTCAAAGGGTTTGTGATAAAAATGGCAAGACTTCAGCCAAAGCAAGGTGTGTCTTAATTAAAGACTACTGATTACATAAGACCAACCATGCAGATGAGAGAACTGTAAAGAAGCATGCCAAATAAGGAAGAGTGGGCACAAAAACCTACAAACTTACAGCCAACTACATAAGTACCGCAATTTTGGTTTATGATAGTTTACATTGAACAAATAAGAGGAAATCAATTCATAACGTCACTGTCAAATCCTTTATCAGCTTTCTTGTTGTCCAGAGGATGCTTTCATGCCTAAATGAAACAATGTCCTTTTAAACAATAATGACATCATCCTCTCTGCATTTTAATCAGTGTAACTTTCACATCCAAATGAGTTTTAGGTTAAGAAAGTAGAGTTTTATATTTCGAATAGCTGAAGGGAAAAGGGGGAGAGGAAACTTTTGTGTAAACTTAAAAGTTTTCAAATATTTTACAGAAAATGCAAAACTCAAAGTTGGACTTACGGAGGAGAAGTTGTGCGCTCCACAGGGCTCTCCCTTGTATTTGCACGACAGAAGCATTTCATCCAGCTGGTGGCTCAGTCTGTCCATAAACTCCAGGTTGGTTCCCTCAAAGTTTCTAGGTGGCAGAAAGAGCCTGAAGTCTGAGAGTTTCCTGAACCAGGCCAGACGGTCCTCCTGCATCAAGTCCAGAACCATAGGTCTTACTGTCCGGTTAGCCAGCAGCAGGCCAAGCCAGTGGCCAGCAAAGTACAGGTCGCTCTTTGTAAGTTTGTAGAGGCGAATTGGGTTGTTGTTGCAAATAGTCACAGCAGGAAAGGCAAGTTCTTTGGCCCATTCGGTGTGGACCCGTGTGTACGTGGGAAAGGACAGCCAAAGAAGGAGTCGGTTAGAGGACCAGGATAACAGCAACCCCAGGGAGGTGCAGAGGGCCAGCAGCCAGAACGCCCGGCGGCCAACAGAACCTCCAGGGACACAAACATGCCGCAGGCCGTGTAGACGTGTCCTTGACAACAGAGTGGATGTGACCTGAGCCAGAGTTGGCTTCATGAGACGTCGTTTGCGAGCCTTTCTGATCATGGCTGGGGAACTCCTCCGGAAACAGTGCCCCTGTAGGGCCATGGCTGCCCACAACACTCCTACAACTGCAGGAGAGGCGTCATTTCCTGGCCAGGCCTCAGGGACAGGGGCCAACATGTAGCTCCAGGAGAAATCCACTATATAACCTTCATCTATCCATGCACTCAATCACAATAATATTGTGTGTACGTCAAAAAGATTCTTGTGTGGTTTAAAGTTGTCCATCACACAGCAGCAGCAGCAGCTACTTGTTGGTCCTCATTCCTAGTCTCAGTCTGAAAATTGCTCCAATCATTCAACTCAGCAGGGAAAGAAGAGACAAATCAGAGGCAAATGTGCTCTAAGCAAGGTGTCTTCTACATGAGCGAGTCCAGCATCCATGGCAGTTAGTGTGACAGTGAACAAGAGATGATAAGACAGAGAGAGCAAAGGGAAGAATAAGATGAAGAGGAGACGGAGAAAGAAGAGAGCAGAATAAAAATACCAAAGGCTAAGCAGGAAGGACAAAAACAAATGTAGGAAGGGAGGATAATTAAAATAATGAGATGACAGGGGTGATTGATTGGTTGGTGTGGTTGTGTCTGTCCTAGCAGAGATATCCTTGTTCCATCTTTTCCCTTTTTGTGGAGTTGTAGCTTAGTGCTCCAAAGCCCATCAGGCTCACTAAGGTTTACAGCCAGAGATTATTATCAATCTTTTCCTGAAATCAGCAGAAGCTCTTATACATAAAAGATATTCAAAGCTTGTTTGCTTTCAGTCTCTCTTTACATTCTCACTTCAGATGCTCTGACTCCTCTCCTCGTGCTCAGCTTTGGCCGGTTTTATTAGCTTCTTCAAGGATCCTCCAAGTAGTTTCTGATCTGCTTCTCAACCCCATGGTCACAGTTGGAAACCCACAACATGCTTTCACATTTAAAAGAGGGCATTCATGCATATTCACAGACATGCACAGAGGTTTTCTATGAAAAATCTGAGCAAGGCTAATGCACTCAGTGACACTGATCTCAACATCTCTCACCGCCTTATCTCCGTCTCCTGCTCTCTTCCTCCATAGTTTTTCTCCGCGACTTGGACAGTGCATCTCTCATTTTAGTATTCCTGTCATGTCCTCGATCCTCTTTCTAAAAATAATCTCTTCAAATCAAATCTATCAACTTGCCCTCATGCTCCTCCTCCTCCTCCTCTTCTGTTGTGTCAGGCAAGCCTTCGGTCAGCTTCACTCTCCTCCTCTTTTTATACTCCTTCTTTTCCACTTTGTACACACACTCCGGCTTCTCCCTCCGTCAGGAAAGGCTTCTTCGTGCGCTTTCCTCAGTCTGGGTCCTTGTCTGATTTTACCAGCGTTCTCCTTCTCCCTGCTCTGAATGACTTCTCTTTCCTCTGTGATCACTCTGTTTATCCCGCCTCCCTCTCTCTCCTGTGGTTTCCTCCAGTTTACAGGCAGCTTTTCCTCCCTGTGTCACCTCTTCTCCTCCTCTTCCTGCGCCACAGCTCTGTCCACGCTGCCGGTGAGTCCGTCACTGATGAGAGCGCCTGTCTCTCTCTGCGCTAACTTGTGCCGTCCTTCGCCCCCCTCTGTTTGCCTGCTGCTGCTGCTGCTAAGCAGCAACAGAACAATAAGCGGCAGGCGTTTGCGTGCAGCGCACATCAATAAAATTTTGTGCTTTTGGTATGTTCAAAATCTATTTTTTCCCAGAGTGTGGAGATTGAACATTGATTTTGAAACCAGTTTCAAAACTAAAATTGCAATTTAAGAAGAAGAATGTGCAGCTACTACTCAGCTGCATCAACTAGGGGTTAGTTAAGGTGCTTCAACCGTCTCATACGGATGCAGACCCAGAACTCATTGATGGTTCTATGTAACCTCTAAATGTGTTGGTATCCTCTAGAATTAGCCAAACAGTGTCATTGATAAAGGTGACTAAATATCAGAAATGAAGGCAATCAAACTAAAATAGCATTGTTAACAAATTAGGTCACATAAGAGTTGAATATCAAAAACTAAAAAAGGGGGGAAAACAACAATAATAAAAAGATCCTGGATGAGAAATGGTAAATACACCGACTTTATATAGTGTTTTTCTTGTCATACTGACCACTTAAAGCACTTCACACAAGAGAGACATTCAGTCAATAGCCCTCACAAACACACTCATCCACAGACCTATACACTCACAGTAGCCAATAAGTGCCATGCCCAGGGGCACAGCTACATGTGGCACAGTGAAACTGGAACTCAACCAACAGGTTGTACAGTGATAAAGAGATGGAAGTTACCCAAAGAACTGTCAGGTCATCCTAAAGTTAAAAAAGATTAATACTGAACATCAAGACCCGAGTACTCATTTACCAAATTTGAATTGGTGTACTACATTTGTAAAGGATAGAATCAGAGTATCTCTCCGGGGTTGTTACTTGGATTTAAATGATCAAAATAGACACAGCACAACGTGTCACCTTTCCTCTTTTTTACTGTTTTCATAAAAGATAATTGGGTCCCGGGATATCTATAAATACTACACATTTTTTATTGCTGTAAACTGCATACAATTTAGCCTGGTTGTGTATTCTTATCAATATTTTTTAAAGTGAACAGAGCAAACTCATTGGCTTCAAATTCCTCCAGGAAAACAATCCCAAACCATGTGCATAAATGTTTTGGAGTGGTGCAAAAAAAGAGATGGTTTTTGATTCTTTCATTATGCTAGAATTTGCATCAAACCATACCTACTGTAATTTAGTTAAATGTGTATAAGCAACTGGAATATGGCTGACTGTGGTTTTTCTTCGTGTTTCCCAGGAGAAACATGAAGTAAAAATTATGCACTCTGCATTTTCACATATACATATTTCTAATTGCAAATATTCCATAATGTAAAAGTTAAAGTGGGCTACTGTTGGAAACATTATGAAGTATGACCACTGGACGGTTAAATTAAAGAGAAACATATTATTGAAATGATCTGCGTTAAATTAAAACAGCATTAGTAGTTGGACTCTGGCTCTGCTTTTAGATTTCAGTTCTCATCGAGAGCCTACTTTCATTATAATTGTCTTCAGCTTCATTGGGGTCTCCAAATACTACACTAGCCAACAAGCAATAGCTATTCAATACTGAGAAGGAAAATAGACATTGATATAAATCACCAAACAGCTTCAGAGCCAACTCTCTGAGCTCTTGATCATCCAGCAAGGCAATGCATTGCTTTGGAAATGTTGAGGTATCACTCATTAGCATTCAGCGGTCTTCTGCCTATTACTGAGAGCATTTCATCTCCCAGTGTGATTGAAAATACATTTTCATTATTTTTTACATCTCTTAATTAAACACCCTCAGGCTCGTCTATCTTCATATTTTTTCAGATTTCTGTTTAAGTTCCCAATTTACTTAACTTCATCATTTTTTTTTCATCACATCATGTGCCAAGTTTGTCCTTCCAGCAATATTCAAAACAGGAAGTTTAAGACCAAACCTGCTGCAGGAACAGTCAAATGTGCAGTTGAAACATTTTGACAACTTAAATTGCTCCTAAAGGTCTAAGGATGACTGTTCTGCAGCAATGCATAACTCCCTTTAATCACATTGTTGAACAGAAATATTGAAAACATAATTTGAGCTCCACCCCGATAAAACCCTTTAAAGAAACCTTTCATGAACCTTACAGCTTCCTTCAAAAAAAGAAACTATCATAAACACAGATACGGCGTCGTAACCAAGGGGCTCAACCAGAACTTTGAAAAATCGTAAAATGCTTTCATCCATAATTCATGTCGGGTCAAAACACAAAACAGAAATGCACATACTATTAATTTCTCAAGCAATTACTATGTGGAATACACACACAAAAACAGACTCATACTGCCTAAAGCGAGATTCAGAGGCATCCTTCCAGAGCCTGGATCCACAGGCTGAATAATTAGCTTAGAGCCATAAAGACGGTTTCTCAGTCCAACTAAGCAGCCAGAGTAAAGAACACCTCAAAGGCTGAACGTATTCAATTTGCAATCCGTAAGCATGTGGGAAATCATACATTAATTAGGGATATAGTCAACCCAAGCGCCTGATACAATTACACATCACCCTCTAACCGCTAAGCCATGACATTTATATTCATATACATTTCCTTCCTTCCTGCTCCCAGATCAAATGAAACACTGGAGTAAAATGCTTGTGAGTGATAAATAGACTCCAATCAAACATTAACAGAATCATGTTAATGGTGGGTTAAAAATGCTTAACAATGGTGGTTGTGCAAAGTTCCATGTATGTGTACGAGGAAGGCAGAATTTGTGGAAGATTAATAAGGATACGAGTTTCATGGTGGCCTCAGTGAACGCTCAGGTGAGCCCGAGTCAGTGGCAAAGCGCATGAAAAATGAGGAAGGCAAATAAAACTGTAGATCTTGTGGCAATCTTCCATTCCATTAAGCTTGTTCTAAGTGTAAATTATGTCAGGCAAATCACAAACATCAACTGGTTGTTTCTGCTTCCTGATCTTTAGAAACTAAATGTCAGCACAGTCGGACAGAAAGCTCACAATTATTGGTATCTTCAAAGTCTATTTCTGGAGGTTGGTATAAAATAAAAATGTGCTCCAGAATGATAAAGTGAAAAGTTTAATAACAGCTGCTCATGTACCTGTAACATGTAACTAATGTGACTCAGAGCCACCACAAGAAGCCTTCCTTGTAAAATGACAATTTGTTCAAGCTTGTCCCATCTCATTCGAGTCGCTGCTGCAGATAATAATATGTTGAGCTTGCTGAGCTTTTGTCACCAGAACATTGCTGTCATTAACAAATTATGTATGGGTGGATTCATCAAGGTATTGTATTATTTTTTAACACTGGATAAAACAATGTCAGTGCTGATCAGTGTGTGCAGAGTCCTCTCTATTTAACCTTAAACTGATTTGCATGGCTGTGCATTAACATAAAGAATGTCTTTGATGTAGCTGATGTAAGCATAACTGTCCTGCTGCATTTTTCTCCACTGGAGATGATGGTGTCCTTGGTTTATTGTTGCAGTGTCTGCTGCAATCCATAAGTGTCATGTTGAACTGTATCTCTATTAAATCTCTACAAGACACTTGTACATTGCAAGTCTTTCTACTGGGATTTCTTTTCTAAATGAAAAAATGTGTTTGTATTCAGTTTAACGTTCTTCACTTTGTTATCTACCTTACTATTGATGTGCTTCTGGATGTAATAATGTTAGACAACTGGGTACCTTACTCAAAAAAAAAAAAAAAATAAAAGGTCAACCCCAACTTAGAAAGTCTAGCTGGGTTACCAGACTCTGCATGTACTGTTAAAGAACAGCAAATGAAATGTGACATATTTGACTGCAAATGTCTTCTCTGTACCAAGATTGGGTTTCTCCAATTGTAGCCAACATAGTAAACCAATGATCCACTAAACCATGATTCATCAATATATTTTCATTTAACATAAACAACATACTTGACAATGCAACACGATACAGTGATAATGGGTTGAAGGCAGTGTTACGAATGAAATCCCGGACGAGCCCCCAATTGTTACGACTAGCTCAAAGTCATAACAAAACAGGAGACCATGCAGTGGTTAAAGTGCATAAAAAAGGAATATTAACTAAAACAACAATGGACTGTGGATGTCAGTATCAGTGGTGTGGATGTGGTGTATGAGTGCATATGGAAGTGTTCAAGTGCAAAAACAAACTCAATTGCGCAAAAGGAGGGGAGTTGAGGCCTGGCAACAGAACAACACAAGCATCAAGCGGCAGAGTGGACGCCAAAGGTGACCCAGAAGGTGGAGACAGCCAGGTTCAAATATGCTGCGCTCCAAATCAGCAGATCAGAAACACCTGCAAAGAGGAGGAGCACAAAGACAGACAAAAGCAACACCTGCAGCTCAGCTCTTAAGGCCCAGGGACGTAACAGTGGAGCGTCGGAAAGAACACGAGCTTCTTAAAGAGACAGTGGCACCAAATTGCATTTTCAAATATAATTTAAGTTGTGTTTGATATATATATAGCATTTCATAACAACTGAAGTTAACAGCTATTTGATTGTGCTATAAAATGACACCAAGTGGGTGGGAAATTCAAAAATACCCACTCTTTAACTCTAATCCTGTTGCCTTATGCTCAGTACCAACAGAACATAAGGAGTGATAACACTGATAAAAAAAAATTGTGTTTTCACAGGATTATCAAATCCCATCTTCATAGCAAAGCAAAGTGGCATCAGTTCAAGTTCATGTGGAAGACACTCATTTTTGCATATTGCCTGAGGCAGGAAACCTTGGCGCTGCTGCCAAAAAACACTTTTGCTTTTATGGTGAAGTTCTGAATATTCAAACAGTGAATAACAAAAACCATACATGGCAAGTTTACTCATTTAGCTGTCTGTTCTGTCAAGGCAGGAGGTGAAGCACAACCAAATAAATTACAAGAAAACGCCTCTGCAGGTAAGAAATGAACATTTTACTTGGTTGGAGATGCCCAGATGAGCTGTAATTTTATCTGTCAGGCACAGAGGGGAAACGCATTCACCGAGTTAACAAGAAACCACTGGAAACTGTCATGCACGTATTTATTCCATGAGTTATTTTAATAACTGCAGGTGAATTGAGATAGTTACAGTTTGCACTGCAGATGATCTCAGCAACTCTCAAAGCATATAGCCGTTACATAACAGTGGCAGAGTGCCAGTTTACTTCAGACTAAACAGCATCAAATCACAAACAATTAACAATCAATGGCCCACTTTAAAAAAAGACACATATACTAACTTAATGTTATGATGACAAAAGTAACACCAAAATGCATAACAGTCTTTAATGAAAGATGTTTTCCCTTACAGATTTTTGTGGTGTCATTAAGGAGGATCCTTTACTTCAAATAAATTACAGGTAAATGACAAAATATGAACAACATACTTCAAATCCAAGCCTGAGCAATCTGAAACAAATAATGTAAATCATAGCAAAATTAAAATCAAATATAAAACATAATTTAACTAAAAGACAATAGTCAAATGATGCTTAACAAAAGCATATTATTATTCTCTGATGGACAGAACTGTTCTAGTAAGGACAGAGCATAAAAAAGGAAAGCCAAAAATTCATGGTTCATCAAAATTCCTGCCCTCAAGGTAGAGGTGGAAATAATCTCCCTCCAGATCCTGCAAAGACTTAAACGTAGAGGTGAGGAAGAGGTACTGTGGCAAAAAGTAGACAAGACAGTGAAAAAATAACCTTGCTTTTTTGGGATGGGGGGTTAATACTGAACAAACAATGAAAAGCCATGAGGTGTGACATTTGTTTCCCGAAGTCTGATGGGACAAAAACTTTGCAAATCGATGGTGAGCAAAAGATTTAAACACTTAAAAATAGTCACAATCTTGTTGTAGAAATGAAAATGCAGATCAACCTACCAGCGCCAGAGACAAAGACATTAAAGTCAGTAGATGAAAAAAACTGTAGATGTTTTATTTAGAAAAACATGTACATCAGAAATAACTTTAGAAAGAGCATCTAAAATGATTAAATGTTATTAAATAACTTTGTAATGATTTAAAATATTTTATTCTGCCTGTTGTCAGTATATTAACCCTAACCCTACATTCTGTTTAATCCCAGTTAAGGTAAATTCAAGTCAACTGCTAGACTAAGAAAAAGTCAAAGATTATTATCTTCTTTTATACCTAGAAATGTGTTTGTGTTTTTCTAAGTAAATGGAAAAAAATTAATAAGTATAATTTTGAATACTATTAACTTCTCGTAACTCAGTGGATGGCTTCCAAACAGATTAACTGAAATCAAAATGTGAGCTAAATAAACCTTACTCTACTGAACTCTATCGTACTACCTGTGCTTTGGGTCAAGTTTGGGGCTTGTTCACTGAAAAAGTCAGAAAGGAAAATCAACAGATCCACAGATTTGTGTCAAAACAAACAGGAAAACTGGCATTAAAAATTATTTATAAGCTGTGATTCTACAAAACAAGATTTTCAGCAAAGATAAATGGCAGAGAAAAGCAGTCCTTTGTCACTTACAAAACAAAATTAAACTATTACGCCTTTTAAAACTCACAATATCTGTTAGTTGATAAACAATTTGTAATATAGTTGTCGACCACCAATGAACTTTTTATGCTTCTGCAGACAAAGGTAATAACTCAGTTTGTGTGGGGAAAAAAGCAATGCAATTACATTATAAGCTAAAAAAAAAAGTGCTGCATTGTTTATGCAGTTCCATTCCCATCTCTATGATGATACCATCAGCTCTTGTTACACTAATAGTCCTCCCCAGCTGACACTACCTACATGCAGTCTGACAGTTCGGCAGTCGTCCAGCTGCACTCTGCACACACATTCCTGCCCTTTACAGCTCCCACTGGGTGTCCACTCGCTCTTTAAATCTTTCTGTCAGCAGACCTAAAATGCTCTGCCAAAATACCTGCTTCATATTTACAATCAGGAACAAAATACTTTCTTAAAGTGGTTCTCAGGCTGTTTATAACTAGTACTAGCTCGGTAAAAGCATGGTACTCCAAGTGCCACCATGTTGTACTGTCTTTCTGCAGGACTTTACTCAACTTCTTCCAGTCAGATGAAGATAAAATATGTACTGTTTATAAAAACATATGTTTCATTTTACTTCAGAAGTTGGAATTCCCCAGTTTGGCTATGAAAAACATAACAGAAAGGTCTTATTAAAGGTCATATTAAAATTTAATATGACCTTGACCATCACCATGTTTTAAATGCCCTGCGTTTAGAGCATGGTGATGGTTGCAGTAAAAATTATTTCACACTTCTTACAATTTGTGTCTAATTGAATCTTTCACACACAGTTAAATAAATTCTTAATCATCAATTATGTAGCATTTTATGGGGTACTCTGTAGAGTAGAGGTCAAGTGATCGGGGGGGCGCCCATCCTAGGTCTGATTCTTGACCTTTAGACCTTTCCTATATGTCTTCCCTGCTTCTCTGTCTGGCCATTTCCTGTCTGGTGATTGTCAATAAAAGGAGTCTAATGCCAAAAGTGCTGGTTCAAGATTCTCTCAGTTTCTCAATCCTGATCCTGATGGACCACTGCCCTCCATGTTTTGGGTGTTTCTCCTTCACACCTGGCCTGAATAAATGAGTGATTAACAGGCTTCTGCAGCACTTAATGGCACGCATGAGCTAATGCTATCATTTGAAGCAGGTGTGCTGGTGTAGAGGCACATCTAAAATATGCATGGTAGGAATGAGAAACACTGCTTTCGCTCATACTCTGAGCTCCAAATTTTCTGAACTGATTTTCTCTTTCGGTAATTTCCATTTTAAGTAAAGATCATTATGTTTGAACAACCCATGTTTTGGTGGGAATTTTACGCTGTAGAATACTTAATTTGTTTTTAGCCAGCAAATAATTTGTACAATTTCTAAACTAACAGAAACAGAAAGGTGGATGCAACTAAAATTACATACAGACAAATAGTTAAAGACACTGAGTATTCTAACAGGCCTAAAATAAAAAGTACTAAAGAAGGATCTTGGTGTATTATAATTTTTGGTCAATTATTGTATTTTGTCTTGACAAAGAGTTAAAAGCAACATTGTTTGACCCATTTAAAAATGTTTTGCTTGGTCGAAATGTGGCTAAATTTGGTTCCAAAGAGAAAGTTAACTAAACATCTAATATTTGAATACATCTGTACACTGAGCTAAAAGGAACAAATACCCTCAAGCAAGATGAGCGACTGAACATGAGGCCACTTTCAAAACACTTAAGCACAGCTGGCCTTTCATTCAACTCATCAGCGACACAATGAGCGTTTAGATGTTACGCTAATTTACAACATTTAAGATACTGTTTTTCTTTTACATTCGTTTTGATCTTTCAGAGTCATCTCATTTCGACTTTTGTTTCTCAAATGAAAAAAGTGATTAAATGTTTTGACACAATGCCATTGGAAAACTCTGATCTTATTAACTCCAAAAAAAAAAAAAAAATATTACGTGTTTAAGCCCCAAATTATTTTATGACTGCAATGCTGCTGTGTTTGCCAATTTGGGAAGAAAGAAATGGCTGAATTAATATTGATTTTGGCATAAATTAAGTTACTTCAAAAAAATATTTGTTTTCAGTATGACTTATATTAAAAAATCTCTTATATTGACAGCCTGACTTAGTATTATAAACATTATTTTTATTACTGAAAAAGTCTACTCCTCTGACTGGCAAAAAATGAAATTGTGCACACAAATGAAATATAGATCATATTATACCGACGCTTTGAGTTTTTCTTTTAGTAAAAGAAAGACAGAGAGAATTTCATCCAGTCAAACTTTGCAGCAATAATATATTGTTGTTCCAGCCAACATCTGCTGTTTCTCTGTTTACAGCCAAATATACCTTCCCAATAAAAACTAATCAACAACTATATTGAAAAAACACCTTTTCTACTTTCATGCAGCCAAATCTGTCAGTGTGTTCACAGCTCCTTGAGTGTTAGACTGTGACTCAGCACGTCAGCAAAATTCAGCATGTTGATCTTGTTAGCTCAGAGCGCTGACTCTTCATGTGAGACATCACTCTGATCTCTACTTTAGACTTTAGACTAAATGTTCAGCTCTGCGGTATATGACGGCTGGTGAGGATCTTATGTTGCACCTCTTTCAGAGAACAGAATAGACGAATGGGAGGTTTTGTTTGGCAGGAAAGTTTTCTGGAAAATAATTGCACCTTTGGTTCAACAATTAACCTGCATACCGTCATTGTGTTATCTCTTAAATTAAAAGGATGTGGTTCCCATGTAAAACCCAGTTTCATCTTGGCCAACAGAAAAGGTGTGGCTAATGAAAAGCCTCTGCTGTTCCATAGTTTGCGTTTCATTTTGCTGAGAATCAAATTCGATTAGAATGAAAATGAGCCGGTCCCAGTCTATGTTCCAAATTATAAAGGAAAGGATAAAGAAAATCTCGGTCAGGGAATAGAGAGCTCAGAGCCGAGCCTGCCACAACAGTTCCACCTAATGATGCCATTAGTGCTACAGAGCAGCACAATCAATCAGAGAAGTGATTAGCATGGGCATGTAGAGAGAGCCGGACCATTAGTCAGATGTGCTGTGTATAACCTTCAGGACTCTATGTGCTGAGAAGCAGTGTATCGCAGACCTACTATGGGAAATATACAAATGGTCATTATAATGATGTGTAAAACATCATCATTATGTGTTGATGTAATTCCTAAGGAATAATAATAATAATAATAATAGTAATAAAAACATCAATATGTCATCAAAAATAACATATTCTGAAGTGCTACAAACTTTCTCAACTTTTTTTCCCCCTGCCACATGAAGGATATTGATTGTTTACACTTCTCTCAGCATGATAAAAGAAAGAATAAACTAGTTCAGGCAGGGGATTTATGGTTGAACAGCTACATTCAGAGATCACAGTAAGCAAGGCTGGAGTGAAAGAAGAGAGAATACTCAAGGCAAACTATGGGAATCCTGTTAAAACATAACAATGGTAACCCACTTGACAGTATTTCTGTGAATTTTATAGTCACTAACCAGATGTGCAGAGTATACAGAGAAACAGTAGGTTAAATTTTTACTTTACTTCTGTTCAGAATAAAGTCAATCCTTTGCTTTTCTCCAGATTTCTGATCATAAAAATAGACACTAAAAGTCAAAACCATGTTTATCTCTCTCATTAACCTAGAAAAAAACACACAAATTATTGTTAAAGTTTCCCAAATGAGTGATATTTTTTATTGCCTTTCCCAGTATTTATCAATATATGAATTAAAACTAATAACACACCTGGCTGGGATGGTGCTGGACAGATTACCCATGTCTGGTTTCCTTCAGTTGTATCTTACTTTCATCAAACAAGAGAACCTTTTAACTTGCTTCAATCCCTAGTTTTCAGAGGAAACACGCTTTAACGTGTTTTTAGCTGGGGAGATAAAGCCCAGGCTGGTGGAAAACATGTACAACTTCTTTGTGTTTTGTAGACTTTGCAACAGCCTCCTGTGCCTTTCTACATTTTGTCCAATTTAATTTATCACAGGGGTGAATTCAAAGTGTAGAAACATCCCAGCAGCAATCAAGAAAAACAAAGGACAAGTGTGCGACATTAGATGACAATATCTGAACACGCCATCATTTATAGATCACAACTTCTATAAATGAGTTGGATAGCAATGTCAGTGTAAAGAAACACGATTTTATTGTGTCAAGTAGCATCTTAACTTAAGTCGGGCAATGTTGGTTCAACAGTCAATCCTTTAGAAATGTAACTTTAAATCTGGAGGCTAAAATGATAGGAATAAAAGTCTGGATTTGATCAAAAATAGAAAAAAATGTTGAATGACGCAAGTTCATTGGAGTGACTAAATGGGGCTCTTTTAAAACAAAATTTGTTGTTTTGGGGGTTTTTTTTGTAAATGAACTGGGGAGAAGTAAAATATGTGCTTTGTTTCCCTCAGACAACTTCAGAACTGCAAAGCATGTAAAATGCAAGATAAAGTGAATATGGAAAATAAGAATTCTAACTATAAAACCATAAACATGGACTTATATAATAGAGAAAGATGTTCACCAGAACATGAATGATTCTGTTAGTTTCTGTACAGTCTGCCAAACTGAGACTCCTGGTCCTAAAAGACCAAATACCAACAGTCATCAAAAATATGAACAGCTTAGATAAACTGGTATTATAGCTCATTCCCACATCAGCAAAAGCGAACAAAAGAATATGGTTGAATTTAAAACTCTGAAGCGCCAACAGAGGGAAAATCATTTTCAAACAATAGCTGTTGAAAAAGATAAAATAAGAAGTAGGCAAAAGAATCCCCAGCTGTGACTTCTTTTGTTTTATCAGCATTTTTTCCTTTCTTTAGAGCACCAACTAGAGGCATTATGCAGCTATCTTTAAATTATGAAACTGCTGATGAAAATGCTCTAAAGAAAATCAACTCTTTATATAGCAAATGACAGAATGAGTGTCACAGCTAAAGGTAACCACCACGCAATAAAATTAAACTTAATTTAGAATGTATTTCTTGTCAGAATTCGTATAATTGTTGTTTTTTTTTAAATTAATGAAATTTAAATGTATGCCTTTGCTTTACATTTCTTCCCTTCTTCAGTGTGAATTTGCCACACTTGTGCCAAATATAAGCAAAGAAATAACCTCTTTTCCCTCGTCGTCATGCTGTAGCTTATGAAACAGCAGGAAGTAGCGGCAAAGCAAACTTTCTGAATTACAGTACGCAGCAGGAGCAGCAGCAGTAGTGCAGCTGTGGGTGGAGACGATTTTTCACTTTCAACGACATTACCTAAACCACCTTCAAAAAATCTGCAGCCTTTCGACAGGCTGCAGATTGTCGAAAGGCTGTCGACAATCTGTTAGCCTGACAACAGAAACAGGAAGAACATTTAAACTCTAGAATTAAGAAAGTAGTTTTTGCAAACTGAAAATAACTATGGCGTATAGCAGTTAAATAGCTTTTTATTATTCTTAAGGAGGAATGATTTAGCCTTCTAATCTCAAGGTTCATGTGCTGATAAATGTTTTATTCCCCCAAACGTCTGGAGAGTACTGAGGAGTACATGCATTGGCAGGCTTATGTCCAGCTGTTACCCCAAGGAAATGTTGACCCTTATGGGATTTTGCTTTTAGCAGGGTGCAAGATGAAGATTGCCCTGGCACAGCTGTGGAAGTGCTCCCATGAATTAAAGATGAGTCCACACTATTCCTTTGGCTCAAAATGACAAGAACAGATTTTCAAATTTGCATTTTATTTTGAGGCTCAAAGAATTTTCTTTTCTTTCACAGGTGCTACCCATGCGCCAACTTTACAGTCTTATATCAAGACTTATCTCTACATAGGCGAGGAAAATAAACATCTGTTATAGATTTATCATTACTATTCGCAGCACAGAGCTTTCCTTAATAATTGATAATCAGGGTCTTGGATTGAAATGTACATCTGGAAATACTATTCTTATAACACAGGCAACCATTGTGGATAAGCATTAATTTCTAAAGTAAAATGTGATGTAGCATTGAATGATTCATTCATGGGTTGTTCATGTTCATTAGTGTTCTATCGTCACTGGAACAGAAACTCTTCTTGACTGTGCAACCTCTCATCTGAAAACAAACAACACTTTTGCTGAAAAACTGACTTCTACAAATGCTTTCCCTAGCAAAAAAAAAAGTGTTATGCTTTGTTTTCATTGCATTTGACAAACAAAAGTACCACAGAGTCAGTTTTATTATTTTTAGTTGCCTAATATTGTCTTGACCCTGAGGAAGGGGCACTCGGACTGAGCATGGTTTCTTAAAATGGACCATAGCTGCCTAGGTTGGACACAGTAAGATGCTTTTTAAAAACTACTTTAAATACCCTAAGAGTTATGGGACATAAAAAGTAAAACTTTATCTCCAGGAGCAAGGTGATCTGATGGACTCTCCTATGAAGACAAAGGCAGATGTTTGATCCAAATATAGGCCCTTTTGGATGCTGGGAATCTGAGAGAAAAATGGTTAAAGAACAAATAAATGGCTTCAAAGTTGCCACAAAGTTGTCTGTTTGGACTGTGCAAGGGGAACGTTAACAGAGGACACCAAAAGATAAAAGGCAAGAAAAAGAAAACTGGTCCCAACAGTCCTGGTGGCTTCCATTGTTAGTGGAATGGAAAGAATGTCCCAGTGGAGATGTTTTATCTGTGAGACAGTAAAAGCAAGTTGGCTATGTTTTTTTTCCTTTAATAGAATAAAGGGGAGTCAGGTTGTGCAGGGCTGATGAACTGCAGCTGTTTGGGAGAAGATGTTACATCAGGCATCCCGCTTGACTGAGGTTTCTGGCCTGTGCGTTGATGACTGGGTCTTTCAGCAGGACAAATGCTGCAGTTCACAACACCCAGTTAGTAAATTACTCCTTTAAGGAGAATAAAATCCTGCATGTACTCCTGATTCAGGGCCCACTGAAAACAGGAGGAATGGAAGGAGAAGTTAGGATATATCTATGGGCTATTCAAAACATATTCAAGACATTTATTACACAATATCATTTTTAGATAATGACATTTCACCTGCTCAGTTCTGCCTATTTTGAGCTTCTTTCAGAATGAGGCTTTTTAGGGCCATAAGCTGCTGGCCACTTTATACATATTAAAATGGCTGCAAACAGATACACAATTGTACAACATTTCATAAAAATCCTTGTCTTTTCCAGCAGCCATTATACAGGGCATGCCGCAGTAAAACCAGTTGACCAGCTCCATTTTGGGATTGAAAGTAAAAGGGCAGTGATTACCGATTGCAACTTAATTGTGACTTCTTAAAATGGCTTGTTTTCTAGATACCAAAAAACATGAAAGTGTTGCCAGAAAATGGCTGGATGTTTCTAGAAGCAATTGAGATCCAAGTGGAAGTACAAAAACGTGCAAAAAGGAAATTTTGGATAATAGGTCCCTTTCAAGTCTCCTGGTTTCTTTCATGAAGCAATCTTTTCCAAATTAATCAATGATTCTACTAATCAACAGTCGTTTTTTTATTGGGGATTTTTTTGTAAGTATGGCAACCCATCAGTGTTGAGCCCAGTTAGACAAAAGGTCAAGATCTTTCACATTACACCAAAACCATGATTTCTTTACATTTTGGACCTTTTAAAATTACACGTTGCAGAAAAATTTTCTTTAAAGTGTGGGGAAAACTTCACTTTTTCCAGAGAAGATGAATCTTCAACCATTTTATGTGCAAGTATATCCCTGAAAAGTCTCTTTAAGAGCTAAAAGGATGTTTGCCTAATACATATCCCATAAAGGTACTTAGGGAACTTTAACCCTTAGAAATGTAGGATCAAGGACAAGGGGCGATGGGGAAAATGGCATTTAGGCTATGAGTCATAACACCGCTGTTTGAAAAACACATTAACTTTTAAAACTACCTGAATAGCAGATACAGAACAATGCAGGTACCTTAGCTAAAGTAACTATATGAGGAAAAAAATGAAAAGATTTGACAAAAAAAAAGCACTAGAGAAGGATAAATTTTTAGAAAAAAAAAAGCAACGACAACTGGAACACTACTTCAGGTCACACTGAAATATCTCAAACAGCTTTTGCAATGCCGACAGCAAGTTGCCAGACCTCATCACATCATGCTTTGTTTAAAATCTGGTGTAAACTTCAAATTCTAAATACTTACAAACCTAGTGCATCCTTCAGCCTTAAGTCTTCTTCAGATGAGCAATCCAGCTTTGTAAGTTCCACATATTTGTTCAGAAATCTTAACTTGACATTTTGTTCGCTTTCCTGTCAACCAGGCCATGCAACTTGTCAAAAAACACAAAACAGCAGCAACTCAAAAGGAGAAAACCTTTGGTTCTAGCTCATTCTTTATATTCAGTGAGATGTAGAGGTCACCAAAGTCAACAACATTCCTCCTCTACGTGCCATGGTTAATTCACGTTTAATAGATGTGGAGGTATTTTACTAAAAAACAACTGCAAACCACTCAGTGCATGCAGCGGAAAGGTCAAAGGACTGAACACAAAATCTCTGACATACATAAAACATGAGTCCAACTGATCCGTTTGTTGCTGAGATTGCTCAATCTGCATTTAGGGGGGAGACAGAGAGCATTGAAAGCTGAATATTCAGCATTGGGGGAAACTGATAGATTGCATTATGTTACCAAAAGTCAGATGTTCCAGGAAAGCAACCTGAAAAGACTTCAGAGAATGTTTTTTGATATGTTGACCTCCATAGAAAAAAGCTCATTTACCTCAGAAGAACTCTCCCAAAGAGATGTGTCACTGTATGGCTGGTCTTTTAAACCAAAGTGGACAAACAAGTATCCTTGTGTGACACTTTTATTAATTTACCAAGGAATGAATAAAAGAATATTTCCTAGGAAAATTCGTCACTATGCTTTCCATGAACAGCACTGAGAAAGAGTCCTTGCTACAGTATACCAACAGTAAAAGCTCCAGGCAAAAATGTGAGATCCTAAACTTACTTAGCAAATGCCATTTTGAAAATTGTAGTGACAACACTTCCTGCTCAGGTTGAGTAGGGGTTCTTGCTACAGTGGGGCCGGTTATGATGTCTCTTGCATTTGATTGATACTGATAAAAGCTTTTGTGTGAGTGGAAGTTAGGTAATACTAATCAAATACTTGTGTCGATACAGCGAAACACAAAGTAACTGAGGTTAAAAAGAAAATCAGCGAGTGGTCGGACAACCCCACGAATCAAACTACAAAATGATTGAATCGACTGACATTCTCATATTTTCTTCCCTACATGTGTGCTTGCAACTTGCACACAGTTTATAGGCTGAGGTAATTCTGTGCAGTCAAAGGAATGCAGGTTAAAGTAGTACAATAATTTTATATCACAAAGGTTGTCTGTATTTGACCCGCACCAACACATGGAGCTCATAAAATTTCCTTGATACAGCACTTGTTACAGAGCCTGGGGACATACTTGATCATAAACCTCAGATAAGGTAGTTGGCTCTGACGCAGCCGTCCTGACCCTGTTGGAAATTAATAGACAGTGTGAGTGGAGACATGTCTTTAAAGGAAACAGGGGGATGACAAGATAAAAAGCTGCAGTGAGCTGTGGCTCATTAGTATAAATAAAGATGAACATTTTTGTAGACGTTGTAGCCCTCTATCAAAATTCAGACACATCTCACAGAGGTGGCTCAGGGTAAACCCTGGATAATGCAAAGAGATGAGTGACAACAACATTGCTGGGAAGAGAAATGAGCCGAATGCACTATGCTAGAAAACACTACGCCTGTTTTTGGGTGATTCTAATCCAAACAGATCACCTCCTTCCCTGAAATTTAAAACAGCATTATTAAGATGTTTAAATTAGCCCAAAATGTTTTCAGAGATACAGCTATGAATAATATATCTTGTGTAATTAAGCTGTTTCATCTTCCATTCAAACTCTGAATAAAACTGAGGAAAGATTAAACATTTACTGGTTGAGAAGCTTTTGGTGATGCAATGCTGTGGCTCCAAGCTGATTTCAAACTTTTCAAAAACATCAGCCCTGATTCAGCACCTGAACCATTTTGGAATATGGAACAAAGCTGAATAGAAAACCTAACATTTAGTAAACATTTTACATCCTGTGTTTATGCTTGAGGTTGGGATGTAGCACAATTAAATACCAAAATAAGAGTATTGAGAGTGAAGAGTCCTTAAAATGCCTTCTGACTAGATCAAGCGGACAAAAATGCCTCCGTAGTCCTTCTATTGTTCGCTCAGCTGAACAACAGTGTGAAAGAATGTCTACATTTGAACAAATTTTTGACAGGCCAAGATAAACAATGCATTTCTAGTCTCAACATGCAACATTCAGAAAATCTATGCATGAGAAAATGTAACAATAAGGATGTAAGCAACTGTGAAACTGAAGTCAGAAATACTTTTTTTTCCTGACTTCCTATCTAGGGATTTTTCCAGTGCAACTAAACAGACATGCAATATAAAAATATATCATTTTATGTGGAAAAACGATGTCCCAGAGCTTTGATGAAATTTCAGGTGGCAAGCAGAAGCCAGCGGAATCGTGTTAGATTAAAAGCATATAGTGTTTCACTCTGTGCTGCCACTTCAGTTTCATCATCAGAGGTTGCATCCCGAGATTACCAGTTTATAGGCCAGTAAGCCACAGTGGAAAAACAGTGAATTATTTAATCAATGTGTAAAGTGTATGCCTATTTCATTAATATTTTCTTATTGAATGTGTAGCTTTTATTTATCCTTTGCTCTCCATCTTACACTTAAAAAAAACAATAAAACATCCACGTGTCTTGATGTTCCTGTTGTTTCTCTACTGAAACATGAAAGGACACAGTGAAAAGCTCAAACAACAAACTAAAATTCTAAATTCAAAGAAATATTGTTGATTGAACAAAGCTGCATATTTACATTCTAAAGCTGTTCATGGGGATTGATTAGCCTATTAACCTGATTTTGCAAATAACAAACTGGTCACATAACTTCTTCGTCTGGTTAAGAAAACCTAATAAATGTTGCAAATAAAATGCTTTCCAAAAATTAAAACATTTTTGTTTTAATTTCATGGAGCATCTCCAAACAATTTAGAAGAACTTCAGGAATTGTATCAACACATACTCCTAATAAAGGGCAATGCAAACCCACCCATGAATTATGGAAACACAATTTGGGTGTTTCCCACTAATGTTTGCAGCTGACATTATTTAGAACAATACACAGCCTTGTTGAACATGGTCATAATGACAGTCCATTCCAGACAATCTGGGCTACTTATTATCGTGATTGGAACTATTCTTAGCCTGCTTCACAGATTATTCAGGCCACACTGTGCTTCAGACGTCAGTGCAGGAGACACATTTCGACTAATTGTCACTCATCAGAAATTTATTTCCTGCGCTGCAGTGAAATGTGTTGCTCAAGCTGTCAGAAAGCCCCGCAGGCTGCAGCGGGCTTAATAAATTCAGTGGTGAAATGCATACTGGGAAAAAAAACAAACCTGAGGAAAGCAGCGAAAAACAATAGCAGGAGGCCTAAAGTTCATAAATACTGGATAAATTTCTAATATAGGAAAAATGTATTTAGTAATATTGAATGATACCTGGACCTGCAATTTACCCACGGAGATATACAGTGATATGACTATTTGCAACGATTAAAAAAAAAGAAAAAGCTCCTAGTTGACAACAATATTCCACCACAGTCTTAACCACATGTAGCACATTTACTGTAGCAGCAGGGTACCAATCATAATCAGCTTGTTAGTCTGATTTCTGATTATGCTGTCTCTGCAAGAGGAATATTGATTGAGGGATTAAATTACAGCTCATTGTCTACCTATTTTAACTGAAACTGCTTCAGAAGATTCAGCCATCATGCTTTAACAGTTATACTTTAAGTGTTTTTACTGTTGTGTGTGTATGGGTTGTCGTTAGCTCATGGAATATAGGTTAAGCTAATTTATAGACAATACTGGGGTCTATTAAATTATACATTATACATGCATCATTCCTAAAATAGTCATAAAAATAAATTTCACACAAGTAGAATTTTGTGCACAGCTCACGACATTTGCTTCAAAATAAATCCCTTTATTGCTGAAGTTGTAAACACCAGCACAAGGTGGATGTTATCTGGTTGTTTGTTTACTGTTGGCAACGCTTGGTTAACACACAGGTTGTTCCCAAGTCTGATCTTTTGCACAAAAAGAAAGACGTGCAACATTATTCCAAGGTCAACACACTGCTATTCAGCGCAATGATTCTCAGAAGTTGTAGGGGGCACCGAAGCCTCGAGTCTGAGGTAGAAAATGTAAATAGATACTTGTTTCTCCAATAAATGGGCTTTCTGAACTGAGAGACACGCATAGCTTGACCCTCAAACTGTTTGTTTTATTGCAGTCCCATCTTTCTGTGTATTTCATTCAGTGACTGGAAAGCAAATCATTTCAGTTCACATGAGAAACCGAAGAAAGTATGTCTCAAATGTTAAACAGTCGAAGCTGATTGAATACTTTAAAGCTTATTTTCCTTCGAAGTGAAGAAAATAAAAGCGCTGATCAACATTTTTCTCACAAAAATTCAGACTAATCTAGAGCTGAAACTTGATAACCATCAAGTTTGATAACCATCAGCAGAATTGATCAATTCTGCTCAATTGAGCAGAATTGAGCAGATCCACACTTTTGTTTACAGCACACACTTGATTAGAGCTAATGCTAACTTAACAAACATGCAACAAAAAGCCTCGAGGCCGACTCGGTATAAAAACTGTACACTAATGATCCTGGACAGGTAGCAGGGGGAGAAAAGAAAGATTTTGTTTAATGAACTCTTCCTCCAGACAAGCTGTTACTGCTGAACAAAATTGGTGCTGGTAGGTGGTCCACTTCCATGTCATGACAAAGGAACTGCTGCCTCCAGTCAAACAATTTAACTTCTGTCTGATGGAACTGGAGTACGTTGTGAGGAAAGCTCAAAAAGTTTCACTTAAATGCAGCTGAACCGACTCTTCATTTTTCATGTTCATTCTGTTCCACAGCAAAAAGACATTAATTATGATGGGAAAACTGAATGAACCCGTGCACAGAGCTATTGTGTGTGAAAGAGAAATTTAACTGGAGCTGTAAGTTTGTCTCCTGAGCTCTGCCAGCTTCCTGCTAAGAGACTTGCAGAACTTTCATGTGGGTGTGTTTGTTTGAACCCTAAGGGGTCCTTTTCAAACTTATCAACACAATGAGCACAAAAACAGCCTCCAAAATCCATACTGCTTGTGATAAAACCAAGTGTTAAAGAAAAGAAACCTTTCTTGCTTTTATGGCTTCAATTTTTCCCCTCATGGTTTTTTTGTTCCTCTAGTACAGTAACCTTTAAATGCTGCACTGTTTGCAGTCCATTCTGTGAAATTATACGCAACAGCTGAAAATAATCAAATTCAATGTGGTTTTAAAAACTCAAAGAAAAGTATTCTTCTAATACACTCCATTGTTTCAAACCATTTACCAGTATACTAGTGCAAACAAATTATCTGTTTTTAATACTTGATTATAACACATAACTGTCATCAGTAATGAGGAGAGAAAAATGCTTAAATGGCTGCAGATCATAAAAACTGCAATGTAAATTTTCTTAGTGAGAAAAATAATTTGATTTAAGTTTAAAATATAATACTGATGTAAAGACGGCAGAAAATCGAATCAAGACAAAAATGCACAATAAACCCAACTAATCATTTCAATCTGTCCTCAGGAACAAAAATCACACTTAATTTACTGAATCACACATTTACTTAAAAAAACATGCATCCAGGTCACAGTGAGCTTTCAGCAGAGCAATCAGCAGATCTGCTAATGTTTTGGTAACATTATAGACACATTCTGTCTCTTAAATTACACCATTGTTCAAATATCAGCATGGCTGAAATTAGTCTGAAGTCATTTGTGAGCAGTGTGAAAGAGAACATTGAGAATTCAAATGTTGGACTACACAAAGCTCTGCATCAGATCATGCAGAGCTTGATCTGTTTTTAGTTTTGGGCCTGTGTGTGTCACACTCCAGCTCTCAAGGGCCAATGTCCTGCCAGTTTTAGACAAGTCTCTGCTCCAACACAGCTAATGCAAATGGTAACTGATCCTGCAACAGACACTGCACACTTATCTCCTCAACATGCTAGGCTTCGTCAGAGAATGAACCATCATCTGTGTCAGGCGTGTTAAACCAGAAAAATGACTAAAAATGAAGAATATTGTCATTTAGGACTTCCTTTGGACAACTCTGGTTTATGGCAAAATGAGCTGCATAAATGAGACCGGACATTGATTTGAATGGACCATTTCAGAATGCAGTGTCTGTAGCAGGATCTGTTATCTCCAGAAACATAAGAGAAATCCACTTAACCTTGCAGCCTCCTGATGCACTCCTGATCAAAATCTTAAGGCCAGGAGAGAAAATGCAAGCGCTTGCATTTGGTGCAGATGGATGGTAACCAGTTTAGCAGCGTTTCAGAGAAGAAAATGTAGCACTGTTGAAACCAATGACTGAAAATAGCCTACAAACAGTTCACCATCCAACCTAACCTCTAAGATCAAAGCTTAAAAGTCTAAATCTATACAGAAATCAACCGCAAAGCAAAGAGACTTGCTGTCTCTGAATATTGCAGGGCTGTTGAACTGAAAGGCTTATAATAACCAACTAAAACATTTCTGAAGAAATTTAAACAGGGCCTGCCAAAGTGTGCCTGTCGGTTGGAATCCAGCGTTCTGATGCCCATAATTAGCATCAGTGCTAAAGTAAGCTACAATGTACTCAATAGCATGTGGAGATTCACAACCATGTTAACATGGACTTACTCCATTCAGTATGTTAAAATTAGGGTACAGGCTAAAATAAGCCAAAATGCTACTGTTAGCCTAATGCTGCCAGCATCACTAGCACGTTGTCTTACATTGACTTCCTTTTTCAGTGTGCTAAACATGGCTAATAAATAAAAAATAGCTAAAAAGCTTATTTTATGGAAAAGCCACCGCCTCAGGTTTCATGAGTCATATGTAGCTTACTTCCTTTGCTCTTCTGCCATCTTGTCTGTATTAAGTGTTTTATCAAGGTGGCGTCACTTCAGTTCTAAAATTGCGGCTCAGCCCTCTTCTGTGCTGAAGTGCTGGTGTTACTACAGTTCGTGTTTCCCCATCAGATACGGTTCCCTCAGGGTGTCTTCACCGCTCCGCACAGCCCAGGTGGCAAAATACGCCTGTGCTTGTTCAGGGCTCATAACAAGCAGTCGCTTGTTAAGAGCTCTTAACTGGAGAACTACGGACACAGTGAAAAGCTCAAACAACAAACTAAAATTCTAAATTCAAAGAAATATTGTTGATTGAACACAGCTGCATTAATCAGTGGGTGATTCCATGCATCTTTGGGCGAACTGCATACATATTACCAAAAGTCCACACAATGCATCTTGAGTGTGTTTGAGGATGTATGATCTGATCACTCAGGTAAATTTTGATTACCAGCATTTTTTAAATTATTTTTTATCTCAATTCAAGTTGTGTTGTTTTTTATATTTGCGTGTTCAAATGCCATACATTAAAAGAAACCAATAAAAACGTAGGATTGTGGGTTTCGTGACAAAAAGGTAAAAATGTCTTTTGTCTTCAGCTGGTCACAAACTAAGTATCTAGAAGACTAATCTGTGCTTTGTTTACAAATGCATTGCTTTTTAAATTATTCATTATAAATAAAACCTCATGGGGAAAAATTAAAAATGCAAAGCCTTCATTAAAATGTCAGGCATAAAATAAAAAGGAAATAAACAACAATTATGAAGCTAATCCTCAATAAAAACATCTTTTTTTTCCAAAAAATCTTATTTCATGTCTGTTCTTTTGACCTGCAGTAGGGTAATATATACATTTATTCTTAAAATTTGTTGGTACTTTTAGTTTCAAAGCTTGCTTTGCACCACAGAATGGGAACAGGAGGAACAAGAAGCATTATTGCAGATAAACTCAGAAGGATAGCAAAATGTTCCAAGGTGATAAATTTAGCAAATATTTCAGCTTAAGAAGAAAGTTTTTGTCCAGCAAACCCACCAATCATGAGGGCATCAGACCTTTTTCTAAATGTCCCATGATGATTTATATCCTCTAAAACCTTCTGACTCACAATCCACATTTCTGGCAAACAATCACGGAGCAGCATGCCAGACGCAACCGAGATAAGACGTGCTGCAGTCCAACTACGGTTTGTGAAACAGGCAATTTTAACAGCAGTGCTTTGCGAAAAGCTTTCAGTCAAATAAGCATGTAAGGACATAGGTTCAATCATCAAGATAAGAGGATAAGATTCTGATATTTCTGTTCTGGGAACAAGAAATTAAACTGTTCTTTAGTTATCACTTTCTGGTCTGAACCATGATTTCCATCAGGGGACCTTTAAATGTCAGCTAGGTTCTGCAAAGTACTTAGCTATGCATCTTTTCCTACTAGCACAGATGCAGTGATTTCTATGTTATTTACACTCTATATGAGAGACATTTTATATAGTCATCCATAAGATAATAGGGGCTAGAGTTTAATTTACTGTTTTTAAGTCTGATTGGTGCTGCTCTGTACACAGCAGCTTGTCCTGACAGTTTATCAAGTCGTACACATCAATATTTTAAGACTGTTGCTCACTGTACACATTAAGAAATAAGTCAGCTAATTTCCCAGTTATATTTAGAGTTAAATACAGGAGAGTTGCCAGACTTTAAGTCTCTCAGTGACACAACCTCCAACAATAAAATGTGCTGTATCGGCAGTCTGTACACAAGCTGGTGTCTGAAAAGCAATTTCATTCAAATTTAACACGGTTATTAACTAATAAATCCTCTATCTCCTAAATGAATCTGCCCAAAATATTTAAACATATTTTTTAATGGGGAGTTTTATTTCATTATTTACTTATAAAAGTAATTATTTATTGATTTCATAATAGTGGTTTTTACGATACTTTTATTTTGTGATGCTAAGTTATTTTATAGCACTAATTCTAAATTATATCAAAACACTAAATTTAGAACAGTGCATGTGCTGCAGCCATTTTGGATTCAGACAATCAAGTTGAGCAATTAAGTGTTGATAGCATACTTATGAACAGACCTACCTTGAATATCGCCTCAACAGATGGACTATAGTACGAACAGAACACTGCGGTTCTGATGTTTGCTGCAGTAACTTACGATATGATCATTTTGAGGTGAGTTTTTTTTTTCATTCCTTTTCCTAAACCTTGAGGGAATGCAGAGAAATGTCAGCGTTGGATACAAGCCTCTAAGCGAGAAGGTTTTACTGTGGAGAACGTGACCAACGACACCTCCATGTCCTCTACACTTCACTGGTGAAAAAGAGGCCAACAATAACATTTCCAGACCCAATACCAGCGACTGCAACTGGGAATTCTCTGAATTCGGTGCATTTTGTGTCTCATGGGTTTGTCTCAGAGATTTTCATATAATGCTGACAT
The DNA here is from genome assembly GCA_010277075.1 of Poeciliopsis retropinna. Taxonomy (NCBI): domain Eukaryota; kingdom Metazoa; phylum Chordata; class Actinopteri; order Cyprinodontiformes; family Poeciliidae; genus Poeciliopsis; species Poeciliopsis retropinna. The sequence goes on along the minus strand of VMRM01000035.1, from coordinate 4,718,806 downwards.
TTTTTGAGAAAAATCAAGAAATGGAAATATCCATGTGTCTTGGTAATATAAGATGGAAATATATGTTAAAAATTATGTTTTGAAAAATTTTATGGGTTGTTGAGGCGTAGAGGTCCGCTAAATGAAGTGAACAAAAAATAGCCAGTAACTGCAAGTTATTTCTACTAATATAAACATTTTTAGGTATACTTTAATCTAAATAGAATAAATATGAGAAAAATACATGAATTATTTATAAAATCGCAAATTTTAATCATGTCCCTCCAGTTTTGTTCAACCCCTTACCATACCAATCCCTCCTGTTTATTAATAGTGATTCAGTCCAATTTCCTCGGCACCCAGGAAGTGACATCACTTACATCACTTTTACATCAAGTTGCCATATTCTACTTATCATTCTAATTATTGTGATTCACAATCAAATAAAATATACCTACAATTAGTTATTTTAATTAAGGGACAGGTGATCTCAAAGAAACTGTAAGAATTAGTTTAATTACGTTATTGAGTTATAGAGGAATGAAATTGTCCCGTTACGTTTAAAGCAATATAAGTGACAAAGAAATTCATATTAAAGTTTGAGATTTTATGCAGGTGGGGAGACATATTTTCTTGGAGTTCAAAGAGTCCTTCAATAGATACAGTGTTCAAAAACACAATTTTGTGGTGTATTTTTTAGTAAACTCAGACCCCAAAATGTACCAAATTCAGAGAATCACCCACCTACAGGTACGGTAACCTGGCTTTTTCTCAGTGGGATGAAAAAGTCAACAAGACATGCCACTTCCTCTTCATCAGAATTGTAAACACAAAACACACGCTTCAACGAAGGATTGGATGTTGACGAGCTGCGGGGCAGGAGATCCTCAGTCCTTTGACCCGAAAGACAAGCTCACTATAAACGGGCCACAGCTGCACCAAAAAGAAGAGGTGGCTTTGCAAAGACTGTTTTTCCCTACAGATGCAGGATATTAAAAAAATTAAAATAATTTTAAAAATCTATAAATTATGCAAGTTGAATCTACAAAAACAAGAATTTAAAACTCCTGCACACTTGGTGCAGCAACTGCCAGAGGCTAAAAAAGGGGAAAAAGTGCAAGATAAAACTGAAGAAAAAGGAAATGTACAACTTCTAAATAAAAAATAAAAAAAAAACATTGACGCTGTGGGTTCAGAAGAGCAAACTAAAGGAAATTAAATTGCTGAGTATTCGAGGAAGCCTCGGTGCATTGAGATGAAATATAACATAAAAAACAAAATGACTAAAACGTATATATGTTCAGACCTTCAACATACCTTTTCAATTTAAAATCAGTCTTAATTTAATAAAGAAACCCTAACTGGATTAGAAGAAGATTGTTTCAAAGATTTGCAGTTTTCCATCTGGACAGAACAACAGTTCTGCTACATTTGGAGATCTCCAACTAAATTGCTGCTATCGGCTCACTTGAGACGTGCTGCTTCTCCTGGCTCTAAACCCAGTGTCTGTGTTTGTGCTTATTTGTTCAGATGGCAAGTTCAGAAACTGCAATGAGAGGAAGGAGATAAAAACCACTGCTTTCTCGGTGCAATTGAATATCCTCTGCGCAGTGAAAGGCAATCGATAGCCTTTACAAGAGTAACATTATTTAGAGAAACCACAAAAGCAACAAAGAACAGAGAGGCTCAGATTAAGATGAACACAGAGTTGAAGGTAAATTTATCTTTCATCTGTGATATGAAGTAAGAAACCTTTGCAGATTAATATAAACATTCTGCTGAATAGTGTTTGCTAAAATAGTTTTACTTCTCTTTTTTGGTAACAAAGTTTGTTAATTTTAAAAGGTAGACATATTAAGGTCAAAGTGAAACTTGAGATTCAAACAAGTTGTGATTTTACAAATATATCTCTCACCTGCAAGGAAAGAGCTTTTTATGCCAGTTTTTCTTTATAAATGTGTGAAAAATAATCAGAGAAATCCTTTTTATAATATAGTTAGATAAAGTTTTCTATTAGAGTTACTATAGGAAAAACATTAACCACTTAGAAATTCATATTTATGATTACTACATAGGTGTTTATCTTCTTGGACTTAATTGAATATCTTCATCCTTAAACAAACAAAACCATAAATTCTGATAGATCAAGTAATCATATCCACATTTATAACAGACAAATTTCTGCACTGTTTACAATTTTGATCATTTGTGCTGGTAGCAAACATTCAGGCTCAGTTAGACAGCACAGGTTCTGCCACCGGAAAAAAAAAATCTGTAGCCCGAGAAGGCTGCAGGGAGCTGGGAAAGCTTTTGGACTGTGTTAACTAAAAAAAAAAAAAGATTAAGAAAAAAAAAAAAAAAAAAAAAAAACAGCAGGTGATTTTAAGGGAGCAGTCAGAAGAACACATGAGGAAGCAGACAAATGGAGTATTGACAGATTCATCCAAATGAATAGAGTGCATTTGGTTTCAACTGAACATCAGCCGATTACTTTTGGCTGTTTTAAAGCGGTCATGCCCATCTGGGTTGTTTTCAACCTGCTCACATTTCCTTGTATTTGTTGGTTATGTTGTTCCTGAAATTCATGCATTTTGACTCTGCCTGCTTTCCAGTAGTAATAGGTTTGTTTGCAGACTGTTAGAGGCGTGGTTCTCCACGGGTCATTTGTTGTTTTTAAGGAACAATTACAGTCATGAATGCTTCCAGCTAAGAGCATGTTAGCTTCACTTAGTCCTGATCATCTCTCATTAGCTTCTTCAAATTGAAATTGATCTGTACCACAGGTAAGATATTGATTACGCCACTTGCTAAGAATCAAGCTGTTCCTTTAAGACCCTGTCACGGCACATGCAGATGATTGATAAGAGTACCGTCAACAGAAGGGCCCAACTGTTAAAAATGGGGGCAGCAGTTAGATAAAGGAGAGTCCTAATGAGTTGGCACTCTGATACTCATTAAGTGTGCTTTTGTTTGCCTTGCACTCTCATTAGCTCTCTTCATTGCTACAGCAAGGACTGAAAGAAGGAATTAGTTTTCATTAAAGAAACGTAGCATTTAGACATCCATAGATTGTTTTTTTTTTCTAGAAGCAAGTGATTTGCCTTCACAAGACAGAACAAATGGAAACTTTTCTTTCTTTAAACTTCAACTTTGTCACTGTGTCTTTAAACAGATCTGTGTTATCAATACAGAATAGAGACGGTGAGAGCGGAGAGCCCGCCTGGTGATATGTAACAGATGTACGCTGCAAAAGTCCCCTCTCAAAAACAGAGAATAATTTTCTTAAAATAAGAAAAATTATCTGCTAACAAGAGAATTTATCTTGTCACCATTTTCCAAAACAAGAAAAAATATCTAACCAAGATAAACCTACAAATACCTTAAAATTAGTGTATTTTTTTTTTAACTAAAAACAAGCTAGTTTTACTTGTACAAGATATATTATTTTATTTTAAGAAAAATATTCTCAAGTAAATAAAATGTTACTTGACATTGAATTTCCTGAAACCAGCATATGTCCACCTAAAACTAGTTTACTTTTATTGTTACAAACGATTAAAATATATATTTTGTCATTGTATATTTTACTCAAGGTTCTTATGCTCAGGCAAAAATCCAAAAATGATCCTGTCAATACTGGAACAAGAGATGTTATTGGCTTGTTGAAATGAAGTTCAATTACTTTTAACATGTGTATTATATGTTTGAGTTTCTCATAAATACAACAAAACATGACCTCTATGCAAAATGATCTCAATGCAGAACAGGGAAAGTTTCTGATGGTGATAAATCAATTTGATCAGTTTATCAAATTTTGTTTTTAAATATCTACTTCATTTTGAATTCAATTAATATTCAATTTATGACAACGTCCAATTCCACAAGAACTTCAAAGAAATGGACGACTAGAGAAATGTGTATTCAGAGTAATTCAGGTTTGACATACAGAAATGAAATGTAAAAATAAAACAATGAATGCTGACTTCAGAGTCTCATATGTGATGCAGAAAATGCTTTTATATCCAAATGAGATCAAAAATTGTGGAACGTTGACAGTTGTGGCTAAAAATTAAACTGGATGTCACAAAAAGAGAACGACACATACAATTTTAGAGAATATATATACATTTTTATCTTTGTACCTGTAACTTGAGGTTTTAAGTGCTATTTTATATTAGAAAAAGCATATATTTGAATTTTGCTTTGGACTATTTTTACCTACTTTACACATTTGTCTCTTCAAGTGCTGCTTGTGTTAACTTCATGAATTATTTGTCTGTTATTTCAACTAAATACCAGTTTTCATCCTTCTCTTTTAACCAATCCAATTCATTTGTGTTTTTGCCAAAGTTTTCCTTTAATAGATGGACCCCCAATTACTATTCATGCAACATGTTTTATTCCCCTCTACGGGCTTCAGGAACATTCTGTGCTTAAATATGTTAATTACATGCTGTGGGCATATATATGGATTTGAATGCAGGTGCTGATTACAGGTCTGTTCTTGAAAGGAAGGCCAGATCTGCAGAGGCACCAAGCTCTGGGAGGAGGTTTGTGATTCTCCTCATGTCTAATTTTTTCCCCAGTTTTAATGATTAGTGTGTGAGCGAGCTGGACTTCATTCATTTCTGTAAAAACAGAAGGCCTGCTGGGCATTTCATTTTCAGATCCAATTCTTTTACAAGTTCACCGTTGGAACATAACGGAAAATACAAGCAGCTGCTTTTCCAGGAATTAATGAGGTTCTTCGAAATGGTTTCATTAAATTTAAATAGATATTTAAAAACGTTCTTGTAATCTCTTCAAGTGTTACCAGAAAGATAAATATTGCGATAATAATGCATAAAAGAATCCACAATAAATTGTGACAACAGATTGAGAAAGATTTATTTCAAATGTAAAAACAGTAAAATACTGCTGGCTGTTTAGTTTTCATAAATTTAAATGAAATGTGGTCACAGGGACATTGGCATGTAGTTTGCATTGCAATGCATTCTGGGTAGATGATGTATGCTAGGTGCAATGAAGGTGCCATCTCTGTTCAGCTAGAATGGTAATTTAGTTCACTTTGTTCACTTTTAACTATTAAAGTAGAAGCAGAAATTACAAGCACTTAAAGATGTGTCCTTGACACATTAACCATTCATTCATTATCTTCCAAACTGTTTGGATTTAGCGTTAGCCCAAGCTAACATAGCAAAACAGTAGATCACAAATCGATTACGTTAACTTGTTTCAACAGGAATCTTGTGTTTATAATGGGGCATGAAAACTTTGAGGCAATCCAGATGTTTTGTGGGCTGCCCTTATATGACAATATATGTTTTTCTTACATAATCCACTCCATTATAACCTACCTGTTGTCAGATCTGACTGAGAGTTTCCAGCTCAAGAATGTAAAATCCGCCTAAAAAAATAAATAACTAAATAAACAACAGCCCAAATAACAGTATAAAAATATTCTTATTCCATTTTGCCAATAATTTTTGCGATCAAAAATGATTTTTTTTCTGGGCAACATCTGAAATTTTGCCTCTGAAACAACTTAGTTGAAGTTTTCTTAATGACTTGATCACCAAATACATAACTTGTACAGAAAGCCTGAATGCACAGTACTTAAATACTTTGCAAATAATTTACTGGAGCCCAAGTAGTTATTTGTCAAAGACATACAATGATATTGCAATATATTGTTTAGCCTTCATCATTAGACGGAATAATTTTTCTCCTCAGAGCCTGCACAAGAAATGTTACATATTTTGAGGCATCAGAGGATTCCCTTGTTGACATTGACCAAAGAGGGCATCTTTAAAGCCTCATTAACCCAGAATGAGGTTAATGAGGCCGTGTACCGTGTGAGTTGTAAAGGTGGAAAGGTGGACTTTAAAAATGGTGATATTAAAAGTTAAGAGTTTGTTTGTGAATATAAAATATATACCGTCATCTAGTGGTAAAAATAATAAACAAGAGAGCGAATACTTTATATCTTGTTTGACTAATTAACAGCACGCTTCAAGGCCCCAAGAAGCTTTGCACTCTGATTCACCAAGACCTCCTGAATCAATTCAGATATACAAGCTTAATTTCAACGTTACATAATACTGATATAGTGCGACACTTAAAAAGCTGACAACAAAAATAAACAAAATAAAATAATCCTGCAATAAAATGTAGACTACATGTGTGACCAAGATCTAAAAACTTCTACAGTTTCATGAGTCTCTGATGTCTCTGCAGAATATCTCTCTACTTATCTAGTTTAACTTTATAAAAATAATAAAAACAGAAATAGCACAGCTGCTTATAAAAGCTGTACTAATTTGTCACAACATTGTTTCTGATTTCTGCTGACTTTTATTGCCACAGCTCAAGTTCTGACATGGCTTATATTACAATAAAAATTCCCTTTAAGCATGAAGTAATGCCCAGAGATTTATTTTATGCTGAAATGAACCATATGCCTTTCAATTCATCCCTTCCAATGGCCATTTACAGCACTCCCGTTTGCTGGAATCCATCTCCTCTGGGCAAAGCTATAAGCTTTAAGGAATTAGCTTCATTCATGTCTCCATAGCTTTGCATATTAAAAGGAGCAGACACTGAATATTCACTCCCAGCTATAGGCAGTTATTCCTATAATGTAAAAGCCACACAGAAGTTCAGATGAAACGGCCAAACTCACCACTGTTCTTCTGACAGCATAGACAATTTTTTAACTTGGTCCCGGAAGGATTTGTGTGTTTGTGCTGAAAATGGCAGCCTCATTGGCAATTCAGAATCAGAGATTTCTCCATTTTTGCATTAGGGATGTTGATTTAACTACAATAGTGATAAAAGTAAAGGAGAAAGGGATTATCTGGAGTTCCACCTGAAGTGTGTTTATATTTTCAATTTGTGTTTCCTCCAGGAGGAGTTCATAAGGTTTGCAAGTAGAGGCTGATGTATATAAAACTACGCTGGACTGCAAGTGCTAAAAACAAACATTATCACAAAAAGTGTAAATTCAGAGTTAATGATGTAAAGGGACAGAACTGCACTTTATCCTGATACACTACTCCAAATAAAACGAATGAATTCAAACCTTTATTGCGTAGCAAGTCAATACAGTGAGATTAAAAGTTGAAGAGAAATGGTTTAGTCATCAAAGTAAGGTGGCCTTTTTTGTCTTTTATTTAAGAAAGCACTGCACTGAATGCAGAATTACTTTCTCAAGAAGCGGTCGAGCAGCTTTGATCTCTTCATAAAAGGCAGGAGAGTCAAGACTCAACATTTAATATTTTTACATATAAAAAAGAAGTGTGCCCGCAGTCCCCAAGGGGAAAACACAACATATTGAAAGGGTCTGATCTGTGGTTTCATTAACACTTGTCAAAATAAAGAATAGTAGTGTGGGTGGTCATGAAGGGAGGTGGATTAATAAAAAGTTCAGAGAATCATTTTTGGCTGGTGTTTAGTTTGTTAAGTAACTGTTTATTAAATGGCAGCCAAATATCAGAACTTCTGTAGAGATATTACATGTTCTCCTTTAAATAGATTATGTACATTTTTCCACACAGATAAGAATAAGGAGTCAGAAAAAATAAACACAAACTTTGCTCTTGGTGCTAAAATTACTTTAAAAATGAGATTAAACCAAGCATCTCAGTCATGTTGTCTAATGTCTTTTCCTGTTAATTTCCCAATACATATATGGATCACTACTAATTAAAGTAACCATGTAATTTTTAAATGTAATCTAACACTAGTTACAGTTTGAAATAGCTCTTTAGCTATATTACAATTATACTGCCAAAAAATGTGAAGACAAAAATACAAAAAGAGCTCAATGTTGGCATCTAAAAATGATGATACCCAAACACATACCAAATACTGTTTATTTCACACATTTTCCTCTGTTCTAGTTGATCAAAATGTACTTAACTTGATTTAGTGATTTAGTATTTAGTCTATTTGTTAGAAATGTGATGAATTTTTTTTTTTTTTTTTTGCAACAATCTAATAAATTATTAGTTTTTTTTCTTGTTAGTTTTTTTTTTTTTTTTTACTATGTCTCATCTCTTAGACAAAGAGAAATTTACGGTTCAAACTAAGCAAAAAATTGTATCCCTGCATTGGCAGAAAATTTAAATGTTAGTGGCATTATGACAGCTGCAGACTAGACACATTTTATCCAAACTTTTCTTCATATAAATGCAGTGTTTACCTCTCAGGTAGGTGGTGCAGCTGTTGTTGTGTTTGATCAATAATACAGAGCTAAAAGTTCAATGTTGGATCTAAGGAAAAATACTTCTAACAAACAGGTCTTTTGTTTGGCTAAAAAAACATTAATTGAACAAACACAATGAAAAGTTTAGAATCACCTTGCTTTGGTCTCTTGAAGATTGCAAGCATCAGCTGGGGTCTTTTTACTTTAAATAAGAATTGCTCCAAAGGAATATGTAGCAGTTGGGAACAAAAACAATATATGTAAATTACTGGGTGGGTAAAAATTAACAAGACGGGAAAGAAGCTCTGGAAAAACAAGTTCAATGATTTTTTTTCAAGTCAAAGTTGAAAAGAAAACAACTCAGTTCCTCTTTTGTTCCAGATTTTAGACCAAAGTGTTTTTTCTCTGCAGTGTGAAAGCTTGTTGGTTTACAAATTAGCTTAGATACTTTTGTACTTCTTTTGATCTAAGACCTAATTTCATTTGAACGATAAAAAATGTCAACATGCTTGGCTTATGTAGAAAAAGAAAAACAAACTAAATCTTATTTTTGCAGTGAGGTATGAATGTGTGTTTTTAATGGAGAATAATAAAGTTAAGCTAAGTGGTAAACTGTAAAGGAGTCTACATACTTTATTTTAATACATACACCTTTAATAGTGTATTTCTGATGGACATCACTTAACATTTGCACGAGGCGGCCATTTTTCTAGGTGTAAGAATGAACACGGTGAAATTATCTGCATATGCCGATGCCCAGAGTTCAGCTTTTGTATTATTTTTGTATGTACAGACAGAAACTACAAATTTTTTTTATTGTACATGTCCCTTTTACTTTTTATGTTAATTTGTTGCATTATGGTCAACGACTTTGAACAAGTCCATCAGAGGAAGGGACTTCTTTTTTCATTTTGTCTAAATTAAGAACCACAGTAATTATGATCTGTGAGGCAAACTATTTTCCCAGTGTATATAATTATATATTTCAAAACAATCAATGATAATCAGCGTGAATGGTTTCCAAAAGTCTCTCTGGGTTTCAAAGCACATTCAGTTATTACACACTGTGTAAGAAGGAATTAGAGAAACGAGCTGCAGTTATTATTGTTTTCTTAAGGTTTAACTTTATGTGACTGGATGCCTGGAGTCAAAACTTGTGGGAATCATTTCTCCGTCTACCCGTCTACCTGCTAAAGCCATTGTGTAGAGCAGCAGCAGCAGAATCCACCCAGTCCTCCATTTAAACGAAATAACAAAGACTTTATCAACATTAGACGTCTCGAAGCAACTAATTTGCCAAATGAGGCGAGTTTAAAAACGTCCTAACCAAACAGTTGAAGACAGAGATTTGCAGACATTGCAGCTGGAACACTTAATAGGTTTTGCATTTCTGCTCCCGTGTGATCAGCACAGTGTGTATAAACTGGTGCAAATACGGCACACACACTTTTCTTTGTATTAAAATGTCCTCTTTAAGACTTCTTGGTCTTCATTTAGTTACCATATTAAAGGAACAGTTTTGGTGCATTTATTAGATAAACTGGTGGGTAATTTTTTAAACAAGTTTGCTAGAAGGTACTTTTTAGTTTTGCATTTGTGAAGCTGAAAATATGACAAATGAATGACTTGCAAATGAATCACGTTTTTCAATGCTGACTGTAATATATTACATCTAAACTAATGCAGCTCTTAATGTTACTGTCCTACTCACAGAAGCAGCTCTACTGTACTAGAAATATTTTTTTGCTATGCTAGGAAAGCTGCTGTGCAGAGAATATAATCACATGCTGCTGTTGTATGACAGTACTGAAAATAGCTGCTTGTTTATTTGGCGTTTTATTTTCTTTCTTTCTTCTGCTTCTGTCAAAAATATACTCCTCATTATATTATCCATTATTCTCACCTGAAAGATTTAAAGGCCTGTAGGGAAAGTAGCACATGCTAAAAATGCATAGCAGGGCTCACGAAAACGTCAAAGAACGAATGTCTATAACAAACGTTGGAACAAACAGTAGGAGTCACGCTTTTCTGCTCAGTTGGGTCCTTTTTTCTAAGTGTATAGCCTGAGGTGCTTGGCTTTAAAAGCAAACATTTGCTGTGCCTTGAGATGATGGTCTGTCACCATGCACACACACGCAAAATGTGTTAAGTGAAACTGCAACCATTATGTGGTTGAACATGCAATAATAACTTCTAAAATCTCGTACGATGAGGGAAACGCTTTAAATCACAGCTGGTACAACAACATAAATCAAAAACCTTATCACTAATTTGCAAACATGCTGAAAACCTCAGGGAAACTTTATGAATGCATTATATATTAGGTGAAAAACAAATAAATACTTGAATTTGTACCTTGGTTAAGCATACAAGTGTGCTTACACATCATATTTGCATAATGTTTAGGTAATTATTTCTCATTTATTACTTTTAAATGTGATCAGAAAAACCTGTTAAGATCCACTGGCAGATTTAACTAATGAAGTTAAATCCTTCAAACACAAAAGGCAAACACATTTGTGTTTTCTTTTTTTAAGACTATAGAAGAATGGCCAGTAACTTATTCTGGTCATATTTGCAATTTTCCTGTCAACTTTTTACATTTTTAACACAAAAACAGTGTGGTCCACTAATGTCCTCCTATGCTTTCTGCTGTAATAGTCATGCGTTTGGACTAGAGAGAACGCACACATGCACATGGGTAACACATAAACTTCACACTGAATGAATACTAATGGGATTCAACTCCAGAACCATCATAGTGCAAAACAAGAAGTGTTACGAACTACATCACAATAAAGACACATTTGCATTATTTTATACAAGCCTAGTAAAAATGTAAGCAGATCATAAATAGAGAGACAGATAGAAGAGCTGCCTATAAACAGTACAACCCTCCTGTTTTGGAATTTGTTGGAAAAAACCAATAATTTGTACCAATTACATCATGCCTGCATATAAGCCTGTTGTGATGATAGGAAGATCAGACAAATTCAATTTCAAGTTTCAGCAGCTCACACAAAGATCCAAATGAAGAAAGCTCAACAAAAACATTCTGTTTCATAACAGTAAATATTGTCATGGCATAGCTTGACAGCTGAGTTTTGCTAAGGAAGATCCCAAAACTGCAAAGTTGACATTATTCTGACAGCTACAAAGACACAACAAGCAGCTCCTATGGCAGAGCAGAGCAGCTGACAGCTAAATATGCACACCTTTTCATTCGTGGGAAACTGATGCCAATTTATGCTCCCCAACCAAAATAGTGCTGCCCCCTGATAGTTTCAGAGATGACTCATCATGGCTGACTGAATAATATATTGAAAAATCCTCACTTCAGGCCATGAAGCATACTAGTATGTGATTGAAGGGACAGCTACAGTCAGTATAAATCTGTGGCTACATATTAATAAAATGTTTAATGCACAGAGCAACGTGCGTTATGTTCATCAGCTGAGACTGACTGGAATTAAACAAATTTACATTTGGGGATATTTGCTAAATAACTACAAACAGTGTTGTAAACGCTCAGCACATTAGTAATATTACAGAGTTGTGAGTCCATCAGCTTCTAATTGGAACTATGCATGAATGTTTATATGATGCTTAATGTTATGCAGCTGAGCAGGTAATTACAGCCTTCAAAATATTACAGCAGTTACAAAGATTATTTAGTGGAAGTCAGTTTAGTTTATTGTCCTACAGGCCAACAATCAGTGTTTCCTGTTTGTAAGCAACAGAAAACAAGCTGATTATTTCAACTCTGTCACTTTGTGTTGCACAAGTTCACTCCTTCAAGTTAGGGTTAAAATAGATTAAACCTGGAGGATCAGATGTTTATAATTTACTTGAACTCCATTTAGTGAAGCCAAATTACAACATAAGATATCCTGAGGGACTTTAAAATGCAAAGAGATCAAGTATTTAGAATCCAAAATCAATAAAATTTCACTTCAAATCAATATGTTTCATTAATGCAGCCCAATATGATCCCAATGATCATATTAAATCTGTTGATTATATCATGCCAACTAGTCAGAGAACTAGTCCAAGAATCAACAACAATAAAATCACAGATCTAACAACTCCTTATCAGTTTTGGGACTTCTGAAGACAATCGGTTACACTAGATCGTATTTAGGGGCTTTAGAATAAGCAGGGATGAATACTAATGCATGTCACACATTCATAAGGCAAAATCACCATTTTACAAATAATTTAACACTTAACTGCTGTGAAATAAATTCACAGCTCAGATCCTAAATGGAATGTCTTAGCTGCATTTATAAGATTTTAAAGAAAAACATTCCTATTAAATTGAGTGTTAAACACTGGCAGATGACTTGATGGGGTAATTAGCATTTTTCTGTGTGTGATGCACATTTGCATTCTACTTTGTGCCAGTCTTTTGCAGATTCTTTGTTTTCCAAAGCTCACAATGCATGTTAATACAGCCAAAGTGCATAATTTCCAAAGCGCTACAAGTTTGATGCTCCTCTCCAAGGATGTCAAAATATTGAAAAGGACATTGTTTAATGTCAACATGTTCAGGAATAGCTCAGTGAATGACACTGTGCAGCAGAACACTGTCAGTGGGTGGGACTGTTGGAAAAACCAGTGTCATTAGTTTCTCAGCAGAAAGAAGCTTTGCATTTAATTACAAAAAGCTAAATATGTGTTGGCATGGAGTCCAAAAATAAAAATATATATATTTTCAATGTCCAAGAGTCACAGATCATTTCAGGCTCTCTGGTTATGCATTTGGATGGAGGTCAGGGGAAAGATATCAAATCCTTTCTTCATCACTATATTTATGTGGCACACTGTTGGCTGACCTGTGTTTCACATCAAACAAGCTTCAACAACATTTTATTTCCATCTTTAAGATCTGACCTGAAGAGACATGACAGATGTTACTATTATTTCTGACATTAGTGGCATTACCTATAGCAGAATACTGTCAGAATACATTTATAGAGAAAATAAATGTTTATTAACCCTGCTGTGGGTCGGTCGTGATTATTCTGTGTGATCAGTGTGATGTTGACACAGGGGACTCGGTCCTGGCAGCTGTGAGGTTATTGACTGTCAATGTGGCCGATATGAAGGACAGATAAAATTCACAAAGCCTGGAGGTCACTGCTGCCTCTGGGTGGTGAGCTGAGATTTTTTTTCCCTCCCTGACTATCAATCAGCCCCGCTCTGTCAGACTGTTTTTACTTCCTGTTGATGGCACTCAAAGACTTCGGAGGATATAAATCCTCTGCCTCACCTACTTGGGACTTTAACTAAAAACGACCATCATTGAAAAATACATGCTTTTTTTTTCATTTTATATTGTTTGTATAATTGTAGACAAACATATTTTTCTGTTGCACAAAAGAGAAAATAAATTTGTTTCCTGGTTGAAGTTTGAAATAAATCACATTTTTGTTTCTGAAAAAGCAATTATTTTGGAATTTTAAAAAAAGCATAAAATAAGCAGTTTGACAGGTGAGAATAATTATACACAACACCAAGAAATTCCTCTGATCCACATGAGTGAGAAGTATGTTTTTTAAAACTTGGAGTAAGCTGCTCAAAATGCCGGCAAAAAACAGCAAAACAGGGGGAGACACAAAAACAGGACTTAAGGAACATTTTGAGTGAGATCTGTAATTAAAACAGATCCTACAATTGCATTAAATTGGCAGTACTGAAAAATAATGGTGATACTTTTGGCATAATTTGGACATTTTAACTTTTAGGGCGTTCTCACTTTTGTTGCCAGCACTTTTGACGTGAATATGTGACACAATAATACATTTACAAAAAATGTGTGGAGTGTATTCATTTTTCAGAGACAAAAATATTTAGTTACAATATCTTATTGGCAATGACAAGGATAACATTTCATTATGCATAAAAAAATATATTTAGTCTGAAACATGTCATCACAAAGCTCATAAAAAAACGAGCTAAGTAAGGAAAAGTAAAGTCTGCCCATTAGGTTATACGGACCTCCAGAAAATATCCCAAGGGTGAAATCCATCCTTTGTTTTTCCTTTTTAATTGGCCATACATGAATTTAAATGATGCACTAAAAACAAATACATTTACTCAGCCTTTTTGTTTTGAAGGAAAACAAATATTGGCAGGTCTATAAAATCACAGGAGCTGTTTGTGTTGAGTAGTCAAAACATTTGGTCTGAAAGTTTACAATGAGCAATTCATAACTAACACAGTAGCTTGTAATCTGTAAGATAGTGAAGTTAAAGGGTGCTCAGATGATTCTCATGATTTCTCTCAGACTTTACTAATAATAATTCTAGACTTAAAAGAGGAACAAGAAGTCAGGTCCTTGTATCACCATAGCCACACCTGATGTATTGGACCCAACCAAAGTTATACATCTAACACGGATTCAAATTTCTACTACTGATGGAGAATCGCTCAACTTTCTGCAGTGTTCCTCTGAGACATTAGACGTTGCTGCTACTCCGCGGGATTAACAATAAAGCACGACTCAAACGAGAGCATCATTCACGCACACTGGATGAAAATGTTCCAGTTTGACATAAGAAACATCGTGTTTTGACAGATGCATGTTCTTGTTGCTGTAATTGAAAGCTTCTAATCAATGTCATCATGTCTGATTAAAGTGATGTCTCATTCATGGAGTCTATTGGAAATTATTTTTCTTTTTTCTCACCCTCTTAGGGATTGATTTCTTCTGCTTTAGTAATAGGTTGAATTCACATTATTGAGGTAGCTTTTTCTCATAATATTACAAAATGTGTCTATCTCCTTCACAAATTTCTCATCGACTGCGGAAATCCCTTTGCTCACTCACTGGATGCATTGCAAAAGTTCCTCTAGAAACTGACATGACAGCTCTGCTATGTTGTTAATGCACAATGAGTTGGCACCCAAGTGTAAAGATTGACAGGTATATTTAGTTTCTTTCAGTTGGTAAAAAAAAAAAAAAAAAAAAAAAAAATCACTGGTGTGAACAACTTTAGCAAAACTTTCAGCACCCAGCACTTTTTTTATACCAATCAATTCACATTTTATCGTTTTATGTGATAATAATAATCTATACACAAATTACAAAATGTGCACTGATAACTGTAAATTTCCAATGCCAAAGTGCATCTGAAATCCAAGCCTCTCAAATCTTCCCATTACCTAAGTTGGCATCAAAACTCTAAAATGTATAAATATATGTATTTCCACCGTCATATTCCACACACAACCTAAATAATATCTTCGTTTTTAATTACAGACCAAAGTGAAACAGTAAGCAGTCAGTAAAGGGAAGTGGGGGACAATACTGCACATTCATCAGGCAGTAAACTGTCACAGTCAAACTCAATTAACTTTTACAATGATCAGCATAGTTTGCATTAAAGCTCATTTGAAGGGCGGGGAGCAGCTGAGAGAAGTGAGCCTGACAGGAGTAATGTTGTATTTGTAAATTGTATTTAATGAGAGTTGTGTGATATTGGAAGAGAGAAAATTCTTCTGACAGCACTTCAGCAACAAAGCAGCTGATAGAATGCAAACAACTTCTACTGATATGGCTCCTGAAATATAACAATATTTCTCTCAAAAAAAATAATTTAAAAAGTATATGTCACAGAAGGAAAATGCAAAACAATCAATAAACGTGGCAGTGAAGGTAACTGATAAGAGTGAAAGGAAAACAGGGGATGATGGATTAAACAGCATTCAGAATTTGTCAAGTAAAGAAAAGAAAAAAAGATTAATTGACTGTGTCATTTAGTTTTCAAATCATTTTGTAACCCAGCAAGCGTGTCAGTAACTGGAAAATGTCCAGATGACAGTGCAAAACAGCAAAGCTTGCTGGGAGTCTGGGAACAATGGTAAGTTTAATCAACTGAACTTGATTGTTATATTAACTTAGCCAAAAATTAATGATTATGCAACCATTTTTAATTCTACATGTGCATGCAACACAAACTAATCCATCACTTCTAACTCTAATTAGACGGCCTGAAAATCCTCCTCCTGCAGGTTTGAGATGAGCAGAAATGAACAGAGAAAGCATCTACTGCTTAAAAGCCCATTTTACTATGTGTGCTATGCCCTTCTTTTCTCTTTGTCTCAAAGGAGAGAAATCTCCACCCTGCTGATAAGGCCTCTACAAACTACTGCCTAATGACCCCACATGAGGTTACATGCCTTGAGTCTTCCTACATTTTAGAGCTCAAGATGTTTCTTGGATAAAAGAGGAAAAAAAATCTTCAAAAATCAAAATGAAACCCAGCTGCTTTTTGTTTTCACAAATCAATCCCATAAAATACCACGCATACTCCTTGAAATTGGCTACACAACAATTATTGCAACTTCTAAAATGTTTGTGAACATTCAACGCAGCCTATGATGGAAATCACTTTCTTGTTTTTTTCTTCTGATGGTTGAAACTTCAGAGTTTAACTTTCAAACAAGGGCAAGAAGCTGTAGCGGTTTCCACTCACTCAATCAGTCTCTGCCCTCTTTCACGCAATAAAGACTAAAACCCTCCCTTCAATGGCAGCAAAGAAATGTCCAGGGGCCTGGCACTTTATTTTGCTAAGAAGAGCTGTCTTCTGTCTTCCTACCATGAATGCTGGCAAACGATTCTTACGACTGACCACACTGGCACGGTCAATATTCCTAAAACTCATTTTTGTTTTGGGCCAAATCAAGATCATGAAAGCTCTTAAAAGGGCTGCTGTGCCAGAATGTATTGGCCGGATTTGGCCCACGGACCTTAAACACATGAAGGTATTAGCAAAGTTTCCTTGATAAAGAGTTACTTAACTTTACTATTTACTTTTACATTAATTCCAGAAAAAATATATACATTGGTATGAGTTAAGAGTAGAAAATAATTAATTTAGCCTGATCCTACATCAGTATAGCACTGGAAACACAATAATTAAAGTTAAACAACTGCAGCATTCTAAATAATTTAAAGTGATCATTTAATAACACCTGCATATACAAATGAAGAAAATCTGCTTATATTTCTTTCTGTAATAAGAGAAATATTTTATGGTACCCCAAAGCAACATGATTGATTCATAAGATTTTTTATTTTTTTTCAAAAAGGATTTAAATCATATAACATGCAATGCTTAACTTTTTTCAAAACTTTCTCCATCATTGAATATCAATATCTTTGTAAGAGTTTAGTTTTTGCAACCTTGTTATGCAGCCTTGACTGATATAAAAGTTAAGAACCAAGTTCAGCTCACAAAACGAGGATAAGTGATTGGGGTTTAAATAATATTATGTGCATGAAGTTTAATTGCTGACTTCATAAGTAAGGGAGCGAGTTATAGACACCTGCTGGAGCGTCTAACACACAGTGAACACACTGACTGAAGGTCAGAATACATGAACTATGAACATTTGCACAATCAACATCCTCACCAGCAGTGGCTGCCACCTATGGCAAACAATTACTCAATATAATCAAAGACATATGGCCAAAACCTGTGGTAAGCTGCCTGTTTTAGTTTAACCAGCTTTTTGCAAATAGCATCATTTTCAAAACTGCTGCTGCTCTGAATGTTTACCAAATACCACCCAAATTGGCCCATTGATTCTGAGAGCTTAGCTTGGTGCTTGCTTGTTTTTGCCAGCATGTGTAAATTTATTTTTAGGGTGTAATAAGGCTGCTGTTAAACAGTACATTTGTAGCAACCTGAATATCACATTCATATGTTTCACTTATGTAAAAGAAAACTAGCCGCTTCCTGAGGCAACCAGCGTTTCATTTATTTAAGAAGAAGACAGCGGTACTAGCAGTTTAATTCAGATTTTATTTCCAGCAAATACCACGATTTCGACCTGAAACAGCTCTAGATTAGACAACTTTGGGAACTGATTAAGTAAGAGCTATCTGTTACTGTCTAAGCCTGGAAAAAGTCGATTCCAGTGAAGTAAACGGCTGGTTTGATGCCATTAGTCAGTAGGTAATTGTAAACCTTTTTCCTTTACACTCTAGAGTTGAGAGGGTGCAAACAGTTAATTCTTGCTCTAACATCTGGCATTGGCAATAATTTAATTCATTCTAATAATAAACTGAACAACACCATGTTTTTTCTTTTTTAGCTTGGGACAATTTTCAAAATAAACCAATAAATACATTTAAAGGAAAATAGTTTATGTAGTTTATCTTTCTTAGAACTCCATAGTGTATTAAACTAAAGGTTAATACAAATGTACAAAGAAGTATTTGCTTTGCATTTTTTATGCTAGACAAAAAATTTAATATCTTGGCACAGTTTGGAGTAAACATCCCACACATTAAAGTGGTAAAAGGACCTCAATCCTGCAGCTGGATCTTCTCAGCCTTAAAACTGGAGTGTAGATTTTTTGCTGGGAAAATGAGCTGTAATTACTTCAGAGTGCTTAGAGAGCTGGATTAATTACCCTGGAGCGCATTTAACTTTTCTCACAGATAAAGGTGATGTAACTTTGCCTTTAATGCTGTAAATCCGTAAATAGTAAATCTTTCCTCTGAACTGGGGGAACTACACTAAGTGATGAGTTGATCAGTTTACTGACATAATAGAGAGATTTGAAAAAATCCTCTGAGAATTGTCTCTTTGGAAAATATTTCCATCTCATGTAGGAGCAGAAATGATTGGTCAAGCCATATGGGTTTTATCTATTCAAGATATTGATGTAGAAAAATCAAAATTTCCTCTATTATTTGAAGCTGCAGCATGTACATTTTTAAAAAAGCGTGGTTGAGATATTTTTTTAAAGTTATTATGTCATGACAGTATAAGAAATAATCAGTGGGGAAAAAACTCAAGCTCTTCTGCCTTCTTCCAGTGCTCCCAGTAGTAATTGCAGAAATACACCGCTCAGTCAGAAACAACCAGTCAGAGGAGGGCTTTAGCGCTGTCAATCACTTTGTCAACTGCTTGCTCTTTGCTAAGCTAGCTGGTTCCCCACAATATAGCCTGCTACCAATGCTAAGGCTAGTTAGCATGGCCACCGATGATGGTGGATGAACAGTTTTCCTGTAATGGTAAGTTGTTTATCCACTGTTAGCACATTGAACACCGTACAGGAGGATGATTGACAGCAATAAGACCTGCCTCCTGGTTCTGATTGGTCGTTTTGGTAACATTATTTACCAAATAAATAATGTAAGGAGTGTGCATAAGACTGGCATGACACCGTAATAAACATGACATAGCATCTGACATGAACATGAAGGAGTCTTTATGAATGTTTAGGACTGTTGTCATTAAGTGTCATTTAGTAAATAATTACACTTTCAATACAAAGTTGACACTTTTAAAGGATCTTTAATGCAAATTTTATTAAAATTTTTCATTATCAGGGCAATTATTGTCAGAATAATGCAAAGTTTACACTTTTAATTGACTTTTAATTTGACATTTAGTGCAACTTTGCATTAATAGAGTGATTATTTACCGAATGACACGTCATGACAACAGTTGTAAACATTCATGAAGACTCCTTCATGTTCATGACAGTGTCATGTCAGTCTTTTTAATCAGGAGTGATGCATTCTTGCAGACAATAGGAGCACTGAGATCAGGTGGAGGAGCTTGATTTTTGTCTTAGATTATCTGCCTCGTACTGGACTGTCACGACATGAGAAATACATTTCGTTTAAAAGTTAGCTTTAATGTCATTCAAAAATTTCTAACTAATCAGAATTTTACCATTTTATTTTACATTAAATTTGTGCAGCAGCAGATAATTGCATTCATCTAATGGTTTAGATAATAATATGTGGGTAACAATTACTGGTCTATGTTTTTTTCATTTCTTGTCCTTGCAAGAGTCCATCTTCCAGTCACAGAAATTGATCACAGCGAACAACGGTGGACAGTTGTAGCTCAAACAATCCATAAGGATAATATCAGATAGAGGTAATTAGGACAAACCGCAGTTAACGTATTTATCAAAATCTTTCAGGAATTAAAATATATTCCACTTCCTGCTCAAACTATGAGCTTCATTTATCACATCTGAATCCGTTCCAGTACAGTGGACGTGCAGGTACCTACACACACAGAAAAGCTCATGTTGGTGTGTGTGTGTGTGTGTATCTTTCTCTGTCTGGACTGGATTAAATAGCAGCACAAATTAATATATTTTACACAACATGACAAAGAAAGATTCAAACACGATGATACTTTTCGTTTGTCGATTTAAAAAAAAAATGGAAACGAATAGCTGGGGAAACAGGGTTTGGAGGAAGGCATCACTCAGATCACCTCTAAAAGCTCCCAGTCTCACAAGTTAATATGGAACTTCCCTTTGGAGAAGTTACCAAAAGGACTTCTCCAAAGGGAAGATGTCAAAGCTTCTTAAGATGAAAAGTTTTCAATGTTTTAACTGTGAGACTCAATAATGTTTAGTATGTATTTTCTTTTAGTTTTTTAGATTTCTCAACATGAACAACATCAAAAGTGCTGCTTGATAGCTCTTTAAAAAACATAAAAAGGTAAATATCTGTCAACTTATCGGTTAACCTTTAATAAGATGTGATTTTAATATTTTGTTGAACTTTAGCCAGCATAAAAACTTGAAGGGCTGGTCAGTGTTGTAGCAAATCTGTACCTCAGCCTGTTTAATGTTGCTAAAATGTTGACAAAGTTCTTGAATAGCTGTAAAGCAGTCCCAGGGTCAGTTTTTAAGCCAACTAATAGAGACATCGGTTTTAATTTCCTTCAACAAATGACACTGATTCAGTTTTAATCCGAAGTCACCAGGGAATGTGATGCTTTTAAGTTATTGTTTATGAGAATGAAAGCAAAGTATCATCTCTATGGAAAAACATGATGCACTGTGACTTGTGAAGCATAACTCCTTATAAGACTTTTTCAATTTTCACAGATTCTCATTATGCAGCACCAGGCAGCAGATCAGCATCAGCAAAAATCTGTTAACAGTAAACCAGCAGCCTCCCGTTGACTTACAATCTGCTTGGAAGAGACATGGGCGAGATATAGGCAGCAGTAGAACCAGGCCAACCCACAGCTCCCACAGTCCTAATCAATTAACTCCAAAAACAAAAGACATCCAAGTCAAGCATGAAAATAGTTCAAAAGATATTTAATTCTTTCAAAGCATTTGAGTGGAAGATTAATCTCTGTTTGCAGAGAAAAAGGAATAAATAAATAACACATGTATTAACTTCTGCCCTTAACAGCCATAAACTAAGATGATCATCAGAACATTCAAACAAGACCATTTCTTTCTGCTAAAGTTACTTCTTGGTGTTAAGTAGTGAAAATGACTCACATTTTTGAGGTCATGGCTGTATTATTTAATAAAGTTTAAACAAAGTTCAAAAAACTTCCAGCCCTGCAAGAATTGGGTTCAAATCTGTATTCTGGGTATTTTATTTGGTTTAAATAACATGAATAATTGACATGGTAGAACTTTCCAAACTACTGCTTTCATGAGCTTTTTAGATTAATCTGTTGTATAAATACACCAATATACAAATGTTGAATATTTTTTGCACATTAATGATTTATCACACACCCACCGCCATGCTTCACAGTTCACACTATAAATTTACTGTAACAGGCCTGACTAAAATGCTCACCAACTGAGGAATAAACAATGCATTCATGGTGAAATTAAAGTAATTAAAGTACATTTATAAACTCCACGATTAGAATGATTTAGTCCATGCTGTATTTTTTTAAAAATCAAATCTGTGCATGAAAACAAAAACTCCAGATGCTACACAGTCATTTATAAAACTGACGGGAGACAAAAAATATAAAGGTTTGTGGGGGAAAAAAATATTCAAATACCACCCTTAGAATCTTCGACATTTACAAAAAACGTACAACCCTAGATTATAGGCTGTTGTATTCCTGCTGCTGTCTCTCAGAGCTCAGGATTATTCTTATTTCTATCAGACAAGCAAAACTTTGGAGGTCTGAATGCAAGCTTTATTTGTTCTTTTATCCTGAAAGCAGATAATGTGCTTCATAGTTCATTGTAGTTTTCAAAGAAAATTATATTTTAAAGCTTCACTCTGAATGTAGACAGAGATTTGAGAAGTGTTTTGAAGCAATAAAAGCTTTTAATTATTCATAGAAATTGCAGAGTTTTCTTGTAAGGAGAGAATTTGTGTGTAATTTTTGAGCTGTTGTAGTTTGCTTTATTTCTGTTTCATGTTCATCATTATTTTATAATCAATAGTTTGAGGACAATATCGTGGTACACATATTTTGGTTGAGCTTTAAAAAGAAAGTAGCAAAATAAAAGTAATTTAATGGAAAATAAAAACAACAAAACATTGACACAGTCCACAAAAGTGGCACTTCTCGCAGCCAAACACCAAATAATTAAGTTTTTAATCCAACTAACAACCTGTACTGTTCTATATTAATAATAAAACATATAACTCAAACATTTGTAAAATCTAAAGTAATTTCTAAATTAGAATCTTAAAACAAATGTTCATGAAGTGTATACAAATACATTGTTGCCGTTTTAAATAGTGGATAGCAGATTTAAAACTGGACTCTGATCCATAAATCTGAAGATTTTTAAGCGTCTAGAGGCAAAACCCTGACCCAGCCCTGCTCTTTGTGTGTGCACTGAGCTGTGAAAGTTGGAAAAAGAAGAAAGAGAGCTGTCTGTGTCAAAAAGAGACAAAATTCAGCAGAGTGATGATTTTCATCACTCATCCCCCTTGCTGTCACCCCAGGGGGCGCAGCAACTTTTCAGGGAGGTTACAACAAAAAATAAACAAATAACTGGACCAGTGACGTGCGGTGAGGTTCATAGCTGGTGAGGCACTGACTTAATCATAATGAGATTTACAAATATAGACCCCCTGCATGTTATTGTTTACATAAGGAAATTTCACGCATGCGGACAACGCTGGAGGGCAAAAAGACGATTCTTCTACATGTCATGTTAGCCGCGCTGTAGAATAATTCTGTCAACTCAATCAAACTTGGACATGTAAATATTAATGTCGTGCTGTGCTCCACAGCAAAGGGGGAAACCGTTAAAGTACAACTCAAAACCACGTCTTTCTCGCTCTCTGTATCAAGAAAGATACGCGTCTGCCGTAGCAGCGAGTTGCTATGGGAGACTCGCTGCCATAGCAACTGACAACGCCACAAAAAAAACAAAAAACACTCAAATATTTCCCACACAAAGAGCAGAACATTCAGTCTACTGCAGTAATATGGTTTTAGGTTATGGTTTTTGCTATTATTAATACGTGATTGGTGTGGTAAGTGGAGAAAACTTTAAATATATTGCTGCACTTACCCATATGCCTAGCTCCATCGCTAGCTCGCTGTTACTGTCTCTTACTCTGCAGTTCTGGAGTCACAATGCCTGGGATCATGAGCGCCCCCTGCCATGAGGCAAGAGAACTGCCTGCCTCGCCTCGAATCTGTTCTCTGCCGTTTCTGACCGCTCCTCAGCACACGAATCATTATACATTATAAACGTCGGCTAAATTATGGAAAATCAGTTCATACAGTAAATGTTTTTTATTCATTTTATTGGCAATGTACAGACAGGAGGAACATGCTCCCATAGAGTGGCAGCCAGTGCAGCTAGCGGGAAATCAATCCCAGGTGAGGCTCAGCTCGCTGCTGCCTCACTGGCTTCGCTTCCGAGCAGTTGAATGGGAAAATGGGAAAATTCTGCAATTTTGAAGACAAAATAATCAAAATTTGTTAAGTTACATGAAAAATAGGTACTTTATAGTACAAACCACAGGGTGAAAATAGCAATATAAATAATTTTATCATTAAATATTATTTTTCCATGATGGCAGGCGAAGCTCTGCCTCACCTGCCTCCCCTGACCGCACGTCACTGCTGTGGACATTGAAGTAACTTCATCAAGACTGTGTCAAAGACGAAATGAATATACTTAGATTACCTAAACTAAAGTCACAGTGAGTAATGAAACAGAATTTGGGCCAAGCAAAATGAAAAAAAAAGAAGGAAGTGCGATCATGATTACTTAAGGTTTCCTGGGTTGAATCTGAAGACAATCCACTGCCAGCGATGTCGCTAAAGCCCCAGGAGTTTTCCTTTATTTTTATAGGAGGCCATGATGTTCCATATCATGATACGGATATGGAACATCATCATTTGCTGTTGCTGTAAACTTTAGCAACCGCAAAAAGTTTACAGAAGTAAAAATGATAATGTTGTGCCAGGAATGTAGTTGTCTGTTAGCTCTCTGGTCTATGACAAAGGAATGGAAGGAGCCATCATTAAAAGAAAAATATTATTGCAGATAAAGTTTTTTAAAAAATTTCTAAAAACAACACTTGAAGAATGCATGTGAGATTTCAAAGGATCCTTTGAAAAATAAAAAGTTTATACACAAAATGTCAGTAAAATTACTGCTGTTGGAGGTGAAATTAGGAATAATTAGACCCACTTGTGCTAAACAAATCACTTCTGGCAGCAGCTCCAGGGACACTGCATGTTAAATGTTGAAGCTCAGAAATAAAGTCGATTGGTCTAAAAGAGATAGACGCACATCAATTACTGTCCTTTGAAGTTTACTTCCAAATAATTTATCCTGAACACATTATAAAGCTATTCTACTGCAGCCAAATGTTTTCCTTGTACTGTACAGTAACTGGTTCATCTCTTCATCCATGGTGGAGAGATGAAATGAAAACATTTTTGCAGAGGACTCTAGAGGCTGTTCTTCACAAATCACTGAAAAATATAAGTTTACCCAATTATTTTTGTGGTTTTTGATATTACTGTGATGTTGTTGTTGTTTACAGTTTAACTCTAACTAGTGGCAGTAAATGTAGGTCATGGTCAATTAAAATGAAGCTTTTTTTTTTATACAACAGACTTAATGCAGCGGTTCAATAATATGGATGCATAAATGTAGCTACAAGTCAGACAACAAGCACCAGCGGACACCTGCTTGAAGCAGGTTGAGTTCTGTAACTAAAGCTACAGCAAATCTTTCCACATCATTAAAGCCGAAGCAGCAAACCTTTGTGAAGTGTAGCTTTCACATAGATTCCAGCTTTTAATGGAAGTAGGTTTGATGCATGTTTGACCTTTTCAAAGGGAGTCCACATAACCATATGGTACATATTTATTGTTAAAAATCAGACTAAAAGATGCACTTTATGGAGGGGATATACACCACAACCATACATATTTACTGACAGATTTAACATAAAATAGCTCATTCATATGGTTTAACCTCTATGTGTGATGTGCACATCAAAGTTCACCGCAATATCCAAATTGTAAGAGCTGGCATTTAGCCCAAATCATCAAGGTCAGCATTCTTTTTTTAAAGCTTTTAGTAGTAGTTTTCACTCTCAGTTGGTTTAAACCAACCTGACACCCACCAATACTGTGCAGAAATCTAGTTTAATCCTCAAAGCACTTCAAAGCTGTGTTTTAGTGTGAGGTCTGGGCAAAATTACATTGCCTTTAAAGTTTCAAAATAACACTTAGCAGATTCAATTTAGGCTGGCATCAAAGCACAACGGACAAAATTAGTAAGACACACTTCAGATATTATTTTTTGATGTTTGAAAAACGAAGAAACATCACCAGTTGAAATAAATAATTGAGTCCAAGTTCCAGCTTATGGGTGTTGCATTAGCCTTCATCTCGATTCTGATAATAGTGCATTTGATTCTCTGAGAGGCGCTATTAGCCCTCTGGTTTCAGACAGGATCTGAACATATCACATTGTGTGAGCTGGATATGTTAGCTATTGTCTCACATTAGAAAGATCTCAGAAACGAATCAGTTTATCTATAAATTGATGAAGAGTTACATTTTTTAATGCACTTGTTGTTAAAATCAAATGCAGTAATGGAAGAGGGCAGAACAGTGGGAAAGAGACAGAGGTTTAACCAATGCCGACTGGGCAAATTAGGACAAAAATCAGACATATGTCACACTGCACAATTTTCCCTGAAAATTTCTGACACTGCTTGATATTTTTTTGTAGGTTGTATTTGATCGGGAGACTTCAATTGTAGGCTTAGCTGTACAACACTAAACCACTAAACTCCCCTAATTTATGCCCACAACAAGATTTTCTTTCACCAAGAAAGATTTAAAAAAATGTGAAATAAAGAACAAGTTGCCAAGAAAGAAAACATCTGTGTGAGGTTGTGGGTGGTTCCTTTATGTGGTGGAAGCATATCTGGGTCTTGGGTGCATTAGCTTGAAGCCACGCTGGCTTCAGGCTAACAACCTAATCTCGCCCACATTAGGCTGGCAACACTCAAACTAGCCTAATTTATAATCATCTTATTGGTGTAGTCACCGCTTTACATATGTTGTCCTGCCACCGAGCTGGCTGCAACAAACAGCTGAAATGAATGATTTATCATCGCCATACAAGTACTGTCTCAAAAAAATACCAGCAAACAGGCAAATAGAAGTGTTACACAAACATAAAATAGAGGTGAAGTCTAATTTTATGTGAATATTTTCTCTAAAAAGCAGCGTTAACTTACATAAAAGTGCTTCTCTCCATTTTATGTCTATGAGAGGGGGAGAAAATTTAGTGACGAGTAATTTTATTTAAAATGTGCCTCTGCGACATATGTTTCACGTGTGACGGTTCAGCAGATCTTTGCATAATTAATGTTTTTTATCAGCATGTTCTGAATAGGTTCTCGGTGACGGTATCAGTCTGACAAGCATTCATTTCACTGAATTACACACCACCATCTGCCTTTTGCGTCGAGCACAGTTCAGCATAAAAAGTCATCACATACAGGTACAAGGAAAAAGTAATGGAAAGAAGACTATAAATACATGAAGAAAAGATGGCTATATGCTGACAAAAGCATGCCAGGTCTGTTTGTCATTCAGGTGACTCCTAAAGTCGATGGATTGAAATGGACTGGAGAGCTCACATAATTGAAAAAAAACCCACAACCAACTCCAATAAAATCCCAAAGCCTAGAATGAAAAACTGTTGAATTCTTCACACAAGATGCAAAAAAAAAAAACAAGCTTTGATTATGATAAATCATGTTCCTCTCTTTTCTTTGAGACCTTGGTAAGATCCAGCTTTCCATTCTTTGTGTAGCTCAGATGTGGTTATGCTCCAGTAGCATCCTGAGATTGATACCTGACCCTGCAGCAGTTAATGAACCCATGTAATGTTAGCCCCTTGTCTGAGCGGTGCAATGCAGGAGCTTTGACATCTGGCAAAAAGGAAAAAAAAAAAAAGCATGCAGCTAACGTAACAACGCAGCTCAGTGTTGCGGTGTGAATATTTGTTCTGGCTAACATGATGGTCAGTGACCTGGCAGTGGATGAAAGCCTCGGGGCTGAGGCCAAGTCAACACCCCCGCCTGCCTTCACTATGTAGAGCTGTCACTGTAAGCTCCACTTCACTAATACACGGCTGCAGAATAAACAGGGAGTGCTATACCTTCAGAGCTGACCCCACATATGAGAAACTCCTTTCAATTTACAGGCATCCTCTCTTTTTTGTGGTTTTCTTTCAATAGTTTAATTAATCTTGAGTTAGGAGTTAATTAAACTTAGTTTCCCCCCGTTCTGTGCTGGAATTAACTTCAATCTTCTTATGTTCTCATAAATGCTTTCAATGTAATATCCAACTTGGTTATTAAAGTAACTCATATTTTTTAAATATTTAAAGTTTTAACATAAAAAGAAAAATCCTGAAAGGAAAGAGAGTTATGAAGTGAGTGAAAATGAAACTAAAATGGGCATGTTGGCAAAAAGTAACTCAAATTTACTGGTAATTGATTATTTTTTGTGGTCCACATTATAAAAATTCTGTCTTCAATAACGAGAAAGTTGACAATTTTGTGTTTTATTGCCATCTTGTGGTAGTTTCAGCTCTTTATTGTAATCTGGAAGGTTAATTGCATTAAATATTAAAATATACCAAGTTAACAATAATTTTTAATTATTAGTCATGCCTAAAAGCATGACTAAGACTATTTCTGTTTTAAGATTTTTGGTATTATAACATAGTAGTTGGACACAAGTACTTCAGGAATTTCAGTAAATTTTATTTTGTCATCAAATCTATCTTTACCTCACTGTGGGATTATTGTAATGCCTTGTATGCTGGATTAGACAAATCTCTCCATTGCCAATATGCAGAGAAAATGTATATGTTAGCGATCCAAACCATCCAAAATGCAGCAGCTCATCTTTTAAAAGATACTGGAAAACTTTAACACATATCTCAGATTATACCTGCTCAACTTTGACTTTTTGTGTTAGGATCGATTTCAAGATTTTATTGCTTACTTTTAATAAAGGCCAAACCCCATTACATTTCTGCAATCTTAACATCCACACTAGTAAGAGAACTTCAGTCGACCGAACAGTTTCTCTTAGATTTCCAGAGGAGAGCAGACTTTTTCAATTTGTGTCCCTAACCTTTGGAATAGTTCACATTTCTTTGCTTAAGACACATCTTTTTTTCTTTGGCATTTGATTCTAGCAGTTTATGGCCTTAAATATTGTTGTTCTCTTGTTGTTGTTTGATTTTTTTCACTTTATTGAACTGCAAAGCCTTTTGGTTAGCTATATTTTTTAGTCTAAAAAATGATTTTCTGGCATAAAGAAAAGTCAAATCATTAAATCGAGAACCATATAAAAAGCGGGCGCACGTTGCCAATTGAGAAAAGCATCCTGCAGGTACAACAGAGAGGAAAGCTGACGCAACACTTTGAATTCTGCGACACTCAAGCAGCAAAGCCAGCCTTTTACACCTGAATTGTTGCATGTCATCTGCATAACAACTGCTAAAAACCAATGTACTGCAGCAATCATCCCAGAAAACTCAAGGCAGCTACAATGACAGGTATATTATCTCAGTGCTGCAGTCATAACCACAGCCCTGCCTTGGCACCGCCACTGTGACAGCTGGTGAAGCTGCTCCTTCACTGTTATTTCTATATGCAGTGTCGCAGCACTGTGCTCATACAGTCACGGCTCAATGACATAATAAATGACACTGTATCTTTCCGTGTGAGACCTAGGAAATGCAAAACCCTTTTGCATTGTAATGAGAAAATTAACCTTTTTGGGGGGAGGGGTGGAACTAGCAATATATTTCAAAGGGTATGCAGATTGATCTTACAAGTTAGATTGAATGTTCTTGAATATTTCTTAAATTTAGCATAATAAGAGTGTCCTATATGAGGGACATGCAAGTTGAACATTTGAAGAAAAAACAAGCACAGCAACCAAAATAAATTATTTCTGTCTATTTGGTTTATCCCAGAAACCTGCTATTAAGAGTACAGAGTAATGAAGCATCCAGATCAAAATGAAAACTATACTTAAACATTAAGATGTAGATGTGTAAACAATTTTTTATGGCTTGCTGGTCGATCAGATTTGATAGCAGAGAAATAGTTTTAACAGAATGGTTTAAGAATCACATTTCTGTTCAGTTTAATTTAAATGCATCACAAATTAAGAACGAAGGTTTTCTGGAAACTGCATTTATATCCTAACAATTTCTTCTTTTCCATTATTGTCCAGCAAAATACAATATATTTTCTTATATTATATAGTATATTTTTAGGAGCAAATTGTATCCTTTTATAAGCTAAAATACCAAAGAGTGCACAACCTGCCCATACAGCAGTTGAGAGAAGCACTTTAGTCTCTCGGCTTAATGGTATTGCAATGCAACCAGCAATTTCACCCTGTCAATAAATTTCTTTGGTTTTATACTTACTGTAGGAAATGTTTTGATGTATGCAATTTTTACACCACATATTTTGAGCTGGGAATAGGGCATTTATGCAATACACATCTAGATGAAATGTAGGCTACTAAAGTGCAATGGGAATTGACTCTACTACCGTTAGAGCACTAATACCAGTTAAATAAATCTGTGGTATTGTCTTGGCCATTAACTGCATCTCTGTGCCAGTATTATAGACTTTTGAGCTACTGATAGATGGATAATGTGTTCAATTTCACATTTTAGGTCAAAAAATAGTTTCATCTATTGGATCATGTTAACCTTCAAAGTTTATTTAAATTTCAAAAACATTTAGACTTCCATTACCTAAAGTTCAAATAAAACGCAAAAGATTTGAACAGACAACAGAACCATTGATATTTATTTTTGTTTAACAGTATTAAACAGATCTGATCATCTTCATAGAATCTTGCACTGAGTATTATTGAAAAAAGAATATTGGGATGAAGCACAGTGCAGGAAAAAGTATTTCTTTCCTTAACTGCCCCTGAACTTAATAACTGGTAGTTGAACTCGGGGTGACATTTAGCCCAACCTTATTCATAGAGTTTCCATTTAGTCGTGGCGGAGGATTTTCAAGCATGAATGCACGTTTTAAGGCCATGTCACAAACTCTCAATAGGATTTAATTTAGGGATTAAATTAAGCCACTCCAAAACCTTCTTTTGCTTGTTTTGTGCAATTCAGAGGGGAGCTTGATGATTTATTTTGGATCTCCCAGACCTTCACACCTCCACAATCATTAAATGGATGGATGATTTCTCTTTT
Source organism: Poeciliopsis retropinna (assembly GCA_010277075.1). Classification (NCBI taxonomy): domain Eukaryota; kingdom Metazoa; phylum Chordata; class Actinopteri; order Cyprinodontiformes; family Poeciliidae; genus Poeciliopsis; species Poeciliopsis retropinna. The sequence goes on along the minus strand of VMRM01000035.1, from coordinate 4,688,097 downwards.
TTTTGAAAGGCTGTTAGTGTCAGATACCACAACATAAACACCTTTCACAAAGTGATGCTGTTGTCACAGTAGCATATATAATAACGTCCTAAAAGAATGTTTTAATTTTTCAGCGATGCCAATCTGGTCTTTATGGTGTTATTTTGGTTACCATTGGTTTTGGTCTTGACCTTTGCCCTGTCTTTTTATTATTGTTGAATCTTAAACACAAACATTAACTGAAGCTAGCACAGCTGCAGTAATTTAGATGTCCCTGATTCATTTTGTGACCTCCTGGATGAGTTGACCATACTATATTAAATAATTTTGAAAGGCTAGAGAAGGTTCACTGTTGGCCGGTATTTTTCAATTTGTGCGTAATGGCTCTCACTGAGGCTCACTCAAGTCCCAAAGCTTAAAAAATGGCATACCAATTTCCCAACTGACATATGTCAACCACTTTGATTTTCTGGTTATTGCCGTTTCTTTAAATGAGAAATGTTTTTTGAGTTCTTCTTGTCAACTTCATGTCAGACAGGTTCTGTTTGAATTATCTTATAATCTAAAACAAGATCGTAAAAGAAGAGTTACATTTGATAGCAAAGATAGGACAAACTTATGTTATCAGCCAGATGTTTTTAGGTCCTTTTGAATCTGTTAAATGAACTCGAGATATTACTTAATGCTAAATAAAGTAAGTGTTAATTGAACTCAGCAGCTTTTTTTAATCTGTAAAATCACTTAGTTTCCTTCCGTATTGAAACAGCAGGTTCTCTGTGTTGCCAGTCTTACAAGTTGTACAGACACATTAGTCTTAAAAAGGAAAAGTGTGCATGCAGTCTTCAGATAAGTGGCAGCGCTGACATTTATCTGCAGACTGTTGAAGATAAACCTCCAAACTTAAGCTGCAATGAATCAAAAAAGGCAGAAAAGGTGCTGAGCAAAGTCTTCTTTAAGGAAAAGCAGGATAAATAGTAAATCTGCACCAAAGCTTATGAAATATTGAATTTAAACAGCTGCTACAAATTTTCAACTTACTTCAACAAACTTGTACTGGAACAGGAAGTACCAGTGGTTTAGGTTTAAACTTAAAGTAACAAAGGGAAGAAAATGTCACTCTGTTATTCTATTAGTGCTATACCATCATGGATATGTGTCATAAAGACAACACACTTCCTTGAAATATATTTACTGAAACCTATTCATAGCCTGAGAGATTTTTTCCAGGCATCAACGAAAACTCACAGTAGCCACAGTAAATACATGCCATCCACGGTTGTAATGTGAGTTACTGATCTGCTTTTAAAGTGTTTTGTATAGAAAAGCACCTCAGAGCAGCAGTGCAATAAGCTTCAAGGAGATGCTCCTATTGCAAAATCAAAGTAGCTGCATGTTAAATCATCAGAAACTCAGTCTGGAGACATGGAAAGCACACATTCATACATACAGGAGTTTAAAATCCCATTTTAACCTCACAAATGTATTTAGACCAATAAGTGAAGCCAGTGAATAAAACCTGTAGCTGTGTAAGGAGAAGACCCTGACTCTTACCCCAGCTAGGATTTCGGTGCAATAGATTTTTGTTTGCGGTTTTCACTGGAGGAAAAACAAAAGAAAAATGCCTTTAAGAATAAAGTACATGTACCACATGTCACTCAGACAACTCTCTCAGGGAAAATACTTGGAATAAAGCAAGAGAACATCTCCAAAGTATATTAAAAGCAGTGTGTCACTGGAAAGTGTGATGCAACCCAACAAAAAGAATGTAGATATTGAATAACACAAAAAATAAGATGAGGTTCCTGTACAGCCAACTTTATAAAGGAATGTCTAAAGACTTGAGATTTGAGAATAGATCCATGAATTAAACAGAAACTGGCTGTAAACAATGGCTTGTGAAGATTGTCTTTTTCTCCTTGGTTTATGGATGAATAATTAGCATACATTATCAGCTATTCAGGACTTGTTATATTATGATAAAAGAGATGTTGGGTGAGAAAAACAACACATTAACGCTTTAGAAAAAACACTGAAAGTAAATTTTATGCTTGCACTTCTTCCCTTTGCAGAAGACATCCCTTAATTTTTATCCTCAGATTGAAAGGACAATAAAACTTTTTGTAATTGAACAGCATAGCCGAAATGAGACTCACAGACATTAGGAAAACATTTGAAAAACATTGATGGAGTAAAGGAAATGATTGAATTTTGCAAATATTACTCAAAAAATATAACAGGCAGATAGATAGTGCTTATTCCAAAACATAACTTCTTGTTTACAAAGACAATCTCTGAACACATCTTTCCAATTTTTAGATTTGTTAATATTTTCAAGCTGCTCACCCTTAACACAGATTGGGCATAAAATTATTTTAGATAAGCAACACTGACTATCTCTTCATCATTGCTCATGTTCGTTGGATATTCCAGATAGTGAGTGAGAATTTTTATGTGTTTGATAAGAGCCAAATTGTGATGGATAGACAAGTAGGTCAGCGTCTAAAACTGCAGCCCATGTGGGTTGTTCCAGATCATCAGTGGTCCGTAGTGAACCAGTGACAGCGTGAGCCAAGACTCACTGATACCAGGGGGAAGGGCACGGTGATCCAACATCCAACAGATAAATTACTGCACGAGGTAAGAATGCTGAAAACACTAATTGTTAAATATGAATCTGTTAAATCGCTCACCTGGCTCACCGTGGTGCAATAAGGAAGGCAGAGGCATGGCACAGATTATGGAGAGCAAAAGAAAGTCACGGTAGAGATAGATTTATGTTCATTTTTGTGCTTATGATTGCGAGTGATTAAATCAAAGCATGGCATGCATGTTCGTTGATTTTATGCAGCTGTAAATAAAATCAAAAACAAATGGATGGTCTTTTCACAGCACAATTGTATCTTCCGCTTTGCACTTGAAGGGCTGCCGAGCACAGTGTTGTGAATGTACAAGGGCGAACGCAAATGTGCAACAAAATAAACACTCCAACTTAGCCCACAAACACAATGAGTAACATTTCCAAAGAGCCATCAAATCAGATTAATGTCAAGACTATGCATGACTGCCCTCGTCCTTACTGGTGCTGCCAAGGCTTTAGTGTAAAAGACTAACAGTGACTGACAGAACCCTATGATAACTTCGCAGCTGAGTGAGGTGTGTGGCTTTAGCACCAACTTCATAGTCAACAGCCTCCCAGCAAGCCGGTAGGCTCCACATCCACTAAAGGAATAAAAAGAACCCTCTGATTTACCCGCAGTGCATCTCTCTTTGTTAATTTGTTTATGTTTTGCAATGGTTCATGCTGTAAAATTAGGTCATTATAACATGAGCCAATACAACACAAAACAACATTTATTAATCATTTATTTTACTTCTAGATAAACAAACTGAAATTACTAAGACACAAGTGATGAGTAGCAATGCACATTGGTCTTAATGAATTAAACAGGCAAAAAAAAAATAAAGATTTCCTATTCAGACAGCATGACAGTGACTCATGTATATTTGATGAGTGACTTGGTGTAGCAGTCTCATGTTGGAGCTGGTGGGTGTTATCAGTGGAAGAGCGAATGCAAATGCACAGCAGGCTTCGACATAAAGAGGTTTTCTGCCTCTGTCCATGTCCAACGAAGACCTATGTGTGGAAGGAATTATACTTTTATTATCTGTCGTGGTATATTTGTTTCCCCCTACAATGGTGGTATTTGGAAATGAGGCAAATAGATTTTATATTGTTTCCATTTTAGTCCTTCATCTGCAGGGTTTAAACACAATACACGATAAAGGGAATAGATGCATGTTTTTCCTAACATTTTCAAATTCACGCTGTTTGATGGTAAAAACCAGAGCTGAGGAGTTTATGACATATTGCAGAGGGATTGTAATCTCTGCATGGATAATTTTGTGTAAAATTGATCTGGGTTTCTTTTGTTTTGCACTCAAAGAAATTGCTGAAGTTATTCATAATTTTTTTAGCTTGAGATCATCTTACTGCAATAAAAGTAATATTTAAATGATTTTACACTTTGCTAGGGATAGCAGTTAAGTGTTGAAGATCCAGTAAGGCACATAAAAGTGCCTTACTGGATACTGGACTATTACTGGACTATTTTTCCAAGAAGTAAAAATCAACCTTAATGCAGAGCATCTAATCAAAACAAGTTCTAAACATATTTTACTCTAACTTGGCTGCTGCACTGCATACTCAAATATGCTCTCTGAAAAGCCTGAGGCGGACATGAAAGAGACGATTCAAACAGAACACAGTTTTTGAGTCCAAATGTTATTAATAGACCCAAAAGATATTAAATATATATATTCTTCATGGTGCCTTTTTGACCTCAAACTTTTGCTGCCAGACTGCACGCAAACGTTTAAGGCAAAGCATTCAGCTGGTGTGTTACTCCTCACCTTGTGCTACAGGTGAGGAATATGCAGTATTCTCTCCTTTTGAAATCTCTAACTGGTAGTTACTCATCCTGGGAAACATAAATGTGTCCCCAAGTTATTCCTATGAGGAAGAAAAAAAACCCCATCTTGCTGTAAAAGCGACTGCTGAATGATTTTGCATTCATTCGTTTACAGTTAAGTCAAATCTAGTTTAGCAACTGACAGTCACTCTTCGTTTACAATGCAATGTTTTGGCCAGTTCTAACTCTAGCCATTCTTCAACACTGGGTTCTCAGCACAGAGTGAGAAGACCATATCAGCGGCAATAGATAATTCTTTATTATTTAAATATAGATGAATGAAAAATATAAAGTGGTTAAAGCTAAAGGATGAACTGCAGTCACCTGGAAATTAGCACAGCATGCCGTTAGTTTATTCAGAATGGTGCAAAAACAGGAAACGGCTAAATGTAACGAAATCCTGAGAAAAATTTACTGTTTGCAAAGAGGTGAAACTAAGTTTCATCTCTGCCTACCGTCTCTGAATACATAAAGTTGTGCTAATGTGTATTACATTCGAGTGCCAAATAACATTTTAATGGACTGCGCATTGTGTTTTTAGTTCACCAGTGAACTAAATTAGATTTCTCCCCTGGATGCTAATTTAACTTTGACAATTTACACAAGCGAGCAGCCAGCTGTTAAAAACAATCTTCAGTAAAAACATCCTGGCTTTGAAAATCCGACACTCTGGCTGCCAAGCTGCTAACATCCTGGAGGCTGTTTCAGTTTCTGTCAACTTTTCTGAGTCTATCCAAGATTTACAGCCTGAATCACAAGCTGCTGCTTACTGGTTCAACCTGTACAGTCACTGGTGCAAAACACAACATGTCTCAAATGTATGAATGTCGCGATAGAGTTTTGCATCAATAAATTAAACATTTATTTCATCTCAGAGTACATTAAGCACATATTGAGGTGTAATTTCACAACTGGTGACTGTATGATGTTTTTAAATTTTCATAATGGAAAGCATTTTAACTGCTTTGTTGCTGAAACAAATAAACTTTATTGATTGAAACTTTATAAATATACTTAAGTAAATATAATTGTAATATTTTAATGGTAACCTTTATTTTTATGCCAGAGTGACAAAAATAAAAAATATTAGTTCCAGAAGAAATAAAGAATGGAATATTCTTCTTGAATGTGAAATGATTACATTTAATCTACTTCCTCAATTCATTCATTCATTCATTCTAAGTTTTAAAAACCTGTTTGTTCTTAGTTCCATTTTTATGGTCGCTGTAAGTCTGTGACACGATATGATCCAAAATTTACTCTACTTGCTTTCCACAAAAGCAAACTACTGCAGAAAACAACTTCCAAAATTGCCTTTCTCGGACTAACACTGGCTTCTGAGCAAGATATTCATTTTCCAAGTAAAATAAGCTGCTATTTATCTCAGCTCTGCCCAGAATTCAAATATGCAGCTTCCTCTTCATTCCAAAATCAATTATGTATTTGTTTTCAGCTCGTGTGTGTTCTAAAGGGCGGTTAATAATGAAGAAATGTCTTTTGTTTAAATAGATGACGCTCTGTGTTCTCACAGTGTACTTGGGTTTATTGGTTTCCAGTGTAACAATACTGAGAAAAGAACGTCTGGAGTAAGAAGAAAGACCGGCTTTTTTGTTTTATTTTGTGTATAAAGGCTTCTAAGATAATTTTAATGTTTTTACTAATACAAACTACATCCTGATCATCTGCATGGTCCATAAAAATATAAATGGTTAACTGTAGACATTATGGTTGGTGCTTTATTTCTATATAAGCATATTCTAGTGATTCAGCGTATTTGGTCTGTTGAACTTAATTTAAGTCCCAGATGAACATGAAGTTGTAGTTGCAAATATTCCATCCTTTATGCAACATTGGGTTTGAAAAAAAATTAAAATCAAAGCTTCTCAGGTGTGTTTAATAAAGAAATTACATAACAGTTTAAATAGTTGTTTAAAATTTTTATTTGAACAATTTAATTTCAAAGTCAACGCTAGATTCTGCTGTAAATAATTACTTGAGCCTTCAAATTATTTGGTTTTCCTGAATAAAATTGCTCATGACAGCACAAATTTGCAAATTAGTCAGTCAATGGCTTCAATAGCTACATCAATCATACTTCAGATATGTGATGTCAATCGTAGAAATACGGCCAAATCAAGAAAATTGTCCAGAAAGTTCAAACAATAGGAAGGTCCTTGAATAAACAAAAGAAAATAAAGAATAGCAAATGGCCTGCAAGTTCCAGCCGGGAAATTTGGAAAAAGTTTATAAAGTAAAAACTACTTGTTTTTACTTTATATAATAATGGATACTGTTGGGTAGTGTGAACTGAATCTATGAAAGACACAGACTGGGACCTGACATCAACGGAGAGGCGACATTTCCTTATCAAACATCACATAAGCAGCTGTGTGCACAACACAAACAACCAGTTTTTAAATGAAATATTTTTCAAGAGTAAGAAAACCCACGAGCAGCAAAGAAATTGTAAAGGTTTCTTTGTGCAACCCATCCCAAAAAATATATATTATCTGTTAAGACACAAGTGACATCTTTTAGATTAAAACCAACATTAAAAGTAAGTTCACCACTCCCAAATAACCCACAAAATCCAACTCAATCACAAAAAATATCATTTGTAAGATAAACTTCAAGTCTATTTTTCCTTTTATTGGAGGAGGAAGAGAAATATCCCCCATCCGATGGGGGCTGCTGTGCTTTATCTAGCACCAGAAGGCTGGCAGATAAGATGGATTCAATCAGGTGTCAGGAAATGGAAAATGTCATGCAGTCTGAGAGGAAGCTGAAGCTCGAGTGTCATTGGACCTTTCAACAGGACAATGATTCCAAGTATATCTCAAAGTCCACCCAAGGCTTGGTCTGAAGAGGTTGTGCACTCGAGAGGCCTTCCTCACTTTAACTCCGTTGAAAATCTCTGCACTGATTTGAAAGAGGCAGCTGCACACCAAGGATATTAATGAACTGGAGACTTGTCCTCACAAAGAATGAGCAAAGGTTCCTCAGGAACGCTGCCAAAAGCTGCTGTCTGCCTCTGATTCACTGTCACAGAAGATCATAACAGCAAAAGGCACCTCTACTAAGCATGAAGCAGCTGATCATTTTACAAGCTGTAGTGGGCATTACAGCTGCCATTTTGTGTTCAAATTGGGGAAAAACACTTGCAATATTAGCTGAGTCAAACCAGATTATTTTTGGTTTGTTTGATGCAAACAGCATGAAACTGTGGGGGCTTAATAACTTTGGGGTCAGGTGTGTGTGTCGGTCCTTCTCTAGCACAAGTTTAATAACGTTTCCACTAAGAGAATCAAATATTTATTTCTAAACTGAATGCTGTTTCTACAGTAAAGTGGAGTCATAAAACTGGCATCAGCAGTGAAGCTGTTCTTTATCTGCCATCAGCTGAAAACACACGCTGATGAATGTGGCCTCCCACAGTGGAAAGACAAACATTAACAGATGAGATTCTTTTAACATGAAAATGACAACAACAAAAAAAAAATCCTTCTGAAATTAGAGTTTTAAAAGTTTTTTTCCCTGAAAAAGAAATGGAAAATACAGTTTTTAAGACGAAAACAATCCCCTAAACTTCTCTTTTCTGGTTAGTCATGCTCCAGGTTTTTCACCACAAGACTCATGATAAAGTTTTACGGTGTTAAAAATTGCTCAATAGCTGCATACGCACATTTTTTATACAAGTTTGCCTTTTAATCTGTACTAGTACATTTTTATTGGTTTCATAGACTTTTTTTTTATTATTTACTTCGGTCAGCAGTAAGCTAAGATTTCAATTTCTGAAATTTCTGCAGGAGTATTGCTGTCCTGCTGATATTTATCAAAGCATTAGAATGTCCAAAGCCTTGATAAATGTCTTATAGAACAAAAGAACCAGCTGAAATGTTCAAATTTGATGGTTAGAGATTTTTGAGTAAGAACATGCCCACATTTGAGGACAAAACATGAATAAATTACTTTGGAGTCAGTTTGATGTCTTGACAACCTGGTGTCACATCTTTGGATGTGCAGATTTCTCTGAATTTCATTTCATAAGATGCAGTTTGGGCTGATTGGATGTTAACAGGCAGCCATTTGGATGACAGCTGATTTTTCTTAAGTGATGTTTTTATTCAGCTCGACAGCTCGAATATAAACTTTAATGCTGTGAATTCAGCATTAAAGTGAACTGCTGACGTGCTAAGGAGGGAGCAAGAAAAGCCATGAGCAGCAGCTTTTGGGTTTTTTTAATATAATTATCCAACAGTTGTAGCACAACTTGAAGTGATAAAAAATGCAGGTGAAATATCGCACTTTCAATAGGCAACAAGTGTTAAACTCATTCTGAACTGAACGGAGCTACATTACACCTCTACAGTCAACCAGAGGATCCATTACTAAATCAATTACATCTAGAGTAATTTAACTCACTGATGTTTATCTAAACAACCAACATAAAACAAAACAATGGAAAAGTTTAAGCATTTGGGCCTTCGGAGGCATTTAGAAAATAGATATAGGCTAATAAGGAAACTGACACATTTTAAGACTTTAACAAATGTGATGTTGATTATGTTTAAAATATAGATATAAACAGGAAAACAGGCGTAAACGGAAAGGTCTAAAGTAATTTGATCAAAGTTGATCTGTTTCTTCTAGATTTCCCTCAGCTCTTTTTCTCGCTGCAATCTGTTTTGCATGCTGTCAGATTAGAGGGCGCTAATAGTATTAGTATCTCTGATTACCTATCCAAGAAGAGGAATGTCACTGCTGATAAAAAAAAATGTGTGTAAACCAAAGCAGCCTCACATCATAACTGTTTTGTGACAAGAAATGATTATTCGCGGTTGAAAGGAATCGCTCCAGGATGCGTTGGACATTATCACTTAGTTTATTCCACAGGAACCTTGTGGCAGAAAGTTGACTGACATTATCAACATCTTCCCACAAATAATCATTTTTGAATTAATTTTGTCCTGTTTTCTTTTTTTTTTTACACGTGTCACTTTGAAAAGGTCACAAGATTTCTGTGGCAACAGAAGCTGACAGTATTTTTAATTCATTCTGCATGTGATTCACAAATAATGCCAGTCAAAATTTTATTTTTTTTCCCATTTTGTTTCAAGCATTCTTCATGTGATTATCATTTTTTGCGAGTAAAAAAGGACGATATAACAGGACCGGACTTGCAGCATTTTTTTTCTCTCTCTCTCTAAGAGGAAAAGCTTCCAGTACTTACAGGTTTTAAAAGTAGCACTTGACAAAAGAAGGCTTTCTGATGTTCAGACCTGTTTTTCCGTAGAAGCAGTGGTTTCTGTTAGATAACGCTTGCTATTCAAAAACAACCCCCAAATTTGTTTACCAGTATGTCATCATCATTGAATATGGGAAGATCAAAGTCAGAGAAGCTTTCTACCTTAGGTAAAACTGTTGTTACATCACCATGTAAAGCTGTTATCTGTTAAAATAACTCTGCAGGTCATAACGGATGAAATCCCACAAATCCATAGGAAGCAGGAAGGCTTCACTATATTTTGCATAACTGCCGTAAAAATACAGAAAATAGCAGGTATTTTTTTAAGTTTTGTTTTCTTCATACAAACAAAATGTCATCTAAATTCTATTTTACAAGATAGACAATTTATGTCCAGTTATTTTAAAACCAATTCCCTTTATTTATTGAAGTACAATCCATGAGTCCAATTCAAATAACTCCATACAATCCAAATAGAGCAATGTAAAATGTCCATGCTATATTTATTGACAAAGGAACCATTGATTACATTTACATTCAGGGTAAAAATAGTTTCAGTGTGATTGGATGAAACATCGAAAGTCAATGATTTAGATATAGCGAAAGGTGGTTATTTTTCAGAATTCAAATAGCTCGACAGCAATGATTATACACAACTCTGGAGCATTAGAGTTCAGCAAAACATGAGCAGGTCACAATATCAATACTAAAAAGTATACAAGTTTTGATACAGCAGTAATATTTGTTCATGGTAGAGGGGGTTTTCTAATAAAAAGCATAATATTCGCAATCTCCACATAAAAATATCCTCTAAATATGTGTTAATTTAGCTACATATTCCATAGATTATGTCTGAATATCAAGTAATTTCCTAGCAAAAGAAGAAGACGGCAGTCCTCCAAAACATAGGAATATCTTACTGGTTCAGGGAGGAAGGAATCGTGTTTGATATGGCATTTCTAAATCACTAAGAAATAATTTATTTAATGCAGCTGCAGACTTTAAAAGAAAGTCATATGATTCACTAGAATGTATCAATCCTCGATTTAATTTCAAAATGCATCAGATCTTAACGTCTTCATATGTGTATAAAAATGTGTGGTATAACCAACATGTGCAATGATGGCTCCACATCCAGAATTAAATCCTGTTATTCAAAGGTAGGGTATTCATCGCCTTATTGTGTCATTTACTAATTTGGACTTTACAAGGAGTGAAGCTAATGTTATTTAAAGTAACAGATATATTTAATGTGCTTAATCTGAAAAAGAAAAACAGCTGTTGTAAATAATGGAATAGATAAAGAAAAAAATTAACTAAAAACCAACAGTCAAAAGAATGGTATTAAGTTTCTTAAGGAGATTTGACTTAATGCACTTTCAATATTTGGCTCGCTTGATGTTATTTAAATGGCAATAAGTTCTCTGCAGCATGCCTTGTATTATTTAAATAAAAAAACTGCTTGATTTTCAAAACAACATGAAAACCTTTCTTTCTGAACTGAAGCTCTAATGGCTTTGTCTCGAAAGATCAGGGATTTATTAAGTGAGTAAGCCATTAAAAATATTCCAATATCTACCATTAAATGAACACTGCAGGGTTTATTTCTTAGTTTTCCGTGAAACAGATGCATTCTACTGACAGGTGTTTTGAAAATATGAAAAGAGTCACTTGAACTGTTTCAGTAAATTAAACAAAAAGCTGTTATATATAAATAATATGTGGATATGTATGACATTAATATTCCTTAGTACAAAACAAATTGAGTTGTCATAAATTCCTCAGGAGCGAACAAAGGGAGCTTTTGTCCCTTCCAACCTTTTGGATCTGACAGTTCCTCCCTCAGTGAGAGCAAACCAGGTCAGCTCGCAACAATTGCCTGAAAATACAGCACAGCACTCAGACTCAACAAGACAGACTCCCTAATGGGCGACGAGATGGAGCAGCATCTCTGCAGATCTTTAAAGTCCAAGCCCCGGCAAGGAAATCGGGAGACATTTCCAATGAATGAGCACTTTTGTCGATGTGTTAGTCCAAGGAAAGGCCCAGGTAACTCTGCAACACGGATAATGGTTTCGCATACAACTTGGCTCAACGTGGAAGAAAATTGAAAGAGAATAAAAGGTGGAACTACACGCAAAGTCTGAATATTTTTTGTTTCCTTTATAAATAACAGAACCCAATTAACTTGACCTTTTACCACCTTTTAATGACACAAGGCAAACACTCTTCTGAAAATCCAGTTGATAGTTTTACCTTTAATACAAAAATGTTAGCAATTAACATTTTAGCTGCTCTTAGAGTGTAATCAAAGTTGAGAGGATCACTTTCTATTCACTGCTCGTTTGAAAGCAAAGGTCAGCAGCAATTTGGTGGTGTATTATATTCAGAGGTTGGAAGAGTGGACTAAAAATGATCTTAATTTGGATTAAGAGTGACATTGCTTTCAATATTATTTTTTTTATTCAAGCATAAAAAAAAATACTTGAGTACTTTTTGTTATTTGGTAAAGTAAAACTGCAACGCAAGTACAAAGTGCAAGATTCTAACATTTTATCAGAAAGACAAAAAAAAAAAATCAGTTATATAAAATCATTTCTGTTTTGTTCTTTTAAATAGTAAAATCAAACATAAGCAAAACAAAGATTACAGAATACATTCAGGGAAACAAATTACATTTGCAAATTAAGTTTTATTGAAAACCTAAAGTTTAAATAAAGGACCACTGCACTGAACCCTACTGAAAACCTCCTGGTCATTCCACCAAATATTGATTTCTGATCTCTTCCTGAGTTAAAACATTAGTGTGGTTGTTTCTAAATGAATTTGAACTTATTTTCTTTGTGTTATTTGAGGTCTGAAAGCACTGCATCTTTTTGTTATTTTGACCAGTTCTCATTTTCTGCAAATACTACATTTTTGCTTAGAATTAGGAGACATGTTGTCAGTAGTTCATAGAATAAAAGAACAATGCTCATTTTATTCAAACGTATACCTATAAAAGGTAAAATCACGGCTAAAGTATATAGTCACAAACAACTATATCTAGAAGTTTTTCTGGGTTCTTTGTTTCAAAATATAATCCAGATCAGAACGGAGTAAACTCCTATTATATTGCAATCTACCGTTTAGTTTATGCAACACAAAAACAATGGTGCCAGATTTTGAAATCAAGTCTGTGTTTAGGATTCAAAGGTCACTGTAGTGTGAACAGGGGGATCAAGACCAAAATTACATTTGGATTTTTCAGTGATTGCTTTTTAAACAACCCAAACAGAGTACTGAGCTTTTAGCAGCTTTGATTTGATTGAATGCTTAAAGTTAAAACAGGCACATTCTCGTTTTAATTATTCAACAACATGAGCTAGAATTAATTAAGGTATGAAAACATCATTTCAGTTCCGGGATGGGAATAAATGTGCTGTTGAGATTAGCATTTAAAGCCATCACAGGCCGAATAAATGATGGATGTACTCAAGTTTAAAATGCAAAACGTGTCTGAGTGAAAAATCAAAAGAGCAATGCTTTCTCTGATGTGTGAACATTTCCCAAATCTGACTTTTGGATGATAATTTACATACAATGTTTATAGCTTATTTTTCTTCATCATCAGCATCATTGTGATAATATATTCTCAACTACACCTGCTAACAAAGCTGAAACAGTAAAGTTTATCCTGGCAGCCTCCATCAATCCCTCTTCTATTGTGGGTAAACTTTTGCAGAGTCATGACAGAAGCTGGTACTTGCAGTCAGCGGTTAAAGATGTCATGAGGAGGACAAACACTGGACAAACAGCCAATCGATCACAGGGCAACACAAAGACACAAAGTGTATTTGCGTATTGCAAGGGGATCCAAAACTTATTGCAGGGGAATGCAATACTTTTGCAAGAGAACGCAAAAGAAAAATGTTTCTCTATGTACCCTAGAGGGCTCTGTAACTCTCAACCTTTCTACCATCTATTTTTATTTCAGATGTTCAACACTGTTGGAATATCCTGCTCACATCCAGCACACAGTTCAGTAGACTGGATGTTTCTTGGCCTGTAGTTTTGCTTTAATATGCCAATTTGGGACTGAATGTTTCAAACCCCCAAGGATACCAAGAGTTTTAGATGGCAAGTAACTCCTTCAGTCACGATTAGCTGGATATGTGTAATGGTTATTTATGATGCAATAAGTTGTGCTGTGCCTGTCAAGTTAGACTGAAGTTTGATTTACATAATTTGTACTTTTTTTTTCTTACTTTGGCAGCAGATGGTTCTCTTACTTTACTGGCGCTGATGGATGAAAGCAACACGGGCTTAACGTGAACAGCTGGCTGAATAACATGAAGCAGTTGTTGCTCATATTAAATTAGATTAAACCACAGAGGATATTCTGAGGGAAAAATTAACAAAACAGCAGGTTTTGCTGATAATCCAATGGGGATCACAACTGATTTGTGTTGAAACTATTTAATCTTTTGCTGAAATCAGATTTTTTTTTTCTCTTTTTTTGAGTGATCATTCACACTACTACTGAAATGCAACCGTAATCGGGCTTGTGTGTTAATGGTTTACAACAAAGCAACCCACATGTGCAGAATGAGGCATGAGCGTTTAGACCGCAGATGCTTTGGAAAGTAGCAGACATGCATCTCACTTATGGAAGTGGCACAAAACAGAGTTTTGGGAGTTAAAAGATCATAATTGTCAAAATACCAACCTATAAACTATAACTGAATAATGAACTGAAGCAACTGATGGTTGATCATCAGGATCAAGTGGAATGTATGTATGATGATTGCATTAGATAGTTAATTTCTTGTTTTGTAAAGTGCACTGAATTGATGCTGTATAAATAAATTGAATTGATTCACCATTCATTTCTGTTTTAGCTCATCTTCACATTCACAGATTGGATCATTTCAAAATGTAAAAGTCCATCCTATGCATTTTTTTTTTTATATACTGAAAGCTAATGAGCATGACCACAGGTGTCATGTAGAAAAAGATTTGCATTCCTACAAAAATATTGTTCACATTCTGGCAGTTGAGGTTGCCAAGGAGACCAGTCTAGTGGTCAGCAGGTTAAGCTATTGCTGGTCCGTCCAAGTTATTTCTCTCCTCATTCAGTGAGGATCTTGCAGCACAAGAGATGCAGACGAGTCTGCTAAGATATCTTACTCCTGACTGAGGTTTGTCAGCTCTTTAAAAGGTCTTGTGCTGGGCCAGCCCGGCTGTTGACCCCAGGCAGCGTCTGTAGTGCCACTCAAAGCGATGCAGCCTTCAGCTGTTGGGCGGCTTTGTAGAACAGAGATTTCTGTCATTTCTGACCAGCCTTTGAATTTTTTCATCTTTATTAAAGATGCTGCTATTAGTTAGTGCAGCTAAAATTTGATATAGATGTTGAACTAATTACTTTGCTGCATTTAGTTCTGAGTACATGTTATTTATTCAATACATTTGGATGAATAACAGGATAAATTGGTTGAAATTGGTCAAAAACCCTCAACTCTTAGGATGACACCATGTTTATTGCTGCTTTAGGCCTTATATTCAATTCTTCAGACAACTGAAGCAAAAAATCTACATTTTAATTGTTTTCTTTCATTGCATCTCACTGACAGCTTCAACTGTAAAAGGGTTAGGATGAGTGTTACTCTCCTTAAGTCAGCCAATTACAATGACTGTTTAACAATAATGCCAAGTAAGGTCAACCGATCTCTTTTTTACATTTCTTGAAAAGGAATCCAAATTTACTGTGTGTGCTGAAATTGCTTTTAACCTTTTCACTAATGCATTGTTGGCTGCCATAGTTGCTTGCTACTGTTTATTACTCTGATCACTCAAGCAAGATTTTCAAAAAGGCAAAATAAAAAAATGTATCTGATCTGTTTTAAAATGTATTTAAAGTGCTGTCAAAGTTTATGACATTTCTTTTTGGCCAGAAGTGGATTAAAAAGCCCTTAGATAGGAGTTTGAAAAGGTTCCCATTCCACAATCACTTGGGACAGCATCGGTAAGAGAACTGGGATGTGGCGGTGTTACTAAGCAGCAGGTGAGGGCAATAGGGTTGAGCAGGTGCAGCTATTGGAGTCATGCGTCTTAATAACAGAATCATTTTCCTGCAGCACAATAACAATCACACCACGATGAGAGACAAAGTGAGAAACTGTGTGATTAGAGAAAATCCTTCCCAGTAAATTATGTCATCCCTTAGAAAACTGTGTGTATTTAGTAAAACCTACCATTTATTGGAAAAATTAAAAAATTGGACATTTGCAATAAATTATACTAATACAAGCGTCTTTATTCAAATTTAGCTCCAACACAGTTTGAATGATTTAGAATAATTTAGAATTATTAAGAGCACACATTTGCTAAATGGGTTTTATGCATCTTAAAGATGAGGTTTCATCTGTTTTGTGTGTGCTTCAGATAGAAAATATTACAGAAATTTGTGGTATAAAAAAAAACACGATCATTTTCACTGATTCAAAAGTAAAAGCGATAATTTGAGAGTTCACAGACAGAACAAATATTGCCCAGGTAATATCTTAAAGTAAATGTTTTTATTTCAACACAAGTGCCTACAGTAGTATTCAATTATCTTATAAAATGTAACAGAGGCATTATTTTTAAAAACTCTTTTGCAACATTAAATGTTAACAAGCACAGTTAGAAATGTATTTTCTCAATCCACTTCTGAGAGATTGCTTGACTATGTATATTTAACATCCAAGTTTGTATGATATTTATGTGTGGGGAGTCTCTTTTCTGATATTTGCACCTCTGCGTTTTGCCGGCGCTGAATCCGCTCTCTTTTTTGGAAAGGAACAGTCTTTTTTCTAAGACTTCAGTTTCAAAAGTCTGAATTCATCACATAAAAGTGAAGCTCTTTGAAATATTTATTCTCATAAGACTAGTGGTGCAACTTCAGTCTACCCAAAGGATGAAGTAAGAAGTTTTCTTCACTTCAGTTCGGAGATGTTGGGAGCAAACTGAATCAATCAGATGATCACAAAAGTCCAAAAAGCAAGTATTATTTATTTGGAATACATAGACAAGGAAATAAATTAATCTAACAATAAAGCTACCTAAACCAAGCTGCAAATTGCTTTTTTTTCCCATCTATGAATGAGTAAAGAGTGGTACATGTGAACAAATTACACCATTGGTCAGCATAACACCCACCACAGCGGGCCGGGATGACTGCAGCTTCGTTCTCAGCAGAACTTGAGGCAACTGATGCTCTGGATTACTCATGGCCTGTAATTAACGTGAGGCATTCAGGGCCGCAAATGTTTCGTACTCTGAGAGCCCTACAAGCACCAACTTTGCAAATGAGTCAATTTGTCATCCCACAGAGCTTTAAGCAAGGCAGAAAACATTAGCAGCTATGCCATTATCATACTCGCTACTGTCTCCCTCATTACCTGGCCTTAGTAATGCTTTCTCTCATAAGATCTACATTTTAAAACACCACTGGGTAAATGCGTATTAGAAACAACGTATGTTCCCGAATGACGGAAAAGTACATTTAAATGTTAATATATAGCATTAAAGTAAGTTCGCAAAAATTAAACCTTTAACACCAGACAAAACAAAACATACTTAATATCAATTTCCCTCCAAGACGGCATGATATTCCAAATGCAAAAACAGACTGGAACTTAAGGTGATTTATCTTTCTTTTCCCGCAGTAAAAATGAGTCAGTTGGAAACTGTGAAAACAGACAAGGACAAGTGATTTAATGGATAGCCAATAATAGCGTGGCCCAATCAGGGAGTCATTTTCTTCCCTGTATTTTCAGTCATCAATCAGACTCTGAAGTAGCTAGCTTCTATCAAACGTTCAAGGTAATGCTGAAAGTGGTTGTTAAGAACTACTTGGTATGAGAGCCAATTTTCCTTCAGCCATCTAAAAATTTGACATTTTAACTGTATTTTTAAGCATGACGACAGCCGGAGATCATCGATGACGGCAGTCAGACTAGGGCGAGGAATATTTAAATCATGGACAGCTGTCCTTCAATGATGATGATCGTGACTTTTCCCTACATGTAGCTCAAAGACAATGTCATTGTTTTCCTTTATTGTTTGCTTTGGTTTAGAGTAGCGATTTTCAACCCTGGTCCTCATGATCCACAGTTGTTTATGTTTTAGATATTTCCCTGCACACCTGAATGAAATCGATGCACTATCTCCTCAGCAAGCCATTAAGTGCTGCAGAAACCTGGGAATGACTCTTTTATGCAAGTCAGGTGTGTGGAGGCATGGAAAGGGCTAAAGCATGCAGGACAGAGTCCTAAAGATCAGGATAAAAAAAACAACTGGTTTATAGTGACATGTCTGGCAAAGATGAGATTTGTAATGGAATATCTGACTTTTCTATTTTCAGAAATTTATTTTCAGATCTGTATCAATGGATCAATGCATAAAATCAAAGTTATTTAATAGAAATGCATCAGATCAAGGCAGAAATAAATGGTAAAGATTCCTATAAATAAGCTCACTAGAAGCTCATTACAAAATCGTGTTTAAATGTCAAGTTTGTGTATTTTGTTATTGTTTTTGTCTCATAAATAGTTCTCAGGTGTAACAGATAAAATTGAGAATCTGAAGCAATGCATAAAAGTCAACATCAATTACATTAGAGCTAAAAATAAGGAAAATCCCTTGAATATTTTGTTTAACAAGTCAAAGTAAAGCAATAAAGCAAACTTTGTTTACTGATATACTCTCTACTCTGACCCGAGGTGCAGTGAAAACCTTATTGCACATATTCCCTTACCTTCATGGTGGCAGAGGAAATAATCAAATATTACACTCACATAAACAGCACAAACTCGCCCTTGGATGTGGAACACAAGAGAACTCATACCATGGTTCACAAATCCACACAGACTGGATCTTTACCTTGGGTGCAATGTTCCAGCAAAGCTGAAAACACAATCTCAACTTGTATGACAGCTTCAGAATTATATCCTCTGGATAGGAGTGTGATGGCTGCCCCAAATCATTCATTTCTCCTTTGTTTTTTCTGGTAATATATTAATATATTACATTTAGAATAGGCTAGATACGCTTACACACAAAAATGAAGTATTTTGGTAGAAGCTGTAGAGCAGGCTCCATGCCCTCAGGCAGAAAAATCCTCAAACTCCATGTGTACGCTTAAGCCTCAAAATCCAAACTTGGTGCGACAAGAAGAACTTTCGATTTGTAGTTTTAGGAGAAGAAGTGTCACAGTTAGTCACATTTGGATTTCCTTCAGTGACAGTTTTGGGTGGGGGGGAAAGATGTTCATTCAAAATCTAAAACTATACTAAATACTAAAATACTAAAACTAATTCTCTATGCAGCATAAAATCTGTAGATACTGATTCTTAATTTTTGCCCTGAGCTGCTCTGATCATACGCTGCAAAGACATGACATGTGTTGTCACATAATGACCAGCTACACAGAAAATGTAGCTTATTAAAAAATGTATTTCCCCCCCCCCACCTACTCTTCAAAAACCAATCTGTAGCTAACATTTTCCTCCCACGGAGACATGCACATCATACTAAACGAACTTAAACCAGATTTTGTGTAGAAAAATAAGTTATTGAAAAAAACCACAAACTTGTAAAAACTTCAATCTACTCACTGCTGTTTATCTAAAACAACAAACTCCAAGAAACAAAGACAGCACCAATTCAAACCTACACATAGTTGATTAAAGGATTTACCAGGAAACAAACCCTGAACACAATCTGAATTAATCTGAATAAATACCCAACAACCATTGGGAGTTTCTGGGTTTCTCAGAAGCCAAAAGAAATTGGTTTTATGGATTTATTCAGAATTGTGAAGAGTAATAAAATTAATTCTCCAGGGACCGTCTCCATGATCAACCAACTTTCTCAGCACTAAAAAGCCTCCAGAGTAGAAAACATTGGACCGCCTCAAGATCCGAAACATAATTTTCTGTGGATAAGCAGACCCGGCACTTTCTGAATGTGACCATTCAGACATATACTGCTAATCCAAAGGGAGAGAAACTTTCTTCCTGTATTTATTTATTGATTATTTGCACGGGGTCAAGTCTTAAATATAAACAAATACTGAGCACTGACATTTATAGCCTTAGCTGGTCCCCATATGAGCTTTTATGGACATAAAAGTATTTAAAAGACAATAAAACAACAGCAAATCTGACCAATTGCTGTATTGAGCCATGTCTGCATCTATTCACATAATTTTAAGAAATGAGCAACGAACTCCTTCGTAAGTTGTTTGAAAAAAGTTTTTTTTTTAATGAGTTTTGTCTCTACTTTCCTAAAAGCTTTCACTTTTTAGGAAACTGACTAATTAGAGGCGTATTTGAGGTAGTAATGTAGACTAACAGATGAAGTCAGGGTTGACAGAGACTTAAATATTCTATGAATTGATAGTAGGAAAAAAAAGCCATTTTGTTACCGCAACACACATTTTGAGCCACAGCGAGCTCCATGGAAGAAGACCCATAAAAAAAAAAAAAAAAAAAGCTGGACTGAAATTCTCCAAAATTCATATAGACAAGCCCATGGGTTTGTGGGAGAGCATCTTTTACAATGTTCCAGAGAGTCACAGCAGCATAAAAGGAACAATATAAATACCATGAAACATGGCTCAGTTTTGTTGTTGGGTTGCTTTGTTGCATCTTGTGCAGAAAACCACCAATATTTCAAAGAAAGTTGTGCATCTTTGTTTATTAACGACTAATTTATCTGTGTTTCAAGACTTAACTTTTGCTATTTCTGCGGCGCACACTTCCATTCCCTGAGCTTTTCATACATCTTGCTGTAATGACGCCACCGATGCTGCAACAATGAGTGGCTCGATGCTTTTACTTTGCTTCCCATCAAGCCTTATCCATCGCCTTCTCTGCAGGGTTCGACATGTTTCCTAACAGCTTCACTCCACCGACATCCTGGCACCCGAAGGTGAAGCCGTGACGCGTTTATTGGAAATGGAAAGCGCATAAATCTTGAAGACATGGGTGTGCGGGGTGTACTGTTGGAATAAAAGGCCAATCTAATCATATCATTTAGTTTAAAGGCTTTCACATTTCACCTGAGACAAGATGGCAAAGGCTGCACTGTAAGATGAATTTGTTCTCCATCTGAACTCCAGTTCGAACATTCGGGATCGTCCCCTGTGGTTCTCATAATCTTCCAAAGAGAACACAAGCGATTGTCAGAGCGTATATATCTCAGCACACGGGGGGGGGGAAATGATATATGCTCTTAGGTAAGAAAAACTCCCACTGGGTCACTGCAGGACTTTGTAGTGAATGGCTGCTATTTCAAACTGCATCGGAACATTATATAGCTGATTGCTTTGTGTAGCTGCCCAGCTGGAACCGAACCACTGGTCCATCAGGACTGGAGCTTATAAACTCTCTGTGATCCCGTGAACTGTTTCTGACTTTCTCCCAGAAACACACAAATACCCCCAGACATCCAAATGTGCATTACAAGAGAAACTCTGCCTTTTTGTTGCCGGAAAACACATGAACTCTGCAAAAACTCTGGAAGTGAAGATTACTGAATTCAAAAAATATTTTTCCAGCTCCCTGTACCTAGAAGAACACCTTGCAACCTGAGGGGTGAATATTAATACTCCCCAAACCAAAACTCACTCACGTACTAGCAAGTTGTTGGTTGGATGTTGTTTTTAGAGGAACAATTTAGTTATTGCTTTGCACAGAGATAGACTCGGATAATTTTTGGACTCTTCTTATTGAATCAGCTTTCCTCCTTTTCTGTGTTCTAGATTCAATGCTGCAACCCAAAGCCTCCAGCAACTGATGCTTTAACATCGAGCCCGTTTTTCTTTAAAATGCGCCGTCTCCTGTTCTCTGAGGGAGTTAAGTTTTAACTGCTGCCAGAACAGAAACGCTTTCGGATAATACCGAGCTCTGTTTAGAGAAAGCTGTTTCGGTTACTGTAGTGATAAGTGAGAATTTAGGAGGCAGTTTGGCATTTCATCAGTTTCTGGAATAACACAAGGCGTAAATTTAGAGGAAGGACTAATCTAATTAAGGTGATTTGATTGTTCAGCGCACCGCACCAGGCCAACAGATCATTCATGCTTAGACACGGCTGAAAAGCAACTTCATTTCTTATGAAAATGAGATCTGAAACTATTTCACAGTTCTGGGTACAATAAGCAAAAGGGGAAAGGAATAAAAATTGGCTAGAAAATTGATCATTAGCCTCTGGAACAAAGGTGACATAATTTACACCATAATAGACAAAGAATTTTATACAGTCAAAGGATTAATTCATATGATTTATGAATTTCATTTGGATACACATGCAGTGGGTTGTTTTTTTTTTTGTTTTTTTTGGAAGCTATAAAGAACATTTCATGAGCAATTAGGATAAATATGATTTTTTTATCTTGGTATTTGAAAATTACAGTCCATTTTACAAATCATCAAATGTTTTACAAAGAGTGGGCAGTTCAAAAAAAGGACAGTAAAAAAAAACAACAAAGATATTTCTCTTTTTATCTCTCTCCCGATAGAAGAACCAGTTTTTTATTCTATCCAGCTTACATCCCTGTTAGCAGAAATCCCTGGAGAAAAACACTGAAGACAAAAACTGTGGATAACAAGAAACAAAAATTCAAATCAAACCACTAAATATCATCTTCCTTTGAGAAATTATACAGCATTATAACTTCTTTAGAAAGTGCCAGGAAATTACTAGAAATTAAATCACTTCAAGAAAAGGCTTGAGAATAGCTTCCAGAGTTCGTTTGCCGATCATCCTGAACGTGATTTTCTATCTTATTAACTGGGAATGCTTCTGAGTTTGAGTTAATTCAAAGACCTGAATGTTTTCTGGAGGGATTTAGTTGCACGCTGGGATATATTAACAACGTCTTTGAGTGTTGGATCTGCCTAACCCTGTGCAACACTGCAGAGCGAGTTCTCTCTATTAAACCTCTCATCTCTCCCAGGCATAACTGAAAGAAAGCCTGATTAAGAAAATACATCCTTCTCTAATTTTGCAAAGCAGCTATGTGAGCTATAAGCAGTCGCAAATCAGGATTGGAGCACAAGGAGGACAAATAAAACAACCCAAGACAATTGAGACCAAAGCAAGCCTCATCTACTGCCAGGGGTCAAAATAAATGTTTTCATTACTTTCTTCAGTAGATTATAATAAAGTCTTACAGGCTGCCCGATGTGTGTCACTATGCCCACATTTTTCCAGCCTACATTCTGTGCTGCTATTATACTTTCTTTTTTACAAGACATATTGATTAGTTTGACTTATTCCTGCTGGGACCCAAATCCCTTTTACATCAAAACTCTGCAATGAACTCCGCAGTTACAGAGTTCATACAATATTTGGTCAAGTGTTACTCATAAATACATTGTGTAACTTTAGACTTCTTTTCTGATGTAGTAGTAGGTGGACAAACACTGTATGTGTGGGTTTAATATGTATTTTTTTTTTTTTCTAAAAAAAAAAAAAAATGTTACAATTCTCACTGTGAGCACAAGAAGACATACAGAAAGATTAAAAAAAAGATTTAAATAAATTTTTTAAAAAATGTTCTGAACCACACAGTAAAGGAAAGCTGTGGTTGTGGAGGAGGGAATGTTCTAACTTTGTAAAATATCAAGCTCTCTGCAATAACCAGCAGCTTCTGCCTCTGCTTGTTTTACTATTGTGAGGGCCGTCACCTCTAGTTTTCTGTTTTCTGTTTGCAAACAGATGCTTCGATGCATCAATCGTTTGTCTCCAGCATCCTCAAGACATAGCAGATCAGAATGTGTAATTAAAGAAAAAAGATATGTTAAAATTCAGTTTCTTGAGGTTTCACTTATTATTTATTGTGACTCCATCTTGATTATTTTATCTTCTAATGTCAGCAATGCTAGCTTTTTCACTCAATTAGCACAAATGTTGTGCACTTGTTGCCGTATTATCGTTTGATGACGGTTCTTGTAGCAAAAATAATCTTGAAATGGGAAATGGATGACAGTTGCAATCGTCCAAAATACATTCATGGTTAAGTTTTTTTTTTATTATTACTATTAGTAGAATTTATGCTATAACCAAAAGAAAGGTATCTACAATAATGATATGATATACATTTAAATCTCCAAATTAAATCTTAAGCTCTTCTTTAGGGCCAAGGATTTGTTTAATTGGAAGCAAACTGAAAATAATGAGATGGCAAATGATTATAGCTAATTAAGATGCTTATTACTAATGTAAATATATCAATTTTGTATTCATGCTTGCAGTTGTTAATATAACGATTCACCTTTTTCATGTTTTAGTTCTTAAGAAGATGATCATAAGTCTGTAGTAAATGAAATTTCAAAATGTAACGCTGAGCTTAATTTCAAACAGTTGTCTTTTCTTTTCATATTTATCTGGCAAACTTGTTCCAAATGTAAGAAGATAATTTCTTAGTGTTTCATAAGTCAGTATATTTTGAACCCTAATAAATATTATCACCATGTGTACATATGCAGATGCTCTGTACATATCCAGATTCTGCAAGAAGCTGCTTAGTTAATCACAAATACTGCAGCCTTAGTTTATACCTATGTTTGGTTCTCTGTTCTCCACCGGTGCATCACCGATATGTGGATTTTGTCGCTTTCTGTGCTCCCTGCCAGATTTTCCCTCATTACACCGTCTTTCATTTCTTTCTCTTTCAGGCCAACAACTTTATGACCTTTACATTCTCTGCAACCTATTTGTTACTTCTTGTTGGATTTCTTCCAATGCAACAGTTTTGGCTGTAATTTCTCTTAGTTGGTATAAAAGTTTGCCTTCATTTCAAAGTATGCTTCCAAAAACTAAAATCCTCCTTTGAACTGTCTTTAAAAAGTTGAACAAATAAACATTTTTACAAAATCTGTTGATTTCTGGTTTACTTGACGTGAAAATTTACTTCAAGAACATGACTAAAGTTTTCACTGAGTAAGTGAGTGCAGCAAATTGCTCACAGCGTGACCACAACCCTGCTGCCCCTAAGCTCCCACTGCAGGTCCAACAAATATAAGATCCAGAAAGTAAACAAAGTCAATTCTGATACATGCAACTTTTAATCAAAGAAGCATAGAATGTATTAGTAAAATAACTTATTTTGAGCAGTTGACAGGCAGAAAGGTGAGTAAGACATTTTTAAAAATATGGTCGACCGAACGAAGCAGATTCAGTCAAATATTCAGTCATTTTCATACAGTAATTGTTCCAACTTTTTGCTCCTCTTTGGTCTGAACTATAGAGCTGCTCATAATGTTTATAGACTTTACACTGATCTAGCTTCCTCATACTTTCAATATGTGTATAAGAAATGTTAAGACATTTATTTCTACAACTTAAATATATATTTGAGGAATATAAGCAGCATATAATAAGTTCCAATATAAGGGAAGGTGCATGCAAAATGCACTAGCATGTGTTGTTGCCAGCTCACACTCTACAGTGTAGTTTAATGACTGCGCTATAATATTAATATGGTTTACATAAGTCAGTTTATCTGCAGCATTACTGGATTTTCGTTTACATTTGCAGATTTATCTGTTGTGACTAACTCTCCAGTGGTTGGATCCTTCAGAGAAAATGCACATTGTCAGGCTGAGGCGCCGGTTCAGCCGCTCATT
The DNA here is from genome assembly GCA_010277075.1 of Poeciliopsis retropinna. NCBI lineage: Eukaryota > Metazoa > Chordata > Actinopteri > Cyprinodontiformes > Poeciliidae > Poeciliopsis > Poeciliopsis retropinna. The sequence continues at coordinate 4,662,748 of VMRM01000035.1, read as the reverse complement.
GTCATCATAATTAGCTGAGACTTTGACTGTGAACAGAAACTGATTAGACTAAGCAGCACTGCCTTGAATTCGGTTTAGGGTTTTGTGCAAATTAGCATCCTTGAAACTCTGAGCCTGGGACACAGGAATTTTCACAGGGAGAAGAGGCGTTCTGCTTCGGTTGCGGTGTGAAAGAGTTCTCTTGAAGACACTTAAAGCTACTTTTAGATTCTGTTTGTTCAAAAAGAGTAAAGTTGAAAACATTCCCCCAGTTAGGCAGAAGTCAACTACAGGCCAGCTTCTGGGGCAAATTAAGTATTCTCGGAGGGTTTCGGTTGTGCATTATGCAAACTGTAGAATATCTGTAATCACATTAGAAATTTGTGCCACCTCATGATTTCTTAGCGCAAAACATCATAAGCAGCTGGCCAAACAAATGCCTCGATCCTGAAACAGTCCTTACTCACCAGCTGCCAGTAAATAATTGACAAAACTGCCTCACAAAGCGAATGTACAAACAGCATTGATTAGATTTCCCCTGCTTTGCAACAGCAAGGGTTTGTGACTAATCCCAGATACCTGCCTGGTTGAAACAAAATGTTTCCTGTTGCGTTGGCGCTTGCTGTGTCAGGTCCTGTTACATCTGAAGCTGTGTTTTAAACCACATGTTATACAACCGCGCGACATGACAACTGCCGTCAGGGCAGATTTCGGGAGTCTAACCTCAACGGGGTGATGTCTGCAAACACAGGGGCCTTGCTGTCAACTGTCAGGCGTAAACGGGCAGCCATGTGCGCTGACAGGTTCATACGCAATGACATGTAGAAAGCTGCTTGTACTCCTCCTAACATCATGCACACAACATCCGACTTTGAACCAAACTCACCCCTAAGCAGTGACAATGAGGAGCATCACAGGGGAGGGCTGACAAAAGCAAATGTTTACACTCTGTCTCCTGAATAAAGAGCTGCTTCATCTGATGAAACTCCGAGACATAAACTAAAACCCATAAACGCACACCCAACGCCAGGAGTAACGTGCCTCAAAGCTCCTGCAGCTGCAGATTCTCTCCTAACTATGGCATACCATCTAGTGGAGGAGTGAGGAAGAGCAGCCGGAAAAGCAAAGATGTGATCAGACGTCATCCACCGGAAACAAAATACAGATGTCAAATTGTCTCGAAAAGGTTTCTAATCACAATCTTCCCACGTGATTGAAAAGGTAAAACAGGAAAAAATAGGACTGATGAAAAACCTGCCCACAGTCCAACAAATTACTGAAGGAAAATCTCAAGGGAGTTTTGATTGAGAGTTGTACCGACCGTGATAAACACAAAGCAATTAAGTGACTGAACTCTGGAGTAACATCAAAACCTGAGCAGAAAATCTAAAAGGGACTGTGTGAGGCAGTCTGAGTGATTTCAAGTTGATTATCAATTCAAACACCACCAGGTGGAGCAGTTAAATATACAGAGAGCCTAAAGTGTGTAAAGTCTGAGCAGTGTGTGAGAAAATATTCAAGTTTTTATATCACATAAAGGTTGTCTAGAATAAAAACATTTTAAATATGGTAGAAATATTGTATGATTTTCTCTAAAAACAGGGGGGGGGAAGAAAAAAGTTAAAAGCAAAGCAGCAGGAAACATCAATCCCTCTCCACAGACTCAATTAGACAGTGGCTCTTCCCATTCCCTCTCACATTTTTCACTTTTGTATCAATGGTACCATTTTATTTGTACATCAAACGGCGGATCACATTCTTTCAGAAAATCCTTCGTTTTTGCAGTAGGACCAATTTAAAACGGCTGCCTTGCACTTAGACCACACACGGTTGTCAATAAAAGTCGGAAGGAGCAAGGTTTTTATCGGGTTGGAATGTTTTTCATTTTTCTGTGAATTTATTGCTAAACCATGTCAAATCCAACCCATTTTCTCACCACATGACCATTATTTTTCCCCATTTGAGTCTAAATCCAGCTTTGATACACTGACGCCTGAATGGAGTGCCTCTTTAATTTGGTCTTGCATTGCTTAGAGCTCAGGGCACAAATCAGGGTAGTCCATTAAAATCTGGCAGGTTAAACTCGTGCCAGACCTCTGCTGTGAGTGGAAACCTCTGCTGGAGAAAGAGCTTTCCACACACAGGTCCACAGCCAGAGGAGGCCGACTGTGAGTAATACTTTAACAGAGAGCACTTACCTGAGAGCCAGTGGGAAGGTAGAAGAGCCCCAAGGAAATCCATAATCAGAAGAAGGCGACAGAAAAGGCGAGCCAACAGGAAGAAGGTCAGGAAGGACGGTACGCCGCATGACAAAGAGACAGAAAAAAGGAATAGAAAAACAAAAGGATTAATATGGTTGCATGAAAACATTCAATTATATGCAACAATTTTTAACACATCTACTTATATTTAAAGGTAAGAACAAACTACATGCAGTGCAAAGTCAAAACTCTTACAAAAATGTATCTGTATGTTATTAACTCATTTAGAAAAGGTTTATTTTTTAATTTGCCTTTATAAAGTGAGGAGGATGAATTCATTTTCAAAGAAAGCATTCACTGTTTCCACGCTTATTGCTGCAGCTATAAAATAAATGTACAGCTTTTGTGATTTGTGCCATATGTTAATCTCAATGTCAAAGTGAATGTTATTTATCATTTTAAACCAACAAAGTTTACCAAAGTACTTCACAATAAAAAGCAGCAAAAGTAAAAATAAAAAAGTACTTCAACTAAAAGAGATAAAATGGATAAAATGAAATGAAAAAAACAGCTAAAACAAGTAGACAACACACCATAAAGGATCTAATGGGAGGCAACCTTTACGTCCATTAAAAACCAGCATAAAAAGTGAGCATTCAGGATTAAAAACACTGTAGAGACTGCAGAACAAATATCGAGTGGCAGATTGTTCTACATTCTAGGAGGTGGCGCTGCAAAACCCCAATCGGATCAGTTCTTCAATTTCAGCCCAGGTTACGCTGAAAGTCCCTGGATGGATGATCTCAGAGCTCTCCACTGGTGATACGACTCGGGCAGTTTGGTTGAATAAACGGTTGTACTAAAAGGACAGATGTCTGGAAAAGGACAGCCAGTGGAAATCAGGTAAAATGGGAAGGATGTTATTATACCTTCTGGTACTTAGTAACAAATACGCTGCAGCATTTTGATCCAACTGCAACTGATCAACTAAAGACTGTCTAACGCCAATAGAGAGACAATTTTGGTAATCCAGGCTTGAGTCTATTAATATTTTTGTTCAAAATTCTTAACTGAATAAATTATTTTCAATCACATTCTGACATACCTGACAACAAAAAAGTGTTCGACTCATTTCACTTGCTTCTCTGATTTGGACTGATGATAAGGGAGGTTTAAGAAACAAAAAGCTCACCGTTAGGGAAGCACCGCGAACAGCTGCCTCTTAAGGGACGGGTGTTCAAAGTGTGGCCCGTGGGCCATTTGCGACCCTTGAAGTAGCTTTGTGTGGTCCCTGGTGTAAATGGTACGCCAGCAGACTATGTTTTTTTTTTCTTTGTATGTGATTTCTATTGACAAATTTGTCTCATAAATAGTATAAAACAAGTTTTTATTTTATTTGCCGTGTTTATTTATTTACTTATTTTGCTTACATTTTAATGCCATAGTAAATAGCGGCATAAATCTCCAACAACTTTCTTTTTACTCAAAAACAGACTTGGTCACGTCCAATAATAAAAATGGATTAAATCCAGTTAAAGGGTTTTAAAGACAGTTCTCATTTTTGTTACTAATAATAATATCTTGACCAAGAAGTTAGGAAAATGTTCAACTTTTTTTGGACCATTTAACAAAAACCTTACAAATTAATTTGTTGCTGAGCGAGGAAAGAATTCACAATAAAATCACTTAGCACTTTTGATAGTGAAAGAGAAAATGTGGCCGCTGAATGCCTCTAACTTGCCATTTTTAGTCAGATGAATGCAAGACTTAGTTTTTCAGTGGTAGATATGTTTCTTCCCCAAAAATCAATGGGGGAGGAACAGCTTGTTAGAGAGCATGACATCAGGAGGCCCTTAAAATAGCCTTGGCCAGAAAACTAAAAATATGTCATCATTATAGGGTCTTTCAACATGATATTGATCCAATACGTATTTCTAAATGGAGAATTGCTATTCTGTTTGCAAAAGAGGCATGTTCAAAAGTAAAAAGAGTGTGGTACTTTTCTCAATGGGTGTTTCTCTGGGAGTCTTTGATTAAATATTAAAGTGAAAAATGTTGATGGAAATAGTAAATGCCTAACAAATTGCCACTAATGCACAAACTATAACCTCTCATCTACGTTCAAATCTCTACTCTCTGTCTGTTGGGCATGATTTAATAAGATTATTAGGTTTTGTTGTTCCCAAGGTAACACTTGCCTCTTCACTTCTTGTGTGCCAAGGGACTGCAGTATTTGGCACAGCAGTCAGAACTGGCTTAGTGGCAGCCATAGAGGATATGGACCAGCAGAAAACAATGCAGAGTTCTACCATTCAGCCAAACTTTTCTTGGTGAAAACTGGAAGAGTTATTCTGAATAACGTCTTGGGCACGAATGGGAATTTGTTCACAAATTCAGTGCATTTAAGTTTGTCGGCCAAAGCAAATGACAGATGATCAACACAAAAATCTCTCTTTTGATTGCAAGAATCTCACAGCAGCTCCGCTGAGAAGAAGAGTGATTACAGATGAAAAGGACTGGCTCTCCTTGTCTCTTTAATTGCCTCCCAAACTTTAATAGGAACCATTTATCACTGGCTGCAGCCAGGAGACAGTCTGTGGAAACTCTCTCGCCTCAGAGGAAAAGACGGTTTAATACTTTGGAAGGACAAGATCTACTGTTTAAATCTTCTTCCAAAACCACACACCCCCCCTTGACACACACAAAAGTCTGACAAGATTGGTGTCACACACTGAGACCGACTATGTTTCAACATTTTCCTTCAGATAATAAAAAGATATGATAGAAGTAAAAAAGAAAAAGTGACACAACAGTCACTTCCAATATTTTACCAGAAGTCGTTCTCAAGTTTTGTTGGAACTGGAGACAGACTGAATATCAATCTGTCTCCAGATTGATATTATTTGAAGACAGATGATATCAGACAGATAATTCCCAACATTTCATCAAATGTTGGGAATATGTCCAACGCCGTTTAACTGCATCTGCAAGAATATTTAAAATCATCAAAAATCTGACTTTAATTCAAACGGCTCTTAATTCTTTAAAATATGCAGACAGGCTGACAAAGTTACATGTTTGATTCACTTTTATGACTTTTGCAACAAACCACTTGTGTGCCCTAAATAAACTTGGGAAAGCTAAACACTAAAAAGCAAGAAGTCTTTTAAATTCTGTCACAATTTCTATCTGAACTTACATAAAAAGTTGGCGGGGTTCTCTTTTGTCAGTTTAGAGTCCTTAAAAGCTTCATAAATTAAACCAAATAATTTAAGACTGAGACTTTATCAAAGCCTTTTTTTTTGGTTCATTCCATTAATTAGATGGAAGTGGAAAGAATTTGACTTTTGGTTCTCCAGTGTTCACACCATACAGAGAAAGTATAAATATATAACACTGTAGATTGGATAAAGCAAAGATAAAGGAACGCTATGTACATAGTGCATTTGCAGCCATTTTTGTGAGGAGAAAACTAGCAATACATGGCAAAAGTTTGTCATTTAAACTCAGTTTGTCAAACTTTCCCTCCAAACAGCAAGACTTTCTCATAATCTGTGAAAAACAATTTTCATCAACATAAATTTTCAGCCCACACTGGTGACTTTTTCCACCCATTTTCAGTTCATTACTTCAAATTGATTAATAATCTGAGCTACAGAAGACGAACAAGTTGGTCCTTCAGAGGTTGACACGACATATAATTATAATTTCAAGTTTCAACAATCAAAGTCATGTTGGCAAACAAGAACAGAGCAGATGTTCAGAAAACGTCAGAAAAGTCTATAAAAGATAATAAACATGTTGACAGAATAATTCCCTTAATCAATGCAGTGGCATCTGAATTCAAGGTTAAGCTTCATCATTGGATAATTATCTGCACATACCAATGTAAGAACAGCCACCATCAGCCCCAAAAAGCCATTTATTCTTAATGAAACATTTTGCTGAACAAATAAACCGAAACCCCTGGGCTTATCTCATTAGCGTCACTCGTTCACAGTGAATCACACAAGAATCCACTTTGAGTGTGTGATGCCACCTTTTTTGTGGGATTACCAATCCCTCTGAGGGTTCGTCTTTGTCACTGGCTTGGGCTCCACATTGATCTTGAGAGAACAGGAACTAAAGTTGTGCTTGAAGTTGTGTCACCAGAGCGAGTCAATTCCCATTTAACGTCACCTGAATTGAACAAATCCCCTCGGATGGACCCGGACCATCGAGGTGAGTAAGACTCCATGTGCAAAATGAAACCTGCTTGTCACAACATGCTGAGCAATGAGGCCCTAACAGGCAACCAAAAGCAGAACAAAGAACGGGCAGCTGTGTGAAAACTTCAATTAACTGAACACAGAGCGTATCAGTGTAACCAAATAAAGTACTCTCTACTTCTATTAGAAAACTGACAGAATGCAGTCAGCTTCAGAAGGTCCACCAGTTTCTTGCCTTTAAATGCAACCAGAAATATTCTGCAAAGCAAATCTGCAGTCTGCTCTTCAGCTAAAGTCCTTACTTTTATGGCAATTTAAAATAGTGTTATTCAGTAGTTTTGAGGACAGGAATTGTATTTTATTAAAATTCAGAACTGTATGACTGTAGAGTGGCTGCACAATAAATTAACTGGCACGTTCTGCGAGAAGCATGACTGCTGAAGAAGTTTACAAGATGATAAATTATAGAAATGTACCTTAAGTTATTCAACACCAAATACACTTGTGTTTATAACAAACAAATTACATAAGATCAGTTTAAAAAGTTGAATAAAGCAAAAAATTTTCACTGAATCCAGCCTCAAATATCCAATATTCAATAACTCCTACAGTCTTAGATATATTCAACCTCTAGAAAAGATTTTCCCCTCAAAGCACAATTTGCAAGTCAGATTTGGACGCAGGCACACACTGCACAGATAAAAACAATGTTCCACTTGCATGTTCAAAATATGGTCAAGTCAGAATTGTGCAAAAATAGTTTAGAAAAGAGGTTTTTGCTTTGCAGAAACAAGGAAAGGACACAAAAAGTGTGCAATCATCTTCAGCATTCCTGTAAATCCATCAATGCGTGGTGGATTTAGGCACGTATTCTTGCTGGAGGAGAATAGAGCAGCCATCACGGCTCCCTGAATTGAGCATTTATTTTTTAACTGCAAGATTTTAAAAAGGCAGTTGCAACATGCAAACTCAAACACATTAATGAACTGGAGGCCTTTGCCTACGAGGAGGGGGTTGGATTTCTTGGGAATGTTGCCAGAAGCTGATATCTCTCTATGAATCAGGTTTGCAGTGCTTTTTTTTTTTTTTTTTAGAAAAAAAAATCAAGCTTTCCCATGTATAAAGGAGATGAAGGGTTTGAGAGAGCAGTAATCATTAAAATTGAGCTATTTCATTTGTTCTTTGATTTCTTTTTTTAAACAGCTGTTTATAAAAAAAAAAAACAGCTACCAAGAAAGCTACTGCAAATTAGCTTTCTAGGTCATTTTAGTTCCAGTTTCAACTTCCCTGCACCCAGCTTCATTTTTTCATCATCATTGCTTTCTTCATCTGTGTCATAAACATCATGCAAGATGTATATATTAAATTTTGTTTTATAAAAGGAATTGTGAGCGTTTTGAAAACATAGATTCATTTCTTAGCAACACGTTTCTTGTTCTCTTTTTAGAAGATGAAATTGCTTCTCTTTATGTCGACAGTGTTTTGTCACTTGGTTTGGACTCTTGGCTCTGCCTGAATGAGAAAAACGACGTGGAACGTGAATGATAAGCAGACAGCGTGATTTGTTTGGCTATGAGTAGTGATGGAAATGATTACAATTCAAATGAGTGCCTTCGGGACTTTGCTTCTTCCAACACACAGACAAAGCGTCGTCTACATTATAACACCCTGTACAAATGTCAAGATGATGAAAAAAAAATCTGAGCCGAGGTTTTCTGCTTTGTGGAGCATAGCTGCAATCAATCTGACTTGCATCAAAATAGAACATCCCTTTGGCAAACACAGCTGCCGCCCCTCTCCTCCCACCAGCCCATATGTGTGCAGCAACAGATCCATTATACTTTGCTGGCCGTGTTTTGCTTTAATTGAAAGTTCCCTTTTTAGAGAAAAAAAACCTCTGAGCATAAATACTAACTAATGTGTCAAAAACAGATGGCATGGTCTGCAAACGTGATTCTCAATAAACTCCACCAAGTGCTATCAAACGGCATGATTATGCATGAAATACGAATGATATAAAAATTTAGGCCAATATCAATATCTCATATCAATAGAGGTAATAACCACACTAATACAAACTAACCAAACCTTTTGCCTTCCCATCTGGAAACACAGACATACAGCAGCAAGATGGGAATATTGGTTATTACTATCAGCCCAGTTTTACTTATTGGAATGATACCAATGTGTTAAAGATGTCGAACATCTTAAAGCCAATATATTGTGCATTCCTACAGAAAACATATAATTCCGCATCAATCTTATTAATCACCTTAATTTGATTTGGGAAAATTGACCACTGATCTTTTGAGTTAAGAAAAGTTTCTCTGAAAATACTATTTCTCTCCTGTTTGTTATTCAGCAGTCTTTCCTAATGTATTTCACTGGGAATTAAAGAGTTTAATCCTTTAAAGGAAAAGCTTTATGTTGACCTGACTGAAAGAAATTTGCTGAGTGAAACAATTTTTTGCCATTTTTATTTCAAGTCACTCAAGTGGCTTCCCCAAAGACATCAAAGTCCTTCAGATGTCCTTTCAACATCTTGTTCTGTTCACTGAGAGGACTTAGAGACTTTCTTAGTGATTATCTCAGACAAAGTGTGGAAAAAGTTCATCGTTTAATATATGTTGGAAATTGGGATCTGAGTCTGGGTCCTCTTAAAAAGGCTACAAAATAAATTAAATCAATATTATTTTACAACATTTGGCTTTCTTCAAATTTTAATTGGGTGTATGAAAAGCTTTCGGTCTAAAATATGCACAACACTGGCCCCTCAGGATGGACTTTAGACACCACTGCAAAGACGCTTCAGATGTTTAACCCGTTTCATACCAAATTTTTTTCTGAAAAATAAGTGCATGCATTTCAATCCTTGAACCTCCCTAACATATGATATTTATGAATGATTACATTTTATGTTGGTTATGTTAGTGAAAATACCATTTTTATACTCTGCAACAATTGTTGAGAGTAAGAATCTGCATAGTCTAAACTACACAAATCTGGCCTATTTATACATATAAAAAAATAAGAAAAATCATGACATGCATGATATAACACAGAATGGTACCAGTGTGTTCAGAAATACTTTAGAAACATAAAAATTCAATGCCACATCCTGCAGATGTCATTGCCTCAAAGTGCCAAGAGACCTTTGACCCCATTTGATCATTTCACCAATGAGGCAAAATCAGATGAAAATGTTAATATGAACAAATCTGCATCTGAGAGGACATCGCCCCTGTTCCTCCAGACCAAGCACAAGACCGTTGCCTTGTCCTGAACTAGTTTCAGGCATGGCGTCATATTGTAGTGGTCATTCAGGGCATAGACCACACTGTGTGGAAAGGGTCGGCTTTTGGGGCGGTGAAATAGAGGAGGGTTTCAACTGTGGCAGTGATGTAGGAGACATCATTTTAAGGTTCGTTCAGGTCTAGAAGATCTAAAACATCTTAAAGTTTTAAGCTGTGTGAGAACAGCAGGGCATATAACAAACAGCAAAGCTATGGACACGTAGCATAGTGCTATCTATGTATTATGCTAGCAGCAACAACTGTTGCCATGCTTACATGAATGGATACGATTCTCTTTATATATCAGTAGAAGACACTTGAAAGAACATATGTACAAAATGTTTTATTTATACTTTTTTATTAAAGTATTTTACTGACTTCCTCTTGTACAAGTTTGTGACACATTTACCTCCAGCGTCACAGGCAGGAAGTAAAGAGGTCTGGTCATGTGACCTTTCACACTCGATGCATGAAATTGATAGTGCTTAGAGAAGACACCGTATTTGATTTAAAAAAAACTTCAATTAGCTGCTAAAAGTCAAAACAGTTGTTGTTGCCACGGTACATTATGGCCTAGTTAGAACGAAATCATGTATTCTGGTTTTAGTATAACATATTCAAGATATTCCAGGCGTTGATGAATTACAGTTGATACTTTATGCGCCACTAGAAAGTGGTCGACTCATTACACAGTGACTCAGCGGGGAATACAAACACAGCAAAGATTAATTATCACAATCACACGTAAGAATAATGTGCAGAAACGTTGTACACTCCATAGCAACTTAAACACTGAAACTTTCTTTATAAGGGTTGACAGATTATTGTGATAAATTGCTCAATGGGCAGTGCATGAGTAAAAATGGATTCCAGTCAAACAAAATCTGGTTAACCCAAAATGATTTAGTAGCGGGAGAAAGGAAGTTCCTTCAGAGACAGAGGAGAGACGTAAAGGACGCATTTTTATTTAATAGATGGACATAAATGTTCCAAAAAAGATCTTTAACATTTAAGCTCTCTGTCTGTACCCTGCAAAGACAAAATCTTACCAAGTCTAATTTCTAGTGCGAATAGCTTAGTACACTTGAAATGAGACGAAATTAATTTAAAAGTAGCTTTGTCGCTAGAGATAGAGGCTTGTTTTTAGTAAATAATTCCTTAATTTTGATTTAGTACTTGTCCTTTTGACAGATTATTTCACGTATAACAAGGCATTTTCCCATGTAATAAGTTAATTTATCTCCCAATGGAGCAAGAACTTCTTCATCAATATTAAGAAATTACTTACTCAAGACAAATGTGAATTTTTTGTTGCGTGTCAGTGCTTTCTAGTTGGATGCAATGCTTCTATTTACGAAGGCAACAAAACATTTTTTCAGCCTGAAATATGGTGAACTCAAACTGAAAAATCTCACCCAGTCGACCCATTCAGGGGGGATTTTGAGAGACAACTCTCACCTCTGGATGCAGACATACATGCAGATGCAAGCTCCCAGCAATGTGAAACATCTTTAATCTGTTCCCACATCCTCTGAGGACCGCTGTGTCAGCACAGGAGGGGGTGAGGAGCAGGATTACAGCCCAGAGCCTCTCAATTTATTAGAGCCCTGCTGACTCCTGACGCTTGACTCCAGTATTCCAGTTCACCCTCATGTAAATAAGCTCCAAATCAGAGAAGACGCAGAGTCGGCCTCTGGTGATGCACGACCCTAAAATGCAAAAGCGATGAAGAGTGTGTAATGCATAGCGATGGTGTGATAAGAGATGAGCACTAGGGGGAACCTTGGAAAATGAGATAAGAGGAATGGCTAACAAGATCTGTTAGTTTTAGATTTGTTTATGTTGCTGCTGCTAACAGATGCTGCTTTACCTTCTCAAAAGAGGCCATTAAGGCCCAGATGATTTTAAGGCCAGTGGTATGTTGAAGTTGTGCTTTATGGCTCACTTTAGAGCCGTTATGTGCTTTAGTAATTTTCAACCATGTTTACCCTCTTATACTCGGTGGAGAGAAAGCTGTTTCAGGAGCAAAAACACCTTGAGCTGTTTGTGTGAATAACGGTGTTTGCTACTCTGAGCCAAGGCCCATCAGTCTCAGAGAAGTCAGTCCGAGAGCTCTCGTTAATCCTGAATTTCTCCTTCCCAAACAGCTCCATGTTTATTTCAATAAGTACAGAATATGATGAAAACGTAAATATACAAACCAGCCACTGGCTTAAGTGCAACAAAGACGTACAAATTTACACCGGATGGCACTTGCTGGCATCCAGAATTTAAATTTTTATAATGGAGAACTGCTTTCAGAGGATTAATAAATGTGTTGGTTCTCTGATCTCCTGCTTTTTCTTTTTTTCTTTTGACTGTGAAGCACAACTTTGTCATTCCGACAAAGCTGTGGAAAATCTTCTTAAAGCAGTCGTGACTTCAACAGTCAAGTTTAGGTTTTCATTTATTTATTTGTGGAGCAGATTTTTCACAGTTCATCATACTGGGCAGCATCCATTTGAGGTATTTCTCAGATACTATCAGATACACAAGATTCCCATTACTCATGTGTTCTGCACAATATAAACACTCAAAGACAATTTGGCCAAAGAGTGCAGCTGGTAATGACACAGATATTGGCAGCTTTCAGTTTGCACCTAAGATAAAATTATGTTTAAAGTGTCTCCATTTTATTGTATTCAGTTTCTGAATCTGGGCAGATTTTTAAAACAGAACAGAAACATGTTCTGTTTTCACCACCATAAAGTTACATTTGCAAGGTGTATGACCAATTGTGGGCCTAACTGTTTCTCCGGGGAGAAATGCAGAAAAATTACAACGAATGTAATAAACATTTTTTAAAAACAGTAAAAATAATTGGACGTTGTAGAAGAAACAAAGTGTAATAAAATTTGGCTTAAAAATGCTCAAATATTACCAGAAATGAACTGACTTGTTCCTGTGTGTTTTGGTTTTTAAGGCAGGCTGGTTCAGTTGTTTTGGGGATTATAAAACGGTTAAATTCAAGTTTGATTTCGGTAAAAAAATTGAGGGAGTGTTCAGTAACAATTTCATTGTCACGCAGGTGACAAATAGGCATATCATAATAAAGCTTAGGCTTTATAGTCTAAATTAATAGACATCTGATGTTACTTTGTCATTCCTAATAAATTTTGGGATGTCCTCACTGATTTCTTAACCCCAAAACCACTAACTGTGTATTTTCTTTACAGTTTTTAAGATAAATGTCAGGTAGACATTGAACACAAACTCAGAAATGTTGCATTAATTAAATGATTAAGACCAAAATAAAATGATTGTTTGCTTCAGCAGTTTTGAAAAGCTGCGGACAGGAAGGAAAGCAACAACCTTGAAAGAGTTTACAGTGCAGAAAAGGGCGGCTGACAGATGAAAAGCCTTGTTGAGGTTTTCTGTGAAGGCAGTCATATTTTAATCTGCAGGAACCATGACAGCTATCTTTCCTCCTGTCAGTGGGGGAAGATGAATGTTTGGACATACACGCACTCAGAGACACAATATCTCATCTTTGAGGTACCTGAATATTTAACAGCGAAGTAGTGAGTAGGAGAATTTAGAGTAGGAGCTGAAGAAAACACAAAAAGCTAACAATGTAACTTTGATCTTTCAGTTACTGAGAGGTCTGTGAAAGGTCTAACTATAAATATTACATAAAACATACACAAGAGTACACAAAAACTAACCTGATTTTAAGATTTTCTCAGGAAAAACTACTCTTTTTCTTATTTTTTGACATCTTTATTGATTGTTCTTTGTAAATAAAGAAAAATCATTTTTTGACATATCAAGATTTGATCGTTTTTCATTTTGACAAACACAAAAGAAGAACACAAAAGCACAAACCAGATAGTTTGTGATGAACACATGAGTGAATCTAACAACCAAAAGGAAAATAACCGCTGGACAACCAGCCACACCATCTGCAGGAAGGATGAATCTAAAATAAAACATTTTAGAAACACAACAAAGAGAAACGTGTTTCATGTTTTTACTTGCCAGTGGAAGGTGAAGGGCCAATCGTTCAAACCCTCATCAAAATCCCGTCCAGAAATGTTTCTGACTCAAACAGCAATCACCTCGCACTACAACATCAAATCAGAGCAAAGGCATACGGACAGCTAGTGCCACAGAATCTTAAATCATCATAACACGTTTATTTGATTTTATGATGCGCGGCAGCTAGAGTGTTGTGTGATCCAAAAAAAGAGAAATGACTGAAGAGTCTAAAAATGGATAAGTTGTCACAGAATCTCATAGATAAATAGATTTAGTTTTAGTTACACGTGAAGTGAAAAAGTTAGATCAATGCTACTGTTGGCTTTGATACAGAAATGTATTTTTTCTGGATTTATTTATTTGAAAGGACTCGTTTTTATGATATGTGGTTGTCCTTTACAGATACAAGACTCATTTGTCAATAATGCAGTTAAATCTGTGCTGATATTTAGTCATGATAACCAATTTTACTGGACAATAAACTGACCCCAGAAGTTATCACGATAAACAATAATATCGTTGCTTTGAGACAACTTAATGCTCTTAATGTGTGTTTATATTTATTGAGATCCCCATAAGCTTCAGCAGCATGCTGCATCAGCGAGTCTTCCTGGGGTCAGTTTACATTAAAAAGACAGATTACATTTACAAAAAATCCAGTATTAAATGACACGTTCCATTTTCCACCACTTTAAAAGAAGGACACAGACTTTCCTTACATTAAAAAAACAAATAATAATAGTAATGAAGCTCTGCAAGGAAGAATTTCTGTCACCTCTGGGAAAGACGAAGCACATCCATCCATTTATTAATCCGTAATACAAGATAAAATTACTCTCCTCTACTGTCACCTTTATTAGCTAAGATTACCGTTTAGTTTTTAACCTCATCATTGCTGTTTATGCATTCAGAGCCTATATATGCCCTCCACTAATACTTTTTTTAATTTCTATTTTCGTACTAAAACCTTCTTAAGTTTCCTTTCTATATTTTGTAGAAAAAAAAAAAAAGATTTGCTTAACTGCATTTTGCATATTTATGTCCACAAAATGTGAAGTGAATCCGTACAGTTTCAGTGCAGTACTTGCATTTCAAGGAGAAAAAAAAAAGAAAACTGTCTATATGTGCTGCAAAGACTCACTTATTACAGTTGTGTCAGTCAAGCTGCGAGACTTTCAGAATCATACCTGAAATCCTCTCAAAGATATTGCTTGCTGTTGCTTCACGGTGTCTCATGACCGTCACATTGACACCAGAATATTGACTTTAAGCTCCTCAAACAGAGAAATTTCACTTTAAAACAAACCAATATACATTTGGTTACTATATTACAATAAAAAGGATTCAAATAAAACTGAAAAAATCTAATATTTAAGTTGTTCACAAAGCTATTGGACACGATAACTGCACTGGAGGATGAATACTATCAAAATGTATTTCTGCCTCCTAACTCCTACTGTACTTTATGAACTTATTTAAACTGAAATAACATCACAGCGTTCAGAGGGATAACTAATAAAACAATTATTTACAAGG
The DNA here is from genome assembly GCA_010277075.1 of Poeciliopsis retropinna. Lineage (NCBI taxonomy): Eukaryota > Metazoa > Chordata > Actinopteri > Cyprinodontiformes > Poeciliidae > Poeciliopsis > Poeciliopsis retropinna. The sequence continues at coordinate 4,647,514 of VMRM01000035.1, read as the reverse complement.
ACAACATAGTTATGAGAGCATAAAGCTATTTAGATCCCACACCAAAAATATAAATCTAATTTCTCCGTTGTTTTGAAAAGTTACCCACAAACTAAATTTAATAATAAAAGTTGAGCATTTTTTCTTTTTTCAGTGCACCGATTCTCTCTGCACAAGTGAGTCTCAACAGAGGACTTTGAAGTGGAAATGCAATACACACCACGGTTCAATCAACACATTATATTGATGCAAAAGCTTCTATATGCAGCAGACAGAAGTTTATCACATCTGCTACAGCCAGATCTATTTATTACACTGATCCTCTTCAGCATGTAAAGAGAAAAAAATAACTAAACTTATTTATATTTCTAGAGTGAACATGAAACCTTTCCCTTTGTCTGTAGTATGAATTATATAAACAGTCAGACTGTAGGTACTTATCTATGGTATTAAGATAAAAGAATTCAGGCACAGCAGTAGATCACCTGAACACCTGACGTTGCAGCAGACCTTTAGAAGACAATTAGATCCCACCTAAAAAAAGTTAACTAATGCAATCATATGTTTTTGAATATAATTAGGCCCGAGCAGCAACAGCGCTGCGAAGGCCTATTGTAATCATAGTGTTTCTTATCATTACGATTCTGAAACACGAAACAGTTTCAGAGGCACCAAACTTTCAGTGATTGATATTCATTGGGTGTCCTACAATACCCAATGGAAGGAAGTGTCATGTTTTACTGTGAACGCTCGATATCTTGCCCCTTTGACCTAATCAACATGTGTCCAGAGACAGAAGACATGTTGGTGTGTTGTGGATTTCAACCCCGACCAGCTTCGATGGAGCAGGTGGGCGTGGCGAAGTGACCTGTAACGCCGCTGCCATACGTTTGGCTCTGAATTCCACAGTTTCGAGCCGATCGGCTCCAAACTCACAACAGGATCTTCTAACTTTTTTTCCCCAATATTCAGTGTAGCAACTTTCCTTCTTAACCAACATAAAGAAACGCATCATTTCTGGTAATTTTATGAAACATGAATAGCCTGGTAAAAAAAACAAAAAAAACAAAAAACACCTTCAATCTTTTTTTGGAATGTTTTTAAAGGTGAAAATGATAATGTAAAAAAATATGTTTTTTGCTTCAGATGACACCAATAACCTGACAAACACACAGTAAGAAACATTACATCCTTGAATATAAAGTAAATGGTGGCATCATCATTTCTTAGACCTGAAACGTCACTTATCCTCACCTCCTCCATCTGCCCGACTGACTTTTCTCCTAACCACATTAAAAGCTGAAGACAGATGAAGCAGAGACTGGATGATAAAACAGAGTCGGGGTCATCTTGGCCAACACCGTCTGGAATCTCTGGCCTGGAAATGACTGGCCATTGTGTCAGACACAAAGATGAATAGATGGGGCTCAGATTCAGCTCTGCGTGCTACAGATACAGCCAGTCAACTAATATGCTGCACTGTCAGGAAGCACCAGCAAAGAGCAGCGAGAGATGAATTACAAAGCTGGAGCTCTGGCTACAAGACCATCATACATTTGTCATCTTTTTTTTAAGTTTCCAGAGAAACTTTTCTCTAAAAGCCACAGAGCACACACAAGGCTGATGGAAAATGCCACAAAAACCCACACAAGTGCAGCCAATATATCCTGTTTGATCAAAAAGGATCAGATGTGATCAGTGCAAACTGCTTACACCAGACAAATGAAACAAAATGTTTTTGACATACAGCTTTTGGTTGAAAACCATACTGTGTGTAGAATTCTAAATAAATAAGAAATTAGGAAAGATTATAACTTTATATGACTTACAGCTAATTTAGCTTTCACTGAAATAATATACAATAGTACAGATTTAAAAATATTATAAATAATGCGCAAGCAAAATACTACTCAGCATCAGCTTTCTGTAGAATGGAAAGATTAATAATTTCAATAATTTTAAGAGGAACTCGGCTTTTTTTGTTGTGACTGAAACTGAGAAACATCACTATGATTTTCTACCTTAAAAGTAATAAGAAAGAAAATCAAAATCACTTTGAAAAAAAATAAAGGATCATAATTTATACATGAAAGGGTTAAAGTTTTATCCTTAATTCCTAACTTGGGATGTAAAAAATTTGGAAAGGGCAGTTGGAGGTCGGTGTGGGATTTAGATTCAATCGACTTCTTGTTTTTTGTTGTTGTTTTCTTGTTTTTTTGTTGTGATTGTTTTCTAGATGTTTTGGTTTTGTTCTATTTTGTGATATTCTGAAATTAGAGCCAAATGTTCAGTGAAAGAAACCGCTATGATCTTTTGTTAGTAGTTAACTTTTTTCTTTAACTCCTTAGCTGAATAGCAGAGTGTTCAGTCCAAACAAATCAATCATCCTAAATAAATTGTGTTTCTTAATAAAACTATAACCCTGCAGCTTTTTCGATCCACTATCCTACATTTTATTTTTATTGCTTGTTAGTGCACATCACCCAGATTTGAACTCATCTGCAGAGCTGCCACCGTGCTTGTTATGCTCTATGCCCGCTGGGTCCAATTTGCACCAAGAATATTTTGACTGAGATAGCTAAACCAATCAACAAGAAAACACAAATTTGCAAGGCCTCTCTTTCTACTTCAATATCCAAAGATGAAGTGGAAATAAGGAAAATGGCTGTGTGTGTACAGTTTGTTAAATTTTTTCATCTTTGGAGCTTTACGGTTTAAATATTTGTCTCAATATTTAAACTCTCTCTCCCTCTCTTCTGCAAACACAAGAGAAAGCATTGATTTTGCAACAGATTGCCGACAAATAGAGGCTAAGTCCAAACAATCTCCAACAGGTGGCTGAGCATCTGTTAGCTTCTCCTTGCTTTTACTTTAATTCCAAGAGACAATCAGCATTTGTCACCACAATCAAGAAAATGTGTTGTGTTTGTATCCATGCAGTGTGCAACGAGAGACCTCAATCAATAGAGGCCAGTGATAAACAGCGGAGAAGTTGTTGAAATGCAAACATGCATGCAGACTGAACGGAAAACAAAAAGCAAGCCCAGGGTGTGTGACAAAATTATAAAGCAACATCACAAAAGACGAATTTCCTCCAGCACAGCACTGTCCAGCTTTCCCATCAGAGTTCAGTCGGTGTGTTATTATGACAAGCAGCCTTGGAACCGGCCCAGGTGCTTTGGCTGAGCCGTTGTCACCGCAGGACAGAAGAATCTGTTAGGGCCTGATTTTTCTTCTCCCACCGAGGTGGGGACTCGAGGGGGGACAACACTCAGAAGTCCATCTGCAGTCTGTTGACAGTTTGACAGAGAAAAGTCGACAACCCAATCACAGTCGCATCACGATCCAGTACCTGACTAAAGGCGGTTCTGCTGCAGAAGGGTTCATCTTAAATCTACTCAGAAATGCAGGAGCATCAAATATTAACTGAAAAAGCTTAATTACTGGATTTATAACCTTAGAGGCTGAAAAACTAAAGGACATCCAGCTTTTGAGTCCAGAAAACACAGTGCATACATCATTGTTGCTGCTTTAGCTTTTCTCAGTCTTATAAACACCAGCAGGAAGTGATATATTACTGGGGAAACTTTTATAATAGAGACAACTAATCACTAAAGGTGACTTTCAACAATGAGACCTGGAACACTTTTCCCCAAGAGCTACTTCTTCACAGAACCTTCTAATTTTCCCCGGCTGTGAGCTTTTCCACTGTGGGGTCCAAAAACACAGCAATTCATTTAAATTATGTCTGAAATGGTTGGCAAGCAACTCCTCCTGTTGCAGAAGTGATTGCTCCACTGCTGGGTGTGCGAGAGAAAACCCCCCCCAAAAAACTATGATTTTCAAATAACCGGTGATGTTAGCACAACAATTACAGAATTCAATAAACTTCCTGTTTTTGTTTTTTTTTTTGGAGGTGGAAAGGTGCAGACTGAGCTCTGGTCAGCATCAAAACCTGGGAATGATTTACACTGAATAAAGCAGCAACATCCAAACTGGCACAATCAACAGCCTTGTGTGCCTTGTTTATCAACCAACAATGTCTTAATGATCCAAAGGAATCAGAAGTGTTTTTATTTGTGCCTCATTGCATAAACAATTCAAAATAAAAGTGTAAAAGCTCCTTTTTAGGGGGTTTTCTGGGGTAAATTACAACGCTGGTGTTTTTGCACTGCTACTTACCGTATAAACAAAAGATAAAAAATGGAAACAGAAAACCAACATGGTTCCTACAAATTATCGAAATACACAGCTTAATACTACAGCAGGACCAGCAGTAAATATAATACTGCAGTACATTATTTAATAGCTGCATTATTAAATCAAATGAGCGTTCTGGATGAGGGCACCAAGGTAACTTTTAGGAAAACCAAATAAAACATTTGGAACTTTGATAAATCATTAACATCATTAAATTATACATGATCATAAATTACACAGGAAAATATCAATGATTTAAGAGCAGTGAAAAGAAAATATTCACGTTTTATTAGAGACGGAGTAAAAAAGGATGGAACAAAAGTGCTTTTGTTGATTTCCATTCCCTTGAGACTTATCAAACAAACACAATATTGATTACAAAGTAGAACAGAGGAAAATAATCTATCTTAAAATCTAAAACGCCCAAAGCAGAACATAAAAATTACAGTAACTCCTCTTAGAAGCATAACCAGAGCATCAGCATCTGATTTTCTTTCTTTAAGACAACAAAAAAAATGCAGCTACTATTAGAGTGTTTCAATATAACCAGGATTTGCACTGGTTCAGCATGTTACATGCAGCAAATATTGTTTTGAATGACAGACTCCTTTGACTCTTTATTTCTGTTCTCACCTTGCAAGGTTTTAATAAAAATCTTATTTCTTCTCATCCAGACTCTTGTTAAAGAAATTTCTTCCATGACAAATGTCCAACTTATGTGATAATACCTAGTAGCATGTAAACGTGAAGAAAAACGATTCATGATTCTCAAAATCCTTTAAAAATACAAAACTTAGAAAGGTGGTCTGATATCTAACACTACTAAAATCAGAATGTGTAAGCCGCTGTCTTAAGATGCTAATTTAAGACAGTAAGAACTGAAAAAAATGATTCCTTAAAATAATGTGCAAAATATTTACACACAAAAAAAAAACTAGGAATTTGATATATCGTAGAAAAGCAACAGTTAGGTTTTATAGATACTTTTTTTTTTTTCAAGAACGTTTTCTATGTTGTCTCTTTTTTGCTGTGACCTTCTTGCCTTGACAACCAGAACTTAAATAGTTTAAACTGCAGAGAATTGCTTCTGCACATTATTCGCCTGCCCCCCGTCCATGGTGCTGATACGTTCATGGCACATTTGGATTTCTATAAGTTTTACAAGTTTGCATTTTCAAAATGGCTCTGGGCAAAGCATGCAGCACAGCTGCAGACATAATCTTGTAAGAATCTTCCAAAACACTGGCAGAATCCTTCACAATCATCAGGACTTAACTAACAGACGTGACTTTTTGCAGCTGAAGCATAGCAGCTGGTTAGCAGCGGAGGAGCCCTGCAGGGAACTGTAATCTCCCCGTTTCTCTTCGGTCTTCACAGCTCAGATGCCCAGGGCAATTTAGAGTCCTGTCATCGACAGAGAGACTCAGATGATTGTGCAGGTGGAGGGGGTGTCAGCAGGAAAGAGAGCCAGTTCACAACTTTGTGGTATAGCGTGAGAACGACACCCTGGATATGGAAAAGTAAAAGAACCACTGAGATTTAAGGTGAGAACAAAACGGGGAAATATATAATATTATTTCACAACATTTCTGAAAACAGCTGATCATGGCTTTAGTTTTGGAGGAAATACAGATGAGAAAAAGAAGAGCATTTATCGGACAGTAGCCTGCAGTTGGGTATTCAAAAATGTTTTGTCTTAGAAACCTTCTTGCACAAAGCTGTAACAATCAAAAGATTGATTTAGGGATGTGGTGAAAGAGGACATGAAGTCAGTTGATGAGAGGATGAAGGATGACCGATGTGTTGACCCCTGAAAGAAAACGTTGGAAGAGTACAGAACTGCAGTGCACCTATTTCATAATTAAATTATTTATTCATTGAATAAATTGAGATCCAGAAAGGATAGTCATTTGGTATTGTCTGTCACAATAACACATTTTGCTGAACAATAAATTTTTGTTTTGACTCCATTTTGAAAGTAGTACATTGGCATTATAATGCAATAAGATTTAATTTTGCAAAAATAACTTAACACTAGAAGTGGAAGGTATTTTATGAATACAAAATATAACATGACAACCACAAAAAAATAAAGATCACAACTAAAACCATAAGTAAATTAGTTACAATATCTCTGCAAACAAAACAGCCCAATCAGAAAGGAAAGGAAAGTTCATTTTAATTCATCTTGTGAATAATTGATTAATTGTTTATTGCAATAGGCTTGCTTGTAATTGAACAACAGAAGAAATAATGAGCGAAAGCAGCAGAATGAGACTGAACTTACTCATTTCTGTTTGTTGGTACTCCAACAAACCTGATTACAGAACCAATTCCACCTGAGGTCCTGTTCACATGTCAAGATGTTTGACCCAATTTACCCCCTCAAATGATCTCAAAGACGAACTGAGTTGTCATGGGTCTTAAGGCGATCTTAAGAACTATTCCTGCTGTGTGTTAAGAGTGATCTGGTCCGCTGTAATATAAAAATCAAGGATATTCAACATGTTGGATTGTTTTGGCCTGTTGGTGAAGTGTGTGTGGTGTCGCTTGAGGACAAGCAACAATGCAGCCTGCTGAATGTGCCGTGTATACATGTATGAACAGGATTACACAAAACTTTATGGTAGATTTGGTGCACATTCTGAACCAAAAATGACCTCAAAACACATAAAACATGTAAAAGGAATATGATGCATTGTGGGAAAGCAAGACTTAGTTGTTTATAAACATATTCAAGAACTTTTTGTTCTGTCTTTCTTGCCGTGGATGTAACGAAAACTAATTAAATCCTTGGAAACTACTTACTTAATAATGGAGTTGTGTTTTTTTTTTGTTTGTTTGTTTATGAACAGGAATACACAAAACTTTACGGTAGATTTGGTGTATATTCTGAACCAAAAATGACCTCAAAACATGTAAAACTAGGAATTTGATGCATCATGGAAAAGCAAAACTTTTTAAAAAATATATTCAAGAACTATTGCTTCTTCCTGGTCAGCCATGTTTGTCTATTGCGAGATTTTCCATCTTGTATCCGAGTGTTGGTGAGTGAAATTAGCTTGTGTGTGTTAACTCAAAGGCTTTTTTTTTTGTCGTCATGTGTGGGTTCTCTCACATCAAATACTTTAAAATCTTGCCATATGAACCAAGTATTAGAAACCAATTGGGCTTTAGGAAAAAGTGTCATATTAAAACTTTGGATAGCATCACCACTTATTGTTCAACTTCTGCTATTTGGATCTACATTGAAATCACCACTAAACTTGCATCCCAAAGTTTCCCTCTACCTGACATTAAAAGTGTTTTTTTTTTTTTTTTCCTTCCAGAAGCTTTGCATTACTTCACTTCTTGGAAAGTACCAGCAGAATCTCTTAAGAAGCAATCCCAATCTGTTTGATTATTTTACAACGGCACTCATTGAGGTTGACGACCCGGCGAGGCCTCAGAAAATGCAGACACTCCTTCAGGTCTGTAATGACCTACAACAAAGATACCTCACAGTTCCAGCAGGAGGTTTCTCTCTCAACAAGCTGCTTTCACCTGTTTGTGGTGCAGTCTGTACATTCCTATGCCTGTCAGTTTGATAAATAAAACACAACCAGTCATCTCCGTGTTGGAGGTCAGGCTCCGCAGCAGAGTTACGCTCCCCAAATAAGACGAAACGGGAGCCGTGTGAAGGCAGAATACAGCCTGAGAATATTTTACAAAGCTGCAACCATGTGAAAAATCCCATTAGGCTTAATATAACCTCATCACCTTTTTGTTAGTACTGAGGTGACAAGGGGAAGACAGAGTGGGATAAAATGATCAACTATACCACATTCTGAAGCTGATGAAAGAGCTGGTTTGATGTTCCAGTGCTTATGAGAAGGCAATGCTTTAGGATTACCTGCAAATAAAACACTGGTGGAAAAGAAAATCCATTACTCTCATGACAACAGTCAGGTCCTCCATTATTTTGTCATGGCTTTGTGTTCTTTCTGTGGTTCCTTTTCATTTTTGACCTTCGCTTGTTCCCAGAATTCAGTCCCCACCTCAGCTACGGCCTCTGACAGTCCAAGCTACTGCATTTAACTGTCAATCAACAGCTCAACGTTTCTTTCTAAAGAGTCATTTCAACCTGTTCTATGATGACTACAGTCGAATCCAGTCTGTTTGGCTGAATTTCACGTATATCCCCATGTTTTTCTTTTAAACAAATACTCGTCTTGCATCTGAATATTCTTGACCCTATAAACATGTTTGAAAGACTCAGAAAATCTAATTTTATTCCATGGATTTTTTTTTTTGCTTCATACCAAAAAGGAATTTTCTTTCGCCTCCCTGTTGTTTTTGACAGCAGTAAAATGCTTTTACGAATGTCAGAGGCGCAACAGGATCCTAATGTAAAAGTAATTTGAAATGCGCTGAAAATCAAAGATGCTGCATTTAAGTAATGCATTTTCAAAAAGAGGCCTGGGGCATCAAATATAGCCTCATTTCATTTTTTTTATGTGCATGCCAGTATTTTAATTAATCTAAAGCAAACTGATTCTGCTTTCTTTTCTTTTTTTTAAATCTTTTTTTAAAAACCTACATGTCAAACACTTTTAGCCAGTGACAGGGTGAGAAAATTCTCTTTCTATAGCAACTCCTGATAAATTACTACTTTGTGCAAGAAGTTATATACATAATGCATAAATTTACAGAACTGGGATGATTATTTTCAGATTAATAACCTCTTTCGCTCAATAGCAATTGCATATCTACTTAAGCAGAAAAAAATGACAGAAAACAGAAAAGAAAGGGAATATCTTCTCCGATAAAACATACTTCCCCTTTGAAGTGATGTTACAATGTTGCTTCAACAAAGCAAAGAAAATCATTGACATTTTCTGACAATGATTTATGTCGCCTACATTTAATGGTACTGACAAAACAACAAGCAAACAATAAGTTAGACTTGGCTTCAGTTCTTACAATACCCACATGCAACTCTCCAACTGGTTTGGTAGTAGCTTCAATCACTGCGAAAGTTTGTTAAAAACAAATCTTTACAATGAAGAAAAATCAACTGCTTCAATCTAATCAATGAAAGACCAAAGGATCTGTTTCCCAAACTTATTTAAGCCATTAAAGTCAGTTGCACACAAGTAAAGGATCTTAAGACTTTATTTGGATGCTTGCTGCCTACCTGTCCTTAAATTATTTTTTAGGAAACCTGATCTCATTATATTAGACTGAGAACTTGTGCAAAGTCTGGACAGGAAACCGAAAGATGGGGATAAAATCTCGCAGCTAGACGGTTTGCTAAAATTGGTATGGATCTATTCTCTCTGGGTAATGAATTTCACCAGCAGAAGCTGAAACTCCAGACAGTTTCTATTAAAGGAACGCTTTTTTTTTTTCCTTTTCCAATTTCCACCACTTCCTGGAAAGAAACATTGAGGGGAAAGTAAGAGATGGGAAACAAGGAGGAGGAATTCATACGGCTGCATCCAAAGACAGTAATGGCAGCTGACAACTGTGTGCCAAAGAGACAGCCAGGAGGGATCCTGTCTTCTTCATTATGAATAGAAAATAAGATTAATATATGGCAGCATACTGTTCAAAGTTAGTCTGATTTGGAAATTATGTGTTTATTTAAATTTTATGTATGTAAGACAAAAAGTGATGACAGATGCTCTCGGCGTTAAATCAGCCACCAGGATACAATAAGGTTTTGTAACAACAACAGATGGAGAGATGGCAGATTTGTACACTGACAAATATCAAGAGAATATCAGAGCAAAGATGATTCCACCAGAACTCCAGCTAGAAGTAATTGGCAGATTGAGTCTCACTTCCAGCTGTGCATAATATCACCTTTCAGTTCCAGGTTTAATACTCCCCTACGAATGTCACAGAGCAAACAGCAGTTAAACAATTCAAAGATATTTCAACAAGCAAAGACGGCAAGTTTGAATAAGCGGTATTTATTAGTTACTTTAATAAATATTCCCATAATAAAAGGTTTCATAGTAACCCTAAAAACAAAATAAGATGCCTACTTTATTGGCTTCTGCTATTAACATTGTATCTATCAAAGTCACCTAGTTGTCTGTGTATGTTTCATCTTTTAGATAATTGTGTAGATGCTTTTCAGAGCACAACAACCCAATATCAAGATCCAGTTTGAGATGATTTGAGCTTTCTCTCGCTGTAGGTATCATCAGAAGGTGTGTGCAATGTGGTCTTAAGGAAACAGAAATTGTCAGCAACAATAATCAGGGATGCTCCTGTGTAATAGACGCAGGTTGTTATTAGGAATCCTGAGCATTGAAAGAAAATATCCCTTAAAGGATAATTTACTGAAAATTGTCTTTTTCAGGCTGAAGTCTAAGTAGACCAAATTAACATTAGAATCTCTTCATATCCTGTTCCTTTTATTTTTCCATTTGACATTGGTTTCACCCATTTAATGAGTCTGCAAAGGTCACTGTATGAGAAAAATACTCTGCACGCTTCCTAATGAAATACTGATCTGTTGCAGGACTGTGTGACAGGTGTTCAGTTTTATACCCTTAGCATCACTTTGCAAGGTCAGAAAATCAGAATTTTTAAAAATGTTTTATTCAACGTGTAAACATTTCAAACTGCAGAAGTGAGTGTTTTTGTTTTGTGTGAATTTGTTCAAGAGTAAAAGAAGCAACACATAATTTGGTGCACATTATTAATTTTGCATGTTGTCAGACTAGTTCTGCAAATTCTGAAGCAATATCCTGCAATGAATGATTCAAAGTTTCACAGCACTGTCAGAACATTGTTTTTTTTTTGTTGTTTTTTTTTTAATAAAGATATCTTAGAAATGTCAGGGGGATGATCTTTTTAATTTACAGAATCACACAAAACAGTAATATAACAGCATTTATTCCTAAAGGTTAAAAGATGAGCTTGTCAAGGAATTCACAATCTCTCAATTGATCTACCATTAAGGATCGTAAGTAAACAAGTTAACTTTCTAAAAAGAAAAACTTCAACAGGTAGTGATACATAAACAGCTGTAAAGTCATAATGTGAGTTTTCCAACTAGGGCTGTAATGGTTCCTCGAATGATCCGAGTATCTCCATTATTAAAATTCCTCAAAGAAAACGATCTGCCTGAAAGCTTTATTCAGTTATGTTGTATTATTTAGCACATTAAATAATACAGTGATTATTTATGTTGCACAACTTTCTTATTTCCGCCTCTGAGTTGTTGACAGTTCCTAAGTGTTAGCAGCAAAACGTCCAATTTCCAAGTACAATCCAAGAGGATTTCATTAATTGATAATAATGTCCAGGTTATAATTTTTCGAATTTAAGAATCCCTAAAATGACTGGCGCGACGCCTGGAGTACGGCAGCCTTTCTCCTTCTGGACCTGCTGCCTGGTGGTCGGCTCAGAGCGAACGCCGATGCAGATGTGTTTATACAGGTGTGCGGATAGACTGAACACAGCGGGTAGTTGTGCTGTGGATGATTAAAGTAAGTGTAGCATTACGGGTCGAACCAGAAAATAAATTTCATACAATCCTTCATTTAGTAGTACACCACACTGCGGCGGTACGAAGGAACCAAATCCAGTCATTCACTTGGACACAAAGGTTTGAAAGTCTTTGCAAAGTGAGAGTTCATCTATTAAATGGACTGCAGATGAATACATAAACTAAAAACTGGACTTTAGACATTTTTTGGATGTGTCTTTGTGACCCTACCTCTTTTTTTTTTTTTTAATTAAATTAAATATAATGTCAAATTTTTGTACAATTTTTGTCCTGGTTAACTTAAAAAGTGAACTATTATTGTTACTCGTTACTTTTCTAAACTATAGAAAAGTAATTGTTAGAGATTCAAAAATGTGAACATTTTAGCCAATGTTGAATAGTGCTATTGCTAATATGGTAGAATTTACCAATATTTTATCAAATTCTGATTTAATTACTTGATTCAAAATAATTATTAGAATACTCCATTAAAATAATCATTTAAAACTGCCCTATTTCTAACTAATTGACAAAGAAAGCTGTAAAAGCATGATGACAAAATCAGCAGCCAAAGGAAACATTATCCTTCGTCCATACAGTTGTTGCTTCTGTATATGTTGGTAAAACTATTAATTTTAGCACCAACTTTCAGAATTTAATTAGTTTTTGAGAGTAAATTTATGATGCTCAGGTTGGTGTTTTATGACAAAAAAAAAGACAAAACAATTGCCAACTTTCACAATAAAACCAATGAGTTAAAATTGTGTGAGTGAAAATACCATCAGCTGGTGCAAAGCTTTGTTTGTTCTGAATTCTCAATAAAAGCTGCGTCTTCCTCTGCACAGCTTTATAGGACGATTAATCTTCTGGGATTTTCTTCTGTGCATTGGAACCGCCATAGGTTAAAGAAAATAAAACTCACAAAAAAACAAAAAACAAACAACTCACGGCTCGAGTCAAGGGTACCTTCCTACAGCTGGGCCTGTGAGATCTGAATTTGAATTCAAGTTTAAGGACTGTTGATACTCTGGCAAACAGGAGGCAGAAAACTGAGTGTACTGCTGATTCAAGAGTATCACTAATGCCCAGGAGAAATGTGGATCCAACTATATCCCCCAGTGTCTTAACCCTGTGCCTTCATAGAGCCAGCGATGCATCAGGACTACTGAATATGCTTAACAGCTGCAGACAGCTCAACTGTCTGCAGTCATGAAAGGAATCTGTGCTCACACTAAATAATCCTACTGAACAGCGTGTTTGTGCAGGGGTTGCATATTATCAAGGTTCTATATTAAGATATCAAAGCATCGAAAAACTGTTTCAACTTTTATAAGAGCCAGGTGCAAGTAGCTTTAGAAAATGTTGAAAACGCTCAGCTTTTGAGAAATGAGTGATATACAAATTAGAATATCACAGGACAAATAAAGTCTCACAAGAACTCTGCTTTTCTGAAGACTACAGATTGATTTATTGCAGTTTATATTTGTGATTTTGTTAGCTTAGTACTTGAGATATATCTGATAGTATTTGTTACATCAGTATTGATGAACAGATGAACTATAGATGAATACATTTAACTGGTGCAGACAAATGTTCTGGTTAGGTTTGCACTCTTGTGAAATAAGCTAAAGAAAAATGGATAAAAAGCCTCCAAGTTTTCATTTTAATAAACACAGAAGGGAAAGTTTTATGTACACGTCGGTGTTATTCTTACAATTATTTAAATTTTTTATTCTATAGTGAAGTGAAAAGCAAAGAAAGATCAAAAATGAAGTCAGGCATGTCTCTACACACACATTTCTATATAATTGCTGGAACAAGGACACAAAAGCTATTATGAAATAAAACTCAATTTTCAATGTGTAATTCTTGTACAGAAAACTGTCTTCAGCTGCCAAGGTTGTGAATTAGAAAACAAATATCAGGTTTCAGGCAAAGGCTACAATATTCAATGCCATGGATGAAATGTTCACTCAGTCATTAAGGGAGTTTTCACACGAACTCAAATGCACTTTGTGCACAAGCGTATACATTCGCCGGTTTCTGTCCATGAATATCAACAACAAGAAGAAACCTTGGACACATTATTTTTTAGCATAATGTAGCCTAGGTATATTTCTTTAAATTAAAGTAAGAACTATCTTGATTTGTTATACGTTCTTCCAGAAAAATACATGTCAGGAGAATTTGCAGATTTATATACTGTGATAAGCCTGAATGTGGCAGGTTAATTGAAAAACATCAACTTAAAATCGGCCAGTCTTAATATTAAAAAAATGTGTTTTGACATCTGGTCAAAGGACAAGTTTTGGGTTGTCTGGAAACTTGGAATCAGCCTGAAAAGAGTTGATGTTCTGTATGTCCTCAGTGTGACTCTGCCTTTAATAAATGGCCTAAACAAAAACACATAAATAAAATAAGAAATCTGCATGGCAACCCTCGGTTATTCAGATCTTTATTTTTACAAATAATCTTGAAAGTGTGGAGCGCACCTTACACTGAAATCCCAGCTGCAAAATCTTAAGAGTGTGCTTATACCAGCTATAGATATCTAGAATTTTGCTACCATTTCTTTCCTTGATTTAGGTAAAAACTTTGATTTGACTAGCCTATTTTAACATACCCATGCTTTAATGCAGTTCTGGTCTAATGCTTGGATTTATGCCTTGAATTCATTCGTCTTTGACAGTTTTGCACATTTTCTCTGTTCCCATTCAAGAAAAGAGTCCCCACATCATGATGCTGCCACTCCGGACTTACACAGGTCCTTCTGATTGGTTGTCTGGTTAATTGCCAGCTTATGCATCGTTCCCATTCTCGGATGGAAAAGAAAAAAAACACCAAAATCTGCTGGCAAAACAACCAAACCTCTGAGTAAAGCGAATGGGTTTTATTTCAGTGTGAAGGAGGTCTAAAAAATGCAAGCCACACTTTTCAGATTTTTATATTTAAACAAGGTTGTTTTTGTCCCCATCAATGCAATTGTGCATCACTTTATTATGGACAATAAATGTATTGTTTCCATTATATTTTATAATTTAAAGAGTTTTATAAGCATATAAAAATTTGGTCTTTTTGCTGTTATACCAGAAACCAGAGGAGTTCTGGTATCTTCATTGCTAAAAACAACACTTATTTTCTTTTGTTGTAAAATACCACTTTTTGTGCTTTATTTTTATTTTTGTGGATCTTACGCAATCCTCTAAAATTTACATGATTGCTACAGATCAAACAAGGCTGCAGCTAAATTAATCTTTCATCCCTTATTTATGCATTCATTTTAACTTTGATTAATTGTTCAACTCTTTGGTCAAATGAATAATTTTAACATTTTTAATAACTAATTAGAAGCTAAATATACAACAAAGGCATAGTAATTAGCAGAGTAGGCAAAATACCACACAAGCTGCCCTACAGGTGGTTTTTGTGGAGTTCTGTGTAATGAACAGAGCAGTTTTAACCAATCTCTGCAAATGTGGGTCCTTCAAAGATCCATCTAATTAAAGGCCCAATAAACTGAAGTCGACCCATGCTGAGAAACCAAGAGATTATCATAATAAAGGCGTGATTTTTGTGAGTCATTAAAGAGGCAGGCTGGAGGACTACTAATGACCCTGACAGCTCGTGCAATTATCCACAGATTAATTCGCTATTAAAATCTCTGTCGCTCTGTTTGTATGCATATGCACGCATACGTGCAGTAATGACAGATCACGGCGCTAACAACTGCATTATTAATCATCACGTGACGAAGATGGGTAGCAGAGCCGTGCTGGGAAGGATAGCTTCATAAAGATCAATCGGATCTGTTACCGAGCCTTACAGTCGACGTGTCAGTCGCCAGCTGAGTTTGTGAAAAGTCTAAAAACAGAAGTGGCACAAATCTCAGCCTGTAGCCTTCACATTTTCAACTCATCAACATACCATGTACAGTCCTGGAGCTGCACAACCAATGCAATAATCACATCTTTTCACAACAGATTCAAGTACTTGATCAAAACATGAAAAAGCGTCAAAGTAGCTGTTGGCCTTCATTGTTTTTTGTTGTCAAAGACAAGAACTTGAGTTTGAATGAAACGCTTTGATGCATCAGCTCATCCACAGTTTGCAACTTGCTTCTGCTGAGGTTAAAAAGTCAGGATTGCTCCATCATGAAGAGTCTGTTATCCATTTAAAAATAAATATCAAAAAGGGCAAAAGATCCCTTGATTTTTTTCTGAACTTATAGGTGTTAATTGGATTGCTCTATTCTAAACCAGTAATTATGAACAGTTCTGTTCTCCAAATGCAGATTTCAAATAGAGATGATCTTCTCAATGCAATTTAGACTTTATCAAAAAAGTAATTAAGACACTTTTTGGCTGTCTGTAAGACTCAGTATGTGGCAAACACAGTCAAGAGAAATAAAGAACAAAGTCAAATGGAGGTCTAGGCTGGTGTGCAAGCTGAAACACTGACAGGTTTGCTGCTTTGTGAAAAGTCCGTCAGTCATGGTCAAGTGAAACCTAAAAATGACAAAACTAAAGAAGCAATTGGAGACAGCTGCTGAGAAAACTTGCATATTTTAAAAAACAATTGCAGATCTGCGGCTAAAACTGTGCACCCTTCAGCCTTGAGAAAAATCTTGTGCTTAATGAGGTGCTTTCTCAAACTAGACGTGTTTCCACCGCTGGCCTTCATGTCGCAAATATTGCAAGTAGCATAATTTGCATGTCATTTTGAAAAGTGGAGCCAAACATTACACTCTTGTGCGTGATATGCTGCACTCAGGACAAGCATGGAAAATCCCCCACTTTTCCTCCTTTCGGTCACAATGACGCGTTTAGGTCCTGAAACCTGGTACCGTTTGATTTTAGGTGAATAGATACTCGGTAGTAAAAAGTATTGAATTCGGTACCCACCTCTTGAGAAAACTAAAACATGCAGGATACTGGCTGGTGAGGATCAACTTTGGACACCTCTGCTCTAAAATGAAAAGACAGAGAGTCACGGTAAAATGTCTGACCTCAGTTTGACTCATAAATGCATCAAGGAGATGTGAAAAATAAATATTTTATTTTATTAACAAAATAAGAGTGCAATATATAAAATTGATGGTAATCTACATCGCGAGCGAAAAGACTTTTACAAAAATTTAGTACATCAAAAACTATTTAAACAATATTTTCAGGTGAAGCAGATGACTTTTTAAGAAATTGTCTAATTTAAGTGGAAATATTTACAACTAGGTGACACATCCACAATTACACGTCTTTGTTTTTTTTTTTTTAATGCAAGTCTTGCGATTCTGTGAATCTGCGATTCAGATCAAAATGAGCATTTTTTGAAAATTGCTATGTATTAATTTCAGAGAGTTTAATAATGTTGACAACACTGGTTGCAAGCAACAGAACAACTCAAAGTATTTTTGAGACATTTAGCAAAAACTGATGTTAAAGTAGCTCTAAAACAGATCACAGAAAAATGACTGACAAGGGGCTTACGGAGTACGTCTCTAAAAATATGCAGCAAATAATATTTGTACATTGAGAAAATATTGGTAAATTAAACCCTTTAAAGTCTTCTTAATGTCTGCGTCTGCAAAACAGTACGTAAACTTCACATTAACAGTTCAACTGTCAAGATTGTCAACATACCGCCTGAACTGGTGAGGGTGTGCGATGCCAGCACAACATTTAGAATAAAATTGCTGCATTGCAAATAGGCGCGCAGACAAACTGATTCATATAATCGCAAATCCAGATCTGTCAGTTTGCTCTCTCTGGGGGACATCAAACACACATTCTGCCGAGGGGAAGCACTTTCATCAGAGCAGTGACATTTGAGCGCCCCATGCCGCCACCGTCTCCAACAGTCGTCTTGTGTACTCACAAATACACACTCCCCTCCCCTCACAAAGTGACGCTGTGTGCAGATGATGCACAAGTGGGGAAAAATAAAGCGTGAAGTTATTATTTTCCTAACATGGTTCTGGAGAAGGCAATTAAAGCTTGCAAAGAGGGTGTCACAGTCGTCATAAATGCTCATATGCGGCACCCACAGAGACGAAGCAAAGTGGCTGCAGTGTCTCATCACAGCAGGGGTCAGACAAGAGGAGAAAAGTCACCTCTCTGAAGTGGGAAAATCCAGAATACAAGCTATAATTGGCCTGTGTTGTTTCCATACTTAATCTTCCTGCACAGCACACACAGCAGTAAAACTTTTGTTCAGCTTTGAATCTCATCTTTCATCCAATGACAAAGCAGCAAAAAAAAAGAAAATACAGATTTCTTTTTAGCAAAATAAAGCAAAACTCTCCTAGGATTCATCGAGTGGTAATTTTTTAAATGTTCATTGTCTTTATCTTTTAATTCTGTTGCCTTACCCTTTGAGCGAGTTTTTTCTCTTACAAAGAGATGTGGCCACTGCTGCTTTCAAAAGATTTTCAAGTCTACTAATGATGAAAAAGACTAGATGCAGAAAAACAGACAGGCTAAAGACAGCAGAACATTGAAAGAAGAGGGAATAAACAGAATCAAAAATGTGGAAGACGCCACACATGCAGCACTCATCCCTCATCGTCTCTTTGGCTCAGTCGCTCATAAGTGAAATTAAATTACCGTTCAGATCAGGTTCATGCAGGTTATCCTATTAATGTTTACATTTATTCCAGGGAATTAGTTTTCCTATTCCTTTACATACTGGAGCAGGTGTTAATGGATGTAATTGGAAACCAGCCTAAAAACTTACATCTGGGTTCTCGAAAACCAGCTTTGCCTAATAAGCAGCCTGGCAGCTCTGCTCCTGCAGGCCCTCATTGGGAATGAGTAGAGTGCGAAGGCAGACTGCCGGAAATTTTTAAAACACTGTGAAGGAGAGATTCAAGGTGCATTTACGTCAACACAATAAAAAGGTTGGTTCATTAAAATGTGATGTGAAAATATATGTGAAAATGATTATACAAGGGCTGTTTAAAAACCTTAAACTTCTTCTGATACCTGAGCTTTATTACTTGGTGCAGCAAAGAGGGGAGTACGTCAGATCAATTCGCAAAAATTAAAGCTTCACACAACCTTTTACCAGTTTTCTAAACAAACCCACAAAGTCGCACACTCCTCAATATACAACAATGCAAACTTGCAATCCCTGTGATTAAAAATCAGTTCTGTCCAGTCTCTCAACATAAATTGTGCAGCTCCTTTAGCAACTTCCTGTTTGCACACACTGAGCATACATTGTCCCCCTGATTAAACTAATTTCCTCAAAACTGACCAACGTAAGTTAAAAGTTCAGAGTGTCATAGTTTTGACTGCAGCAACTTATTTTATACAGCGAAACATACAAAATGTCCACTTTAATATTGCACACACACTTGATCAGAACCTTAAGTCCAGGAAAACGTTGCAGCTTTTTTTGCATTTCGGTATTTTCTGCCTGGGACTCAGCGTTATGCATGTACTTTAGGTATTTCAGGGATCATCTGTGGAAGAAATTACAGGTGAAACACTTTGTGCTGATTATAAGCAGAGCTTCAAAATGCAAAACGTTTCTCATTTGAAGCTCTACTTATAACCTGGTTATGTTCCAGCACCACAAGAATTGCTGGCATGATTTGTCCATAAAAGGCATCTTTTGTGAACATCTGACAGCTAGAGAAGGGAAAAGAAATTAAGAAAAAATAGGTGTAGGGGGATTGATGTATAGGCAATAAACTATGCCTGAGATACTAAAAGCATAACCAAAATTTACAGATAAATTAATTTAATGTAGCTAAGATTAAATAACCTCTGATTCTGCAGCAGATTCATCTTTTCTGTGAGCACATCTCAGAAAATGATTTTAGGTAACCATTTAGTGCCGAATAATATGGTATCAGTCAAACTCTCAATCTTGCTAATGAGAACGAATTACATTTAAATTAATCAAGAACTAATGGTGGCTGGAACAGGGAACAGATGGAAATTATTCTTTAAAGCAAAAAAAAAGCCAGATCTTCAAAGAAAGAGGTGAAGAAAAACGGTGAAAAGCAAAACGAAATTACGGGAAAAATCCTGCCATTGCTCTGCTGCATGTTGCTAATGATCAACCATGCAAATTTTAATGGGACTTTTTTTAGACTCTTAATGGGTTTAACAAAGATATATTTCATATTTCATTGCAAAACCAGAACCTACAGAAAAGTCAATGGGTTTTTCTATAAAATGCTAGTTTTAGTTTTTCTTTTTAGTCTTTGCAACTTGGCGATATGGAAAAAAAAGTACAAATAAAATTATACATATAATTCAAAATTGACATATCACAATATTAGAAAAATATTTTGTCAATTTTTAATGCTCCCTGGTTTTATTTAGATTTCAAGATTTTTGAAGGTTACTTCTGATTTTAAACATTTATTTTAAAAGTTGGACATCTAATTACACTTTGTACAACTGCTTTGGATAAATGAAAGAAACATTTATTATCCAAATATCTATATCTAATATATCTAAAATCTTGAAGCATAACAAAAATGGACATATTCTTTTGCTAATGTCAAATAAAATATATAATATAATTTTTTTAATCTTTCCTTTTTATATCTCCATGTAAATATTGTTTTATTTTTAAAGACTAGGCAAAGAAAAAAAAACAAAAGAAACTTTTATATTATCTAAATTTAAGCAGCTTTCGAGGGGAAAAAAAAACAAAATAATTTCTTCTTCAGCAACAATTTAGTATCGACTGTCCTTCTCCCGCCATTCATTTTGAACATTGCAACAAAGAACTTTTCTCTATGTTTTAATGGTTTTTAAACTATGAATATTATAATGTTTGGAGTGGGAGTGACAATGATGAAATGCGAAAATGTTCACATCGACAAAAATCATTGTATCAGTTTCTACCAGTCAGAAAAACTAACTGATGTTACAGTTAAAAAGTCATAAGAGTAAATTAACATTTTCCATTTCTATATTACCACATTGCAGAATTTTACATGAACAAAGAATCCTGTTTATGTAAGAAGAACAGCTGTCAGACAAAATACGATTCAAAAAGAACGAAACATTTATTTGTACAAAAATAATAATAAAACTGAAATCCCAGTAGCTGTGAACAATTCCCAGCAGGCCTAAATGGCCTAAATAATCATAATTCTGATGTTCCAGAGGAGAACTTTTACTTTCTTGGATCCTGTACCTGTTTTAAAATAAATACTATAGTCACACAGATATTTTTAACCGAACTCTCAGGCACAGAAACTCAAACAAAACACACTTTATTAAGTCCTTTTTTAGTCATAACAAGAAACTATCATTCTGTTTTCTAATTAGTCTCTTTTCACTAAGCTTTCCATAATGATTTTTTGTTTTCCGTTTACCTTTACTGAACAAGCCCCTCTGAAGCAGCACGGGGCCATCACTAACAAAACGGAGCATTTTACACAGGATCCCCACAGATGTCGTTCAACATTTCAGCAGCATCCAAACCGTGCAGCAAAACTCACTGGTAATTCTGCAGGAGCTAATTACACTGCTGTGGGAAACGTAATTACACCCTCCGCTACTTACCCACCTTATTTCTAATTAAAGCAGTAAGGGTGCACTTATCTGATACTGTCTCTGCATTTTTATTGAATAAATAATAACAGTTTCACATGTCATGTTTAGTTATTAAACCTTCCACTACATTTCAAAGCATTTTGTTATATTTATTATTATTATTGCACACTTCTTATTGATGCAACTGTTAAATGGAATCAAGATCCGCCAACACAAAACCAGGAAAACATCTCAAGCAACACACTTGATTTTCTAACCATAACATAATGAAATAATCAAGACACCAACAGAAGTTTTAAAAAGGGGGAAAACCGATTAAGTAAACAAAGTTTAATCAAAATCCTTTTTCCCCCTCACAGCAGGAACTCAACCTTAACAATGTCAGGAGAAGAATAGAGAAAAGAGGCTGCAACAAAAACGTCTGATTAAAATAATCTTTAAAATCAAAACAGACTCTACAGATCCAGATTTCTGAATTTTCTCCAAGCACCAAGATGAAAAGCTTAGAAAACAATCCCTGGATCAATTTTAAAACAGTTTTGGAAGAGTCCAATCTTCAAACTGCTACTTAAAGAAACTTTTCTCTCAAAAGCGTTATTGTATCTATTTCCAGGGTGCAAATCATACCTCTACCATTTTTCTGAAAGAATGTGAAAGCAGAGCTTTTTGTAGTATTAGTCTTGAAAGTGAGATAAATAACCAAGTCAAGACAATGGAGTAAAATGTAATGAACAAGGAGAATAAAACTGCAAATATAGGGAACATAAAACCACAAATGTCACACATATATGAGCATTTGGAGAGGGGGAATGTGCTACATAAGGCTCAATGTCAGAAACATACTTTGTCAAAGAGAGCTTCTGAAAATGCTTCAATGTGTTGTCAGAAAACTCTTCAGTTTATCTGCTGCAATTTAAGCTTTTTGATCTGACGGGAAATCAATCACAATCTAAAATATCTTTGGGGCTTTTGTAAGACGGGCCATATTTTAATTGACCTGTTTTAATTGTTTTCACTCTATTACATTGCGATTTCAATCTAGTTGAATTTAGGAAATGTAATTTTAACCTGACAGTATGAATGGATCCAATTTTAATTATTTGGATTCACACCAAAGTAGATTTTATATTGTGGGATATGTGAATATGTTGGTAATTGATACTCTACAGATTAAATGAATTAAACTGAATCACAAAAAAATTAAACTAAAAAGGAAGTTGAGACTTATGGCCAAGATAAAATAAATCAAAACTCACCATAATCACTAATAAGAACAACAATTTAATTACAAAAGCAAGAGTGATGGTTAATTAAATTAAGTAAATGGGGTAAAAAAAAAAAAAAAGGCTTTGTCTTCAGAAAACAGCTTAAATGTATAATTTCAATGTTTCTACATCAAGAAGAAAAAACCAGAATGCATTTGAGAAAAATGTTAAAATGTTACCTTCATGTTCAACATATGAATTTCAGTTCTTCTGCTTTGGGGCAGCCCATAGCTTCCCCACTGGCAATGAAAGAGGAGGGAGCCAGCAAATCTCCCCTGCTGACTTCAATCCACAATCAATCACGGCAAATAAAGCAAATAACTATTACATTTGTTCTAAAATCCTAGAGCATCAATGGCTGCAGCACAGTCAACCCACGCACAGAAAACAATGAAAAAGCATTTAAATCCTCCAATCCAACAGCTGCTAGTAACCTACACTGCTTACTTTACCTGCTGTAGAAAATAAAACAAAGATGCTTGTCACAACATTACCACACTTAGCAGACAGATAAGTATGAGTGTAGGCGTCTAATTTCTTCTCACGAAGGCCATGAACTCATGCTACTATGTTATCCTTCACTGATATTAATGAGCTCCAGATAGCAGCTATAGATTCCCAGTATCGCAGGAGAAATCTCAAAGCAAACAGTTACAAATGGAATCACAATGCAGAGATACTTTATGGGTTTGCTTGAGAGATTGATAAGATTATTAGCAGGTTGAAGCTATCTGGTTAAAGAAATCAGTGTATTAATGAATGTCCCATAGAGCGACGTTAATGAGCAAAGCTTTTGATAGGAATGCAGTGCATGCACAAATCCCAAAACAAACAGAACGGTTAGTGTAATCTTGGTACACAGGGTGTTCCTCCATTAAAATCCTCTTTCTTCACTGGATGACAGCTTATTGCAAATTTGTTATGGATATAAAATATGAATTATGAATGAATAAAATGCTTAAAACTAAGAAAGGGACAACTGAAAACCGTGGTAGATTCTCAACAGTTTAGAGTATTGGTAAGGACTGCAATGATATCCGAATGTCTATGCAAAGCAGTCATGGAGAAGCACCATCAAAACTTGGCGTAGGCTGTTAAGGTTTAAGATCAATAAATTCTGCTCCAAACTGGAAAGTTCCCAAAAAGGAAATTAACATTTTTGGCCCTTAGGCTCTTTATGAAGGATGCACCAGTGCTTTGAAACAAGGGTCAGCAGTCCAGGCTCATCAGTATGAGCTCCTTTAAAGCACAGTTTGAAGGATGCCATCTTTTCCTGTCTGCAGCAGAAATGTCTCTTTGAACAGATCAGTTTAAAAAGTAATGATGATGCAGAGGTTTCATTAAATGAAAGCTCTTTAAAAGACAGTTCTCTCATCTTCCCTTTCCTTCCTCTTCCTTGAAAACCAGTAGCTTATTCTCTGATCCTACCCAACACCACCCAGGATAACTAAGATCATGTCCAGGACACAAGAGGCAAAAGGTCTATAGTATTTCTTTTAAATCTTATAATGCAAGGACTGACGGCTTGATCTGTGACACAAAGACTTAGGAAAGAGGTTAAAGAGGCTGAGCTGTAATCCACTCATTGTCCATGTCCAAAGTCTGGATCAAGGACAGACCACAGGTACAAGGCGAGAGTCACAAGAGTAGCTCAACCGTAATGTGGCCAAAATTAAACCTTATCAATCACAAACTGAAAGCTGACACACACTGCTCATGTGCTCTTGATGGGTACAACACGTAAGATTAACAGCCTCCGATAAAAAGAGCAAAATTCAGCAAACGGATTTGCATGGGAAATAATATTCAGGTTGAAGGCAAAATGGACCAAAATAAATGTGTGTTGTTGTGTTGAATATTGCTGAGTGTGATGCACCACGATGCTGAA
This sequence comes from Poeciliopsis retropinna, assembly GCA_010277075.1. Classification (NCBI taxonomy): domain Eukaryota; kingdom Metazoa; phylum Chordata; class Actinopteri; order Cyprinodontiformes; family Poeciliidae; genus Poeciliopsis; species Poeciliopsis retropinna. Next base: position 4,623,178 of record VMRM01000035.1, on the reverse strand, counting down.
TTGCCTGTAGGTGTTTTGCCGTTATTTTTCAGTTGCAGTGCGAAACTATTCAGCTCTCTTGGTATTTTTTATGTTTTACTATCTCCAAGCACCAAGATGAAAAGCTCTGAAAACAATCCGTGGGTTGTTTTGTAATCGTACGAGGTCTGGTAGACTTCGTACGATTCTGAGTTTGCTTTCATAACGCAATTTGTCAAACAGGAGAGTTTAAATAGTCCCCTCCTCACCTCAGGTGGAGTTAAGAGTGGCATTAAGTTTTTCCAAAACAAGAAAACTGATCATTTTAATCCACTTAACTGCCACTTCTTAAAGTTATGTCATATTTCTACACTTACAAATACCGCGTTATATTTCCATTGCTGACTTTAACTCGCCCTCTCTTCACATGCCCTCAAGCAATTTCTCCAGGCAATCTTACCACGAACACTTTGTGGACATTTATCATGATTTAATTATTCTCCTTCAGTAGCAGAGCATGTTCCAGCTGCTTTATAACTCATTGTGTCATGATATCCTGTGGAACCAAACATAATTTTGATTGAAGACAGTCTTTCCATAAGAGTCTACGTTTTGTTGCATTGTTGTGTAATTTAATCTCGTCGACAACTGTAGTAGATTTTTTTAATGATAAAATTCTATTTTAATTGTATAAAGTCACGAATTGTTCAATGCATTTAAGATATAGACTGAAAGTGGACAACCCTGTAAAGTGAGTAGCTAAAAAGTTAACTTATTTACATGCAGGAATTGGTTGAGATATGCAAAACTTTGAATTTTTACAGGATATGATGTCCACTTATTTCCAGCCTTTTCAACATCAAACAAAACCAACCATTTTTATTTTGGATGTTGCAATTTTAAAAATATATCCGACTGAGTCAGTTTTGAAAAAAAATAAATTTAAAAAATCCATTCTTCTCAAATTATTTTCTCAATCACGCAGATTACTTTATGGTCTGCATTTTAAAAACCTATATTGGCTGGTGGTTTGAGTTAATTAGGCTTAAAGGAAAAGGTTGATGTTGGCACATTTCACTTGAGGTGTACTGCGTTTCTTTGACATTTTGTAGAATATGGAGGTGGATAATAATCAGAAGTTTCTGCACGTATCTACAGGGAAACCTTCAGGTCCTACAGCTTTGCCACTGGTAACATTTTAATTGCATCTTGCAGCTCGATTGTTTTTCAACGCGACTCCAGAACCATCATCTATTGTCTGCTTAATTTAGGGAGACGTCAATGAAATAATCATCTGTGTCCAAAGTCACGGCTGAAATAACTGCAATAGGATAAAAAATGTTAAGCACCTCTACATAAGCAGCTTATTATTTTAACAGTTGAAGGAGTTGAACAGTTATGAACAATGTTAGAAGAGTGCAATATAAAAAGATTGATAACGATATTCCTGTAAATGTTCATGTACGAGTTTATTTGTGATTGGCTGCAATTTTGCTTTAAGATGTATATTTTAAAAACAAAATATGAAAAATAAGTTTTTGAAATGTCAAATGACAACGAAGCTGTTCATCAGTCTTTAAATTTTATTTAAATAAAGTGAACACTGCAAGGTAAAGTGCAATACATATTACAGAGTGAGGAACTGTCCTGGAAATTTAAATAAAACAAAAATATATAAGAACATATGATTCTACGGTCACACCACATCAGAGGAAATGGCAGGCGGGATACAGAGCACACATAGCATCTGCTCCATCCTCCTGCGCACAAGGCCTGTTAATGCAGCAGACTCAGAATTATCATCATTCTCTCTTTTTCTGCTCAAAGGAGTGCCTACCGGGCTCCCAACCGCCACAAAGACCTTTCAGCCACTTCAACCCTCCATCTGCTCACCAGTTCTCTCAGGGATGAGCAGACAGAGAGGCAACTCAAACACATTCAAGTGCCCAGGAAACCAGTTCTGCATGCATGGCAGAAAAACTCAACTTGAGCAGAGCTGCGAGCTCAGTTTACAACTCCAGGAACAACAAAACAAAATGCCTTAATTCGGTGATATGTGAGCAACTTACAGCCTGAATGATATTTTATCAGACAGAATGAAAATGTTAGTCATGCCTGAGCTGTTTTAGCAAGAAAGCTGGCACTGCATTTAAAATTGGGCCATATTGCCGCATAATAAACCTGTGAAGCCTAAGAATTATTCTTTGAAAGACTTAAGAATCATGGCAGATTTGAAAAGGAAATCATCTGAAAGGTTGTTTGTATTCTTTTTAAAGATCAACGCCTGCAGCAAACAGACATTAAAACATCAGCTCAACTTTATTACCTTTCATTTAAGGAACTTGAAATGTAAGATAAAGGATAAATGTATATCTAAAAGCTTTCCTCAGTTCAGCAGTTTTTTTTCTGCTTTACACACAAACCTTTAACTCCCTATAGACCTCTACTGATGTTGGATCTGAGGCCCTTTGAAAAGCATCGGCTCGTGTTTGTTGAAGTAGGTCAGATCCTGGGGTCTTCTCTGATTTTAGCACACAGGTTCTTTAGTTTCACTTTTGGAATAAAGTTTGGAGTAATCCATTTCTTCCTAATGCTGCCACAGAACCGTGAAAGCGAAATAATTTGGAATAAGACAAATAGTGAGCAGTGCTGCTTGCTCACATTTACATACGTCGTCATTATTTTATGCAGGTCCTGCTTAATAAATAATAATAAGTTAATTTGAAGTAATTACTAACAGCAAACTTTAACTACACAACCCTAACATTCTTGCAACCATATGTTGAACATTTCCAAATTTTGGCAATTTTTAAATTGCATCAATAGCTGTTTTCTAACTGTTTTATTTGTTTTCACTCACTTATTACATTACTATAATATCTCAGAACGTGTTCATTATTGATTCCACGGACCGCCATCATCATCATCATCATTCTTGTGTTACACCAGAGATTTTCTGACGACCTGGAGCTTAGCGTTAGCTTCCCCCTCACACACGCCTGCCTTCCTGAAACTTTTTCCTTAATGAACATTTTCACTCCTTCTTCCCGGGCAGCAGCTAATCTGAACTCTTCCTCAATCCGTCTCTGGTCCCGTCTCTCTCATCATCCTCCTCCGACGATAATGAAGCCCCTGAATCGCTAATCCCCTCTCCTTGTCCGCTACTGGATCTCCTCCAACGGTCAAAGTTAGTGTGGTAATTAGCATATCGGTTAGTTTGACACATTTTTCTGAATGGCCTGTTCAAATTGTCAACACGCCACTTCATGCTTTTACCCGCATTTGGCCAGTGGCGGCTACTAATTTCCACACCTGGTCCAGATGTTATATAGTCAAACTCAGACTAAATACTGAATTTTAAATAACATTTGGCCTTACAAAGCTGTTTACATTTTAACATTATTTCTTGTAATAGATTTAACTCAAACAAAACATTTACATTATGAATCAAAAATCTATTTGATATTTAGGGGGTTTTGCACCTTATTTGCGATTTAATAGCTTGATTTAATAGTTTATTTCTCCTGATTCTGTGGATGGATAGTTTTTCCTCTTCTTGACCCAAAAAGCGATTTCCCATAATTAAAATCAGACTGCTCCACTGTGCATATAAATTGCTCAATCTGAGATGGTTTTCTTTTTTGCTAGTTAAATTATTCAGCCTAATGAAAGGTGATTAAATGTTTTATCCAAGAGTTTTGGTTTTAATGAGAAATCAAGCTGTTGTAGACAGTCTGAAACAAACACTTTTTAAAGTTCTCTGATTAATGCTGCCAGTTGTGATTGGTTGGTTCATAAATGGACAAATCCTCCTGCTGTTACACTGAACGTTTCACTCAAACGTATTTTTAGTGACCAGAATGACGTCTGATTTCAGTGGCCAGGCCTGATTGGATTTGGCACCACAGCTCCGTCTAACAACACCCTGCAACTTGTCCGAAGATACAGGAGAAGAAAAACTAGGGCAGAGACTGAGACTGGAAAAAATAAGAACAAATACAAGTCATAAATTCACTTTGCTGTGGAGGATATTTACATTTTTACTCACATCTACAGCATGTGGAGGACTGCATACTTGATCTTAATTTTTTATTTTGAAGCTGAAAGTTTAAATTTAACAGCAAATTAGTGTAAATGAATCAAGGTTGTTTGCCAAGAGCAGCAGAATAGGGGTTACTGGAAATATTTAAAAAAAGGTCTTATCGTTTTAAAGAAAATCAAATGCTTTATGCAGAAATTAAATTTAGTGAAAGAAGAATTTGTACTCTTCTAAGCTTATTATGAAACCCGGTGAGACTTTATGAACAAGACTCAGGGATCACATTGTTGAAGAACTCGTATCAGATTCATAATTTAACTTTTTAATGAGTTGAAAACCTTTAAGGCATTATTCACAACACTGTGGCAAAGTTAATAAAGCCCTAATATAATCTACAAATTTTCTTTTCTTTTTTTTTTTTTTAAAAAAAAGGAAAACTACACAAATGTGATAATTTTGCTATTATGCTGGTGTTGTTCTGACACCTTTAATCAAAATGCATTGATGTTTTGCAGCTAAGGTGACAAAATGTGAAAAGGTTATACGTTTTAAAATTTTCTTGTAAATAGTCTCATACCAGCAAATATTTAGAATAAAAATAATTATAATCTCTGTATCTATTCTTGTACTGTAAATTTGCCCCTACTGTACAGTTTCCTATTCTTATTTTACATTGTTACCTTAGTGTGAATCTGTATTTGTCCATTTTCCTGTCAGTTTGCTGCTGGTATATTCAAAGTTCCCCATTCAGGGACATAAAAAGGACATTTCTATTCTATTTTATCCAATACACAGAAATAATGCTCTCATGTACTCATGAAAATATACATCCTAAGATGAAAGCGAGAGAAACAAACATGAGACCGATATCTGGCAGAGGCATTGTTTTGTGGCGAAAGACCTCGTTCCTCTCTCTGCTGCCCAGCTTGCTTGGTAGGTCAGATAAAAATAGTACAAGTCTCCACAACTGAAGCTAATGTTTGCAGATAGGATGTGTGCAGCACAGTGGTGGTAGCAGCAGGAACCACTGTAGTCTCAGGCCACTGGAACAGAGCAAGTGAAACTCCCCTCCACCGACACACAGAGCAGTTCCCAGAAATGTCAGCTTCAAACTGTCTTTCACTGCATAGCTGGAATAAATTCTCAGTCATCTGCCAATTTGATTCATATCTCACCACATGTGAGCAGAGGTAAATGGAGTTGCTAAGCAACTTCTCTTGACATAACCATTTCCTTGCGTGTCTCTGGCCTCACAGAAAATGCTGTCCCTGTGCATGCAGCTTCCCTCACGGTAAGATTTTAAATATGTGATTAGAAGAAAACACATTTATCCAGAGGAGAGGAGGCTGATGGTTTTGGATCAAACAGTTCATGAAGTAAAGTTATTTCTATTTTTAAAAAACGACATATATTGAACGTCGAAACAACATTCACAACCATGAGAGACGAGCAGGACATGGGAGAACACTTTTACAATACATTCTTGGAAAGGTTTTTTTTTTGTCATAAAAAATTCAGACAATAAGAGCGAGTTGCTGACGCACAACCATTTTAGGTGATTTATTCCTCCTTGCAGAGGAGTTGGCAACAGCGTTCCATATTGGCATTGTTAATTGGAACTTGTTCCAGTCTTGCTGCCAGGTTCTGCTGGTGAAAGCCACTTGGCTATTGGGTCACCGGAAAGCATGAATGCCTCTTTGTCTGAACCTAAATCAGATTCGTGTAATATCAGATTTAACCAGAAGACAGTTACCAGAGGCACACACAGTGGAGGAGGTTAATCAATGACTGAGGCAGATTAAATCGAAGGCAGAGATTTATTTTAGTGTGACAAAAACAACAACATAAAAACATTTCTGGGAACTGCTCACAAAAGAGTAAAAACTTATTTCTACACACTTTCTTTTTAGTCCAGAGCAGGATAGTGTTGCTGCCATTAAAGTCTCCAAAAACAAAGAGAAAAAGTAACTAGATTTGTCTCTATAGTCACTGTATTGGAAAAAAAAAAAAAGTTGTAAGAGGGGTTTGGAAAGTTGATCAATATAACATAAATTAAATGTAAGTAGTGAGGTTAGAAACGGTGGTTTTCCTTTAAAGTGCAAAACCTTTCCTTTAAAAAAGAAACAACTTACCAATATCTCATGAAACTTAATTTCTGATCAATACATACAGACCATGTCAAAATTTTCCTCAGTTTAAAAAAAAGAGTGCACCGATCGCAGCTTTCTGGCCGATTGCTGATCAATCTTTTAAAAACCCTAACCTGCCGATTCCGACTTTGACAGATACCAATTTTTTTTGTCTTAAATGTTGCTCAATATAGCAAGAAAGTTGTTGAATCGGCAACAGTGGGGTGACTGTTTTTAAATGCAGACGTCTGTCAGTCAAACTCTTCCCCCTGCTCAGATCGGTGGATAAGATCGGCTTCACATGAAAAAATTGGCCGATCGCCGATCTCCCAAAATTAAGAAAACTGTGCAGCCTTAGTTTAAAAAGATTTAATGAGGCCATTGGCTTAAAATTCCCCACAAATTAAGTTATGGATAAATGCTGGGATGAAAACAAAAATAAACTACATAACCCTGAGGAAACGGCATGTGCAAAACGGCATAAAAACTGGATAAACAACAACTACACTACAAATTCTTCTAACTTATGCCTCCTCTGAGAACTCTGGACATGAAAATCCCTAACAAGTCAAGATGGAAAAGATACATTTTTCATTAAGGCGTTCGCACAGTCAGCATTCAGCTGTTTTCTTTTGCCATTCCAGAAGCACTTGTAGTTTTAAAAAAAACGCCATGAAGTCAAAACATTTGCAGTATGTAAAACGGACAGCGGCTGATCTTACGTCACCAATCAACTGGAGGGGAAAGACATAAGTGTGCTCATCTGCAACACCATGGGAGTCTTCACAAGCTACTGGTAGTTATGTCAAAGATTCAGGCAGATGACAAAGCTCCCCGAGGGCTCGCACCAGAATGCTTGAGCTAATTTCTAATTAGCAACCTCAACTGACTGCGAAATAACAGCCGATTTAGACTGGTGTCCTCATAATGAATTCAATTACCAAAGAGTGCAGAGTGGAAATAAAACTGCATAAAGCCGCTCTTCTGGGCACGAGCTCCACATCTGAGGAAATACTATTAAAGCAAATAACCTTGCATACTTTCAACAACTAATATTGTGATTTCATAATCAATGATTTCAAAGATGATTTCATATTAATTTGGGGGGGGGGGGTTGCAAAGAATATATATAACAAATAGACATATGGTTGACTTCATTATTGTGTAAATCTTCCAAATACCCACTTGATATTTTTAAATTGGATTACTGGGCAGTCAGACACATCTAACGTTAGATGATGATTAAAAATGTGAAAGGCAGTTTGAGAAATGATTCAGGATAAAGTAGCAAAACAGGAAACCATTGCTCATCTACTTTAAATTTCACAACCCGAGATTCAAACGTTTCTTTAGCCAAATGTTCGAATTAATGAGGAGAAATAGCTATGTTATTTCTGTAAGACACTGAGCACTTTTTCACTCATAAAAATAAATCATAGTTTGTAAAATCAAATAGCTCATGTCTTGATAGCCCATTCAGGGTACCCCGGTCTTCAGCATCCATTCCCTAACGATGCAGCCTTAATGAGGTGGAGCACTGTTGTCCATGAAGACAAAATTACGCCTGTATTGTTCATGCAAGGGCAAAATGGCTGGATTAATAGTGTTATTCAGGTAGTCAGGGCTTGTCAGGAGCTGCATTTCCATTGCAAAAATGCTCAAAACTTTGTTATTCTGCTAATGTAGAAAAAAACAATTTCACAATCGTGGTGTTTCCATTAAATAGGAAATTTTCATTTAAAATTACAGGTGAATGTCCGTTCATGCAAAATGTGATCAAAAAACATGCCGCGCCATCCTCCTCCTACCACTTCCTGTGGTCGTCTTCTTTTTCTTCTCCATCAGTAGTAACATCCGGTTGTTGATCGTAACTCATGGAAGACACAGAAGTGTTTCCATTGCAGTTTTGCAGTAAATAGACAAATCTGTATACGGCCGAAAAACCTCATCTTAGCTCAGACTTTTTAAATTGTCAAAACCTGTTTTTGTTTTTTTGTTTTTTGCTGTTGTTTTTTTTACATTGGCATGTTTCCATTAAGCAAATTTATTTGTGTGTGCAATTCACACAGTAACACCATAACCAAAGGCTGGTCTGGTGACCAGAGATGCATGTCGCTCTCCCTGATGTCTGCGACGTGTTTGGCGGCCATCATTTCTGCTCAACGTGAATCTGAAGCTCCCGGGCTCATGCAAGACGTTGACGCCTGTTCCTGACGAAGTGGTTATTTAGCACACAGACCATGCTGATGTAAACAGTTTTGAATGGGGCATTTGGGTGCTTCTCATCTCCCTTACATGTGCCGGGGGTTGAGTGGCAATCACCATCCAGTTCCACAGGGCATCGTTCACTAGAGTCATCACTCAGATGTGGCCAAATGATGCCCACTTGTGTGTCTTTCTGTGACTCTTTCCGCCTCTGTATCCTTGTTGAAACCTGCTGAGGGCTCCATCTGAGAACATCATGTTTGAAGCCACATAACAGAAATTTATTGATCAGTTACCAGTTTAAATACCAATTCTAATTGAAGCAGAACATTTATTGCAGGTTTCAGCAAGTGACATGTATGACTTGATCTTAAATTACCAAAAATAACAAATCTGGGAAATAATTGGGGGATGATTCTGCATTGCAAGCAGAGCAAAAACTGTGATATTTCTGGGATGCGTTTGTGGCTCTTGGCAACAGCTTTGTGCTTCTCACACTGCATATGGCTCTCTACAGCCTTACCCACAGCAGTGCCAAACTTTTTTGCGCAGAATGAATGTAGCATCTTATGGGTTTGCAACAGAAGTGAGTAAACGGCAAAGACATACATTGTCAAGCCAACTGGCGATAATTTTTAAAGCTATAGCTAGCAAGGATATACTAGTTAGTTCGCCTCAAAGGTCTCCAGGAAGAAGTTTGTGCACAACTCAAGCTTTTGCCTGACAGAAAATTACAAATATAAGAATATATGGGATTAAACACCAACATTTAAGACCTGTGATCGCTTTTTAAAATGAATTTAAGATGTTTTAAGGTTTTAATTTTAGACTTTAAAGTATGCTCTGATAACTTATATTGGTCAATCCAGGAATCAAACACCTGTTGAAAATTTTGTCATGAAGCTTCTTGGACAAGAATACTGAGGACATTTAAAGGTGGAGGTCACATTAAGTTCACCTGTAAAGGTTAAAGTGCATTTTATGTTCATCCTGGAGTTTCACTCAAAAGCCAAACATCCCTGATATTTGTTTAGAAAATATTTTACTGCTGCTAAACTAATATCACATGTGTCAAAATAACTTATGATAGCTAAAACAAGATTATGTTGTTAATTTTGACAGACTTAGACAAAGAAAACAAACATCCTGCAAATCAAGTCCATCTTTATTGGTATGGCGAATAAGACGGAAAAGCACCGTGACATGGCAAAATACTTTAGCTTCAAATCGAATTCTATGGTTCTCTTAAATTTTATGCAAATGTTTCAACATAAATGGTTGCCTGCCTTCCTCTTCATGGCAAAAAAAACAAAAAAAACAGCAATCATCACTCTATGCCCTGAGGGCAGAAGTGTGTAATGAGAACAGATCTACAGCAATAACACAAAATCTGCGGCTGCACACAGAGATTCTGCATGGAGGTATTCAGCGGCATCTTTCCGTGTGTTTGTATTCATCTTCCATTTCTCTCTTTGGCTAATGAGGCCATGCAATGTGTGGAGCAGTGTGGGGAGTTAAGGGAGTAAGGAACCAGTTTGTCTTCAAAAGGGACTGGCAACATAAATTTAAAATTCACTCCCAGGAGAAACCAGATATTAATGGCCCACTGTCATCATTTGTCAGTTTTTGGAAGTAATGACGAAGGCTGAGGTCAAACGAACTTGACTCGTCATGCACCTGGATAAAATTATTCTTTTTGCTCCTGTTTACTCATTGCATTTCAGCAAACAAACAAAGTTTCTTCTTTTTAATGTGCCAGGTAAGTGAAGCTTTAGAAAAAGGAATAAAACACAAAAGGAAAGATAGAAAAGAAGACATTTGCAACACTGTTATATTCCAAAAGAAATGAGGCCTAGAAAAGTTTTTTAAAAAGACTCTACAGCCTCCAACTGAGACAAATGACACATTATGCAGAATAAAAAGCACTGAATGAAGTTCAGTAATCATCACATCTTTCACTGTGCAGGAGGAAGAGTGCTGGCAGATCGAGGATGTTGGTGATCATAGTCGGTGTCCTGGATCACAGTAGTTACAGCTGTGCATCTAGTTTCAGCAGCAGATCATGTCCTGTGTCGCAGCAGCTTAAATTTTAGCCCGAGGCGCTGCTGTTTCACTGGTTTTCTGTCCTACCAGCTGGCTGACTGAGTTCTGGATCTGAATCACCACAAAGAGCAGAGAGACACGCAGGACTGCAAATATTCGTGCTTCAACTGGTGAGAAACTCATTGTGTTAAAACGGAGGGAAAACTGTCTCCATTTAAAAAAAAAAAAAAAAAAGAAGAAAACCATCTCCAAAACAACAGAGCTCAGCAGAAGAGAGGAATAACAAACAAGTCAACACCCTGCTGACAAAGGGAAACAATGTTTGTGTATGCTGCATGTTGTCGGTGACAAAACAACCTAAACTGTTCATGCGTGCTTTAAGTGATAAGTTTACAAACCCAAATGAATTCACAAAGCAGTGGAACTGAAAGGAGAAAGTTTACTGAAGCTTTTTAAAACTATATTTAGCTAGGATCTGATTTAGATTCCAGATTTGGAGATTTCTGTAAGCCAGAGATTTTCTAAAGTAAAAAGTAGGTTTTTATTAGCCAAATATAATCCTCACATATATGAAAATATATGAAGGATGCCTACTTCTGCTTTTTAATACTTCTTTATGTGAAACTTTCCAAACAAACCAAATGTACTTCCCTGAAAAATCCAATTATCAGTGCAGTGAAAATCCCAACGCAGCTGAAAACAGCCACTGTGCTACAAAACTTGTCACCTCTACAGAAACTTCAGCCCCATAAGTACAAACTGAATTTGTGTATTTTTACATTCACTGTCTGTCTTTTAGCTTTCTAAAAGTAGTTCACAGAACAACTGACCATGCCTCTGTTAGTACAACACATAAGGCCAATCAAGCTGTTTGGGCTCATCTTTTTGAGGAATCTTGTGATCTTTTCTTCTTATGTTTTTTATTTTCATCTGAAGGTTTTATTAGCTACTGTATGTTGTTTTTTTGGGACATCATTTCGTAGCCATGTGAGCACACACCGGCTTTATTTTCTTCATATACCAGTGTATTTGCCGTACGGATCGCCCACAAAAGTGGTGCCATCCTGAGATTTTTTGCTTCCTCAAGTTTCCAGAAGTTACTTGAACCTTTCCAGTTTCAGGTTGATGTAAGATACACGAGATTCATTTCTCACTGAGCCGTTCCTCCTCACATCATAGATATGAGTCAATGGAAAGCACAACAGCCATACCACAAACTTTGATTGGTTTTAAAAATATTTTCAAGACACTTTTTATTGCATCAGTCTCCTTCTTTCATGTATTTTCCAACCATCATTGTGTTTACTAATTTCTGCCAATAAGTTGTGAAATTACTCAATGGCTTTTTCTTACATATTTAAATTGGCCGATGAAGCACTCAATGAAGCAATACCCACAAAATCCACAGAAATGCAGAACAAGTGATTTGGGAATATCATTCTCTGAAAATGGGTGAGAAAAAAACATTTGCAAAACTTTCTCATAAAACAGAAGTCTTAATTTTTTTTAACAGTCTCAAAAACGTAATGCCCCTCTGCTAGTAAGGCTTTCCTAAAATCCAGGCCACCACTAACTCTAGATTACGGCTTTAAAATGACTGAGAATGAGAATTCTTTAAATATATTAACAGTCACTTTCATCTCTCCAAGCAAACAGAGTTATGTCAGGCTAAGCTAAAATATCAAGATGACTTTCGGCAGAGTGGATAATGTGGCTAAAACAGGTGAAAATGTTAAATCGTGGAATAAGACGAATGCTGACAGATCAGAACCAGAAGCAACCTACTGTGCTTAGTTTAGCTGATTTCCAAACAATATATGATGCAAAATTATCAAAACATTAAAAGTGAATAGAGCTGCAGCTGAATGCACATATAGCTTCTTTACTTTGGTCAAAATAGGTTGAATAGTGAGGCAATTTGTGACATTTTCTTGTTTGTTTGGAGTATTTTCACACAAGCGAACCAAAACCTGTCACTACTAATCAAATGAGATCAAGTATGTTCATTTCTATATAGACATCTAATACTTTTAAATTGTTTATTTTTATGTGAATGTCATAGAATAATCATAGTTCTCTGCTTATTAAAAAAACTATTAAATTTTTTTTGAAAATCTTAAGTATTAATTTTCCTTCTTAGTCTTGCAATTTTTTTTGAATAATGAAAACCCTAGTTGTGTTACAACTCTTATTTCAGTCAATCACAGTAAAATAAATTATTTCAAGCAGATAACAGTATTTTTTGACCTTCCTAGATAGAACGTGTCGACGATGACGCGGCCAAATTTGCAGTACCGTGATTACCGTAATTGCACTATCTGCAAAATTCCAACGGTTTCTGACAGAGGAGACGTTGCGCTTTCCAGCCAATAACAGGTTATTATGGTAATTTCACCCCAGACGTAGCAGGGACTAAAATTAATTGGCAAAATATACATTTACTCCCAGGACATTTAAAGAACTGCGTACAATTAATATAAGCTGAAATATCCAGGCAGAGATGTGAAACTTAAGACTCAAATGTTAACTCTTCTGATGGAGATGAGATGAGAAACACCAGGACTGACATAAACTTCAGGCATTCAATTTTGCGATGAAACTTCTCAGCATAATTTTCAATGCACATGAAGTCTTTGACTGAAAGCCAGTGGCAGCTTCCTCCTCCTACTCACTAAGAGGGTAAAAAAAATGCAGCGGGTCTCCCCACACTGAGGTACCGTTTTAAAATAGCTCATCATGTTGAAGCCTCCAGTTGGAGATGTAGTGGCAGGACAGAGAATCTGGATGAAAACCTGGCTAATTAGAAATGGCAGTTTCCAAAGATCGTTATACACTGTAAATATAAAACCTTCATGCAACAGTCAACCTTTCTCTGCACTCGTTCCCCATATTCAAGCGGTTTTGGAGGCTTGCCCTCTCCAGCTACATTAAAATAAATTAACTTCTGTCAAAAATGGCTATTATGTTAAATTATTTCTTAGACACTTTTATGATCTGCCTAAAAGATTATATTTAAAACAAGGACATTATTTCTCATGCATCGAACCCAACCATCAAAGGGACTATTTTTAAGAAGATTGGGAAGTTTTGTCATTCTGCCTGCTGGCCAGACAACTGCAGACATCTTTATGTCCCAATAAATCTGACGGCTGTGGACCATATATTTCTCCACAACTCCAGATGGTTCATCAGTGACTCCTGCTAGACATATCTCTGCTTTTCCAACTTCATAATATGGTACTGCAAAAAAAAGTATTAGTGCTTTTACAGATTTTGTCTGTTTTTGCTTTTAGTTGACCGATGTGACAAAGATCATGTAAACTGTAGAACAGGATATATAGCCAAGACTAGATATAAAATGTAGTTTTCAAATGTTGGTTTTATGTAGCAATCAGATTTTAAATTAACTGTGAATGATGTGCTGATATGAGATGTTTTAGCCTACTTCATGTCGTCTAACAGGTACTTAAATATACAGGTCAGGCCTTGGCGTTAAGAAGGTTAATCACAGGTTATTCATGGTTTATGAAGGAGAAAATTATTTAATACATTTTTTTTTTACAGAAGTTCAGATTGGCTTGGATAGCATTATTATAAAATTAATCTCATTTCAGAAATACTTTATTACTTAAGTCATCTGTAATGTTAAAATTACACATGTAAATGTGACAAAAAACAACAGCAGTGATAAAAACGTTCGGCTAATAATTAGATTTTAAAATGACTCAGATTTAAAAGCAAGTTTATTATGT